>JAJAGP010000573.1:0-311098 GCA_025084515.1 Ancistrus triradiatus | reverse complement strand
TTTCTGAGGTCTTCAGAAATCTCCTTTGTTCATGCCATGATACACTTCCACAGACGTGTTGTGAAGAGCAGACTTTGATAGATCCCTGTTCTTTAAATAAAATAGGGTGCCCACTCACACCTGATTGTCATCCCATTGATTGAAAACACCTGACTCTAATTTCACCGTCAAATTAACTGCTAATCCTAGAGGTTCACATACTTTTGCCACTCACTAATATGTAATATTGGATCATTTACCTCAATAAATAAATGACCAAGTATAATATTTTTGTCTCATTTGTTGAACTGGGTTCTCTTTATCTACTTTTAGGACTTGTGTGAAAATATGATGATGTTTTAGGTCATATTTATGCAGAAATATAGAAAATTCTAAAGGGTTCACAAACTTTCAATCACCACTGTATTCTAATAGACTGAGCAATAATTACGTATGGTCATTATACCATTGCTGAAACAATTATGTCTAATCTAATAGTGGCCTAAGACTTTTGCACAGCACTGCACATTAACCTTATGACACTGGACTTTTAGCCTTATACAAATTTGTCTTACAAGTTGTGTAGCATTAATCACAATAAAAGGTGCTACAGATACAGGGATGATATGCTGAAAGCTGTGTCAAAGCTTGTAAACAAGAAATTATTTTCCCAAGACAGACTATAAAGGAAAATGCTGTGGTTTGGTCGGAAATCGATGGGTTTCTTGTGGAATGGTATTATAAGACATATCAAGGTTGTAAGGGGATGCTGACCTTTTCCTGCCTCAGGCAACTATCTTGGCAATGCTTTAACTGAAGGTAGAACCATCCCCAGCTGTAGATTGCTGTAATGCCTTTGTGATATGAATTTGTAAAACACCTGAACTTTTAAAATGTCACACACTATGTCTGTGCTTAAATGTCGAACACACCAGCATTACTGTGCAAAACACACTTTTCATCTTCTTGAATTTGCCATTCTCTTAGGGCAGGTCTGTCCTCAGCATGACAAAATCTGGAATCATTTACTGCAGTCTTATCCCTACAGTCCTCTTCACTGCTAATGTGAGTTCTGAGCTTATGGAAATGTGTCCTCTCTCTGCCTCTGTTCTGACAGCTCTGCCCATAACAGCAAAAAAAGACTCAGCCGTGCCCATAGTGCCAGACAACTGTGGCGTCTACGGCACCTTCTACGTGGACCTGATTGGAGGAAACAATATGCAAACATTTAACAGTCCTGCCCGACGTACCAAAATGCCTCACTCCAACACACAGTACCATGGTGCTGAAACTATATGCATCACCCAGTCTGTAGCCAAACCACTCAGCGAGGGCCAGATAGTGCCATGGAAACGGGCCCTCCCATCTCAGCCCAATATGGGTGTTCGAAAGGAATCCTGGGAGAAGAACTGCAAGCGAGGTGAGACGATATATCATCAAATGGCACATACAGTGGCACCTCAAAATTCGAACTTAATTGGGTCCAGAAGGCCATTCGAACTCTGATATGTTCGAAGTCTGAATCAAATTTCCCCATAAAAAGTCAGGTAAATAGAATTAATCCTTTCCCAACCACCAAATGATTCATATTCACATGTAATATATGATTAAAAGCATGAATAAAGCAAAGTAATATACAATAATGATAATCAATAAATCCATACAATAACTGAAATATAAAGACATTAAGTAAGTGAAATAAAGTGAAACTTTATAGCCACTGAGGTGAATAAAGTCTCAGCGCATCTTATCACAGGGACAACGGCACCGAGACTGAGGGGGTGACTATCACTCCTAGACTGATATAATATACATCATATAATAATAAAATAATATTTAACATGCTTATGATTGCTTCCCAAGTTCTTCTTATTATTATTTTGGGTTTTATGGCAATTGGCATTAGGGCTGCAACAACGAATCGATAATAATTGATTATTAAAAGCGTCGTCAACGAATTTCATTATCGATTCGTTGTGTTGCATGATTTATGTCAGAAATGACGTTACAAGTTTCTGAAAATCTTCACCCTGGAAGGAGTTTTGCAAAAAAACCAGTCCATTTTCGTGTGGACGAACGGTCAAAACGCATAGAAAAAGCTACGTTTTTAAAAATACTCGTGTGGGCCATAGTCTCTAAAAAGAGAGCCAGCTTTAGCCTGGAGCATGTTGACATGATAACATTTTTGGATTGCAATGCAAAGTTCCTAAAGAAAGGGAGTGAATGAGTTTGTATGTAGTGTTTGCATCAGAGATGCACTTATTTTTCTTTATTATTTAATTTGTTATTTTAATTTATTAATGAATTTAATTTATTATTATTAATTTATTGTAAGCACTTATTTGCTCTGTTATTCAATGTTATATTTCTGAATAAAGACATGGAAAGTATTTATTTTATTTTTATTTTTTTTAATCCGATTCATCGATTAATCTAAAAAATAATCGACTAATTAATCGATTATTCAAATAATTGTTAGTTGCAGCCCTAATTGGCATACAATATTGGTGCATTACTGACTGGACTAGATTACTTGGAGTACACTTAGGAGATGTAAGTGGAACTCCAAACTCACACACTCCATATTTCACGTTTAAATTAATTACTTTTTATAACTGATGATTTTATGAAGTAGGTCTACTTTCACACTTACACTTACTTCAGAAGATTTTTTCTCTCGCGGTTTTTTAATTCTCTCTGACTGGATACTAGTTTCCACTATCAGCTTTCCCAATTACCCAGTCATCAGACTACAGCAGACCATTCTGCCACCAATATATTTTCTATATATATACTATTTTCTAAGTTATTACTTAAGTATCTAAAAAGTAATGTGGATGTTTCATGAAATTATGACTAAGTATATCAAAGTAATGAGATCGTTTCTTTGAATGATTCAATATTATTCAATACAAATGATTTTCATTTTCTTATTTTATACTGGCCAGACATTTTGAACAGTCTGTAAAAAGGTTTTAATTTACATGTACTTCATTAATAAAATGCACACGCTTTCTTTAATTTTGCATTCATATTGTATTCGTAACCACACCATTTTTAATTAATTACCTGTTAGTTAATACTGACATTAAAAATGACTGAATAACCTCCAAATGAACAAAATTTGCATGAAAGCCCTCGGGATGCATTGGAATCATTTAATTAAAATTCACTGAAACATAGGGATCTCAGAGCACTAGTCATAGCGCTAGAGGCGTTGCTGGAATACATGTAGAAAATGATTTAGTCAGACTACAGATGGGAAACCATGCCTCATAGGGGTGAGTTTGCACTCTGAGTTTAAGGACTTTTCTGTGTTTCAGTAGGGGTGCAGTAACCCCATCAGCGCTCATGTACCACTTTAGAGTGGGGGATGTTTTAGACTGGTTCACAGGCTGTATGTTTGACATTCCTGCTATAACACTACTGGTTGTTTTTTCTCCTAAGTTAGCAACTAATTAGAAAATTAAAAAGAGTAGTTCAGTAGAGTGACGTTTCATAATTATGTAGAATGTAGAATAACTGATAGTTAATTAATTTGAGTAAATGAAAGAACTGAATGAGATGACTCTGATCTGAATGTCGTGTAACTATTATGATTGTGACTTTCTCTCTCCAGAGCTGCATGCAGTGAAGAGTGCGCCATTAGTGCCCATCCATCAACAGGCCCTGGTGGTGCGCAACGTCCCTACCAATCAAATACACAGACTCAGTCAACACCCAGGTATAGAAACACAGGACCTTTATATCTCTGGCTGCCTAGAGACTTGATAAAATTGTTAAAAGTAGTATTGTTGCTGCTGCTCTTAGGCTGTTGTTTTCTGATCATTTCTAAGTACAAGAAAGTGTTAGGATTTACCGTGTGAACCGGGGGTTTAGGACCCAACACATGTTGCTGGTGCGTAAATAAGCCCTGCTACTGGGGCTGAGGAGAGGTTAGGCACGCTTGTGGGACTGTAAGCACTTCACTAAATACAATTACATAAATGTATGTATGTATTTTGCATAAACATATAAACTAGAATATATGCGTATGTATATACAGTGGTGCTTGAAAGTTTGTGAACCCATTTTCTATATTTCTGCATAAATATGACTTAAACATTATCCGATTTTCACACAAGTGCTAAAAGTACATAAAGAGAACCCAGTTAAACAAATGAGACAAAAATATTGTACTCAGTCATTTATTTATTGAGGAAAATGATTCAATATTACATATTATTAAGTGGCAAAAGTATGTGAACCTTTGCTTTCATTATCTGGTGTGACCCCCCTGTGCAGCAATAACTGCAACTAAATGTTTCCTGTAACTGCTGATCAGTCCTGCACACCGGCTTGGAGGAATTTTAAGTCCAATCCTCCGTACAGAACAGCTTCAGCTCTGGGATGTTGGTGGGTTTCCTCAACATTAACTGCTCACTTCAGATCCTTCCACAACATTTCGATTGGATTAAGGTCAGGACTTTGACTTGGCCATTCCAGAACATTAACTTTATTCTTCTTTAACCATTCTTTGGTAGAAACGGCTTGTGTGCTTAGGGTCATTGTCTTACTGCATGACCCACCTTCTCTTGAGATTCAGTTCATGGACAGATGTCCTGACATTTTCCTTTAGAATTCTCTGATATAATTCAGAATTCATTGTTTCCATCAAGATGACAACCCGTCCTGGCCCAGATGCAGCAAAAAAACAGTCCCAAACCATGATACGTTCACCACCATGATTCACAGATGGGATAAGGTTCTTATGCTGGAATGCAGTGTTTTCCTTTCTCCTAACGTAATGCTTTTATTTTAAATCAAAAGTTCTATTTTGGTCTCATCCATCCACAAAACATTCTTCCAATAGCCTTCTTGCTTGTCCACGTTATCTTTAACAAACTGCAGACGAGCAGCAATGTTCTTTTTGGAGAGCAGTGGCTTTCTCCTTCCAACCCTGCCATGCATACCATTGTTGTTCAGTGTTTTTCTGATGGTGGACTCATGGACATTAACATTAGCCAATGTGAAAGAGCCCTTCAGTTGCTTAGAAGTTACCCTGGGGTCCTTTGTGACCTCGCCAACTATTACACGCCTTGCTCTTGGAGTGATCTTTGTTGGTCGACCACTCCTGGGGAGGGTAACAATGGTCTTGAATTGCCTCCATTTGTACACAATATGTCTGACTATGGATTGGTGGAGTCCAAACTCTTTAGAGATAGTTTTGTAACCTTTTCCAGTTTGATGAGCATCAACAACTGTTTTTCTGAGGTCCTCAGAAATCTCATTTCTTCATGCCATGTTACGCTTCTACAAACATGCGTTGTGAAGAGCAGACTTTGATAGATCCCTGTTCTATAAATAAAACAGGGTGCCCACTCACACCTGATTGTCATCCGACTGATTGAAAACACCTTCAATTTCACCTTCAAATTAGCTGCTAAATCTAGAAGTTCACATACTTTTATCACTCACTAATATGTAATATTGGATCATTTTCCTCAATAAATAAATGATCAAGTACAATATTTTTGTCTCATTTGTTTAACTGGGTTCTCTTTATCCACTATTAGGACTTGTATGAAAATCAGATGATGTTTTAGGTATATTTATGCAGAAATATAGAAAATGATCCTTTCCTGGGATAATTTTGGATAAATGGTTCACAAAATGTCAATCACCACTGTATATATATATATACAGTGTGTAAATATGTATATCTATCTATCTATCTATCTATCTATCTATCATATGTGTGGGAGCCCTAGTGCTCAACTGAGTAATATGGTAAATATCTGAGGTGTATGGTAAATAAGTGCCTTTTAAAAGCCAGACTAAAGTGCTCTTCTCAGTTGGACTAAAACAAAAGGTCACCAGAAAAGTGGGACGCCAGTCGCACTGGAATCTGACCCTAACACCTGGTTACCTCACGGCCGAGTCGCTACCTTTCCTCCCTCTACAAAGGAAGAAAAGTTATGATCTTTCCATAGTACCTCACGCCAAAAAGGTGCTACAAAATACCAACCCTGAAGCTTTGTGAACGGCAAGTCAAATTTAGTTAAGTGTGCGAAAAGGGACCTGCTCACGAATGCCCTTAAATACCTGTGTTAGCAGGTGTCTCTAGTCAGGTGTAATCAGCACCAATTATGGTCAGCGCAAGTGTACTATGCATTGCCGTCCCAATTCAAGCATGTTTACCACGCTATACATGGAACTGCGTGGATCCTAATAGAAAGAGAATGAAATTCATCATTTTCCTGGCACCTGTCCAGCCGAATGCAGGGTCTGCCCACTGCCATTTTGATGCGACCAAGAATACTCCTGCCGACGTGTCGCTCTGTCTGTCGCCAGAGACCACACTTAAACCAGGCCAATTTAGCGTAATCAATTATCCTAACTTGCATGTCTTTGGACTGTGGGAGGAAACCGGAGTACCCGGAGTACCACGCAGACACGGGGAGGACATGCAGAACACACAGAAAGGACCCAGGCCGCTCCACCCTGGGACTGAACCCAGGACCTTCATGCTGTGAGGCGGCGATGCTACCCACCGAGCCACTGTGCTGCCCAGAAAGAGAATAAAATCATTGACATGTATAGTACTGTACAAAGGTCTTAGCCGACTATTAGATTTTTGTTTTAGCAATGCTGTAATGACCCTTTTATAACATATTGTCGACATATTCCTGTGGAATATATTACAGTAAATTATTTCTGCTCCGTATTGTAGGGGGAGTTTCAGAGAATGTGAAGCCATGTGGTTCTCCCAGGATCCTTCAGTACTCTGCCTCCTTGCATTTGGTGGATATGATGCCTGCTCCTCCTCCTCTGCCTACAGACGACAGCCACAGTGTCAGCTCAGAGGAGGGGTGAGATCACTCATCTCTCTAATTACCACATACATTTTGCTTGGCAAACAGCGGCTAATGACTTAGTTTTAGATGACAGATAGCTATCCCAACATTTGTCTGTGAATATTGCTTAATACAATATTTCATTTATGGTTCCCTTAATGATTGTAAGTATGAAGAAGGTGTCCAGGCCCTGAGGTACTCTCCCCAACTCCCCCCCCAACCTTGAGTTATGCATTTCTCCCAGATTTCAGTTGTTCTGGTAACGTTGTGGGACATTCAGATGGGATTTTAATATGAAGGAACACCCCTTATATGTAGGACTTTTACTGAGACAATGCACGTACCTCTGATATATCTGTTGTTTGATGCTTGTGAGGTACAGCAGTCTAACACGGTGCTTCCAGTCATGTCAGGCATCACACACAGGCACGAATGGCCATACAACAGCAAACCCTCTCAGCCCGGTGATGGTATGCTGTGTTCTCTGGGATAGGCACCCCGTGACCCTGTCCAGCACAAGTGGGGAAAAAATGTGCAAATGATTTTTTTTTATTTATATAATGTAGATTTAACCGTTGTTTCAAAGTGTATAAGAATGTGTATTTAGTGACAGAAGAAGCTCTTTATCACCACATGTTTACTGTACACTAGGGTTGGGTATCAAAACCCAGATCCGAATTGTTAAGGAAATATAATTTCGATTCCACTTATCGGTTCCTACTAACTCATTTGATTATTTAAAAACACGACTGCAATTAGTGCAAAAATGCATTCGTATTAAGGAGGCATCTCTCTGCTAGGACCGGAGTGTCATGTGATCACATACGTCATCATGTAGTTTTGTTTTGGTACGCTCCACTATAGCATTATCGGAAAATCTGAGCTCAAAAGTTCAGCTCCACTTTCAGAGAAAATACTAAATGTGTGGAAAGCTGACGGTTTGCCTCTAAAATGGCAAAGCATCTGAAGCACCAGCATGAAAAGCTTCAGCACTGCACTGTTTGACTGACTGCAGTCTTCTAGCGCTGTGTTAGCCGGGACAGTCTGTCTACTGTCGATGTGCATAATTCACATTTTATTCGACCTTTGACTCCATGACTGTATCGCTCTTAGATTTATCATCATACCCAGGCCACTTAATGTCGATGTGCATACTTCACATTCTATTCGAACTTTGACTCCATGACTTTAGTTCGCTCTTAGATTTATCATCTACGCCGCCCAAGGAGGTTGGGTCCCTTTTTGAATCTTGGTCCTCCCAAGGTTTCTTCCTAGAACTAGGGAGTTTTTCCTTGCCACTGTTGCCCTAGGCTTGCTCAATTTGGGATTGGACGTAGTTATTAGGAGATAATCTAAACTTGTAAATTTGCTTTGAGACAATGCTCCATTGTAAAGAGCGCTATATAAATAAATCTGACTTGACTTGACTTGACTTGACAGTCTAAGACCCTTAACGTGAACAAAACTGTGCATGGCTTAATGCACTCAAACAATGACCTAGGAAAACCAAACTTCTCTCAGTTACTACTGTTGAAAAATAAACTACAGCTGAAATTATGAACCTGTGATCCAAAAGGACAGGAATCATTTTTATGTTAAACATTTTTCTTCCCATTGAAACTCTTCATTTCAGCAGTATAGAGTACATAAGATCAGTAGAAAGATGATTGAACGAAATTTGGTGTTCCTAAAACACTACTTTAGAACATTAAGCCACTTTAAGCATTTCACATATAATAGGTTTAAATGGAAAGCAAAAAAGCTTAATGTATAGTGATTCTTTTTGAAGTTGAAATATAATAAATAAAAATATTCTTTATATCTAAACATTTGGCACATTCTTTTCAACATTTTGGAATTGGAAATTTTGGAATCAATAAAATGCAAACGATACCCAACTCTACTGTACACACACAATTTTTGTACATAAACACAGTTGATGTGGAGAAATTTATAGCCAGACCCTGTCATTAAGTAGATATGGGAGAGGAAGTCTCAGTCCTTCCCCGGAAACATTAGCCTGCAGCTCACTGAGTGGACTTATCACTCTACTAATTAAAGGGTCTGGAAGTGTGTGGCATTAAAATGCAAGCAGTAAGCGACAGAGACCAACACCACTTTGCCCTTAAGGGCAGAAAGTAGATTAGAGAGTGGAGACAGAGGAAATGACTTAATGTGAGTAATGTGTGTCACTAACCTTGGAAATGTAAGTGTTCAAAAACTGCATGTTAGCACCCCTTATAATAATGGACTGTTCGCAAATGGATTTCAGTTTTATTATTCAACCCCAAATCAGAAAGTTGGGACAGCATAGAAAATGCAAATCAAAAAATTTGTAGTCTGTCTTACATTTTACTTTGACTCTTATTTCATGTCAGACAGTATGAACCCAAGATATGTCATGTTTGTTAATATACATCCATTCCTGCATTTCAGGCCTCCAACACATTCCAAAAGTGTTGGGACGGGAAAGCGTTTACCACTTTGTAATGTTGCCATTCCTTTTCACAACACTTAAAAGACATTTTGGCACTGTTGACACCAAGTGATAAAGTGTTTCAGGTATTATTTTGTGACATTCTTCCTGCAAACACGTCTTAAAGTACCGGGTTGTCACATTTTCTTTCAAAACTCTCCACACATTCTGCATTGGGGACAGGTCATGACTACAGGCAGGCCAGTCCTGTAGCCTATCCTCTACTTCCACAGCCATGCCTTTGCAATATGTGCAGCATGTGGTTTTGCATTGCTTTTCACTGGATTTTTTTTTTTGTATTTTCCATTCTGTCCCGCCTTTTTCTGATATGGGGTTATAGAAAAGAGTGGAATTGTATTACATAGGATTAGTTTCAATTCTCTAAAATAGTTGAGATAATATAAACACTAGAGAGTATCTTCAAGTAAGTTTGATGGTGCAATAGCAATAAATGCAATAAACATATGAAGAAACATTTTTTCTTCACATTTTATCCCAGCTTGTCCTAATCAATCCTCCAGCCTCTGGTCCACCAACCGGCATTCTTTCCCACAGACACAGCCAATTGTCCCCGTGTAGGACAACCTGACCTGACCCGTCACCGCCTTATGCCTAGTGCATTAGACCTCTGCAGGAGTGCTCCACTTCTATGATATATTGACATTCAGTCATCTGTTTTCTCTTAGATCGAGTCGCTCCACTAAACTGACTGTGGATGCTGGCTCCCTGCAGTCTGTGTGTGCAGCGTCCGCAGGCTGTCCCTCACAGCACAGTCCTTCCTACAGCCACTACTCTACAGCCTCCTTCTGCCTGTCCACAGATAACCACCCAGAAAACACACTCAGCACACACACACAGGAGCAGTACCTGGAGCTCAGTCCTGAAGAGCACAGACACAGGTGAGACAAGATCACACTTTAAATGACACATGTTGTACATCCATATATATCGTCTGTCTGTTTCTAGACATACCCTGTTAGTCCCCTGTACTCTCTTCTGTAATGGTCAAGACCCAGACAGGACCACCACAGATGATGTAGTATTTGGGTGGTGGCTCATTCTCAGCACTGCAGTGACAACAGTGGCAAAGATTTGGTGGTGGTTTGTAGCAGCACTGCGGTGTCTGATCCACTCATATTTGCACATACACACATATACACACTGCCCGGGCAAAAAAGGTCACCATCTGGATTTAACTAAGCAAATAGTTACATTTTTAAAAAAGAGCCTCTCATCAGATAATAACTGCATTGGTGATTATATTTCAGCCACCAGCAAGTTCTTTAACCCTAACTGATGCAGTGAGTAGCTTCTCATTTGTTAAATAACCATGTCGAAAGACACATCCTGTGGCCGTGGAAAAGATGTTCATCTGTTTCAGAAGGGTCAAATTGTGAAAGAGTGGTTCAATGAGCATGAGACATCATTTCCAAAAAAAAATGAATGCAACTCTGGACAGAAATAAATGTTGTGACATTTCAGAAGGAGTTCTGTCCAGAGTTGCGTTCATTTTTTTCCCCAAGATCTTGTATTGATGATGGGAGATTTGTTCCACTGCACAAAGTCTTCTCCAGCACATCCCAAAGATTCTCAATGGGGTTCAGGTCTGGACTCTGTGGTGGCCAATCCATGTGTGAAAATGATGTCTCATGCTCCCTGAACCACCCTTTCACAATTTGACTCTTCTGAAACAGATTAAACAGATAATCACCAATGCAGTCATTACTGATGGGAGACTATTTTTTACTATTTAAATGTTTACTTAGTTAAATCCAGGTGGTGACTTTTTTGGGGGGGCTGGGCAGTGTGTATATGGTCAATCTGCCTTTAGTTACATTTCCTTTCCTTGTTAACCCTGCTTGTCCTGGTTAGGGTCATGGAAATGCTCTCCCAATGTCGCCAGTTCTTCCTCAGACGTATCCAGTCGTACTTATGGGGTGACCTGGCCGAAAGACATGACTTGTGGAGAATTGCCTCTGCGCCACCCAAATGCTGACACATGCAGTTACATACACTGAGTGGCCACATTATTAGAGGCACCTATCCTTTCAAGATTGAAGCTTCCCTGTATGGAAATGCGACACGTCACCCTGGAGTGCACCCTACAATCATGGGAGCAAGTTATCTGTGGATCTTTGTCAGTGTGCATCCTCATTACAATTTGAAAAATCAGTCAATCTGAAGGACTTTGAACGAGGCATGGCATGGTCATCAGAGCAGTATTGCAAAAACTGCCGACTGGGTGGGGTTTTCTTGTGCGACGGTGTTGAGGGTATTTTGTGAACGATGTGATCGAGGCAAAACATTCAACTAAACTTCAGTACAGGTGGGCCATTTATATGGATACACCTAAATAAAATGGGAATGGTTGGTGATATCAACTTCCTGTTTTTGGCACATTAGTATATGGGAGGGGGGAAAAGTTTCAAGATGGGTGTTGACCATGGTGGCCATTTGGAAGTCGGCAATTTTGGATCCAACTTTATTATTTCCAATGGGAAGAGGGTCATGTAACACATCAGACTTAGTGAGAATTTCACAAGAAAAACGATGGTGCTTTTTTTTTTAAAGGAACTTTATTCTTTCATGAGTTATTTACAAGTTTATGACCACTTATAAAATGTGTTCAAAGTGCTGCCCATTGTGTTGGATTTTCAGTGCAACCCTCTTCTCCCACTCTTGACACACTGATAGCAACACCGTAGAAGAAATGCTAGCACAAGCTTCCAGTATCTGTTGTTTCAGATGCTGCACATCTCGTATCTTCACAGCATAGACAACTGCCTTCAGATGACCCCAAAGATAAAAGTCTAAGGGGGTCAGATCAGGAGAGCATTTCTTTTGTGGTGTTGCCATCAGTGTTAAAACCAGTTCCGTTAAAACCAAGCACACCATTGTTTTTCTTGTGAAATTCTCAATAGGTTTGATGTGTTACATGACCCTCTTCCCATTCTAAATAATAAAGTTGGATCCAAAATGGCCAACTTCAAAATGGTCAACACCCATCTTGAAAAGTTTCCCCCTACCATATACTAATGTGCCACAAACAGGAAGTTGATATCACCAACCATTCCCATTTTATTTAGGTGTATCCAGAGAAAGATTGCATTGGAACACTTGTGCAAAGGTTTTTGTACGTTGTATGTTGTACACTGTACACTTTCTTGTAGCCAGTTCACCTTGTAGCGTGTGCATGTGGTGAATCCTTGGAACTATTCACCTGCCTACACTATATAGTACATTTTACACAGTCATATGGAACGTGACCTCATAATCACCCTGTATGTTTATTTCTTTTCATTATCAGTGGCCTGACTGACCAGTCGTTCTCCTTTTCTCGACCGTTCTCCCCGACAACCACGTTTGGTTATATCTGCGAGCCACCTGAGCGAGAGATGGGAGATGATATGGATGACGAGAAGGAGTCTCAGGCGATAGGGCTGAGGAGAACCGCACTGAGAAGCACGCCATCCTCCTGCTGCAGTGATTGGGAGGGCTCATTGTGGAACGGCTGGGGCTCAGTGTCCGAGGGAAACATTCCGAGTGCAAGAACAAGCCTCATCAGCTCTTCGGATGGCTCCTTCATGAACGATGCAAACTACGCCCGCATCCTGGCCATGACTGCAGAGTCGATGAGCGGAACCATATCAGGCAAGAGATACTCACTTTGTGTGTGGAAAAATAAGCTTATTAATTATGAAATGAAGGGTGGCACAGTGGTGCAGCAGTTTGCAGAAATACTCGTTTCAATTTCGGACCCGGACTCCACCTGTGTGGAGTTTGCCTGTTCTCAGTGTGTCTGTGTGGCCTTCCTCCAGGTTCTCCATATCCCTCTCACATTGCAAAGACATGCTTTATAATAGTTAAAGTGTCTCAGTGTCAGTGTGTATGTGCATGTTCACGGTTGGTTAGCTAGTGTACCTCGTGCCCTGTGCTGCCGGTTAGGCCACGGCTCACTGCAACTGTGAATTGGATTGAGCAATTATGTAAATGAAATTAAATGAATGAATAAATGAATTAAAATGAATCATAAAACAAGGTGATTTCCAGCAGGAGTGGTACTCTATGCTTTGATTTAAGATATGGAACAGTCACCGATTAACACGTGGCGAACTGTGGCATTTTTGCGGGTATCCACTAGATGGCACAGTCTCACCAGATAAAGTCTCGCAACCTATTTCAAGAAACTGGCGCTGTTCAAAGTGCCACTGTACGGCAATTCTTCCTCTATATACTCTTTGTTGCAGTTGATTTACAGTTATTACCTTTGTTGCCCCTACCGTCACATTTCAGCCTTCCATTAATCCACAATAGATAGAGCATAGCAAGTCTGTGGTGTAATAGAATACATCTGAGATTGGACAGCTAATAATGTACCCTATATCTTGATGCTCCAGCTGAATAATCTGTAGAGAACCGATTTGTGGGGACAACAGTGGCCCTTAGAAAATTGAATGGTCTCCATTGGTGTTTACTGTGTCAGCAAATCAATCAGCCGTCTCAGTGGGGTGCGCTAAGGTTCCATTTGCCAAATTGTTTTTCTCCTTTCTATTTAAAGATCCAGTCAACGAAATGAAACGTCTCGGGCAACTGGTTTAGTGAAAGCACCTTTAACGACTTCTAATGCCATTTGTTAAATTGTTTAGGACCGTATCCTGACAGGTCAGCGCATCCACCATTTCTGTTTATTTTTGTCGTTTGCTATCAGATTTCTCGCCTCCGGCGTCTCCGCTGAGCATGCTGTTCCCTCCGAGGGACTGTTTCGGAGAGGTCGACCCACTGGCCGTGTGGGACTGGAGCACAGCCTGGGTGGAGGAGATGGAGGCCCAGTTCAGAGCGTCCACAGAGACTGGAGGAAATGCTGGATTTTCCCGAAACACAAGACCCGAGCTTGTACACAAAAGCACCTCTCAGAGATGATCACACCGTCTGAAACTGTTAACTGCCTCCAAGCATTCCTCATATTTCCTGACGTTTATACTGAGTGTACTGAGAGATTGTGTTATATCCCATAGGGTAGCTCAGTCTCTGACCTGAGTCATAGCTGTGAAGCTTTTCGGGAAAGTGAACAAAGCAGGTATTTCCCAGTGTATCTTGTGGTTGCTTATGGCTGCCCAGTGAAGAACCATACAGGAAGCTAGTTTTCTAAAATCTCATGTAAATAAGCCACTGTTATTTAATATACAACATCAGAAATGCTGTTACATTAGAGCCATCTGAGGAGTTTTAAATATACACTTTTGTCGAGTACTATCAGTGTTTTTAAATCTGAGCATTATTTATCGCATCTGTAGTGTGTGTGTGTGTGTGTGTTTGATTATTACAGACCATAATGTTAACACATTTCCCTGTAGTGAGATAAAACAGACTGGTTAGGTTTTAAAACATGCTTACAATACTGTGCAAAAGTCTTAGGCCACCATTAGATTAGATATACTATTAGTTTAGCAATGCTATAATGACCATAAACAAGTACTTCTCAGGCTCTTTATTAGAATACAAGAACTTACTAGAAATTTTGTATGCAGCATTGAAGAAACTGAAAAAGAAAGCAGAAAAACGGCTTCTATAGGCTACTGTGGCAAGTACTTAGCGTGAGCTCCCTTTACACTTGAGCCATAGCTGGCAGCTTCATCAGGATGCCAAGTTGTCCCTCCTACAGTTCGAACAAGCTTGATCAGGAATGATCTTTTTGGAAGGGTGGCAGCCAAGAAACCACTTTTTTTCGTACGGAGAACAGGAAAAAGACTAAGATATGAGAAAACTCAAAGATCGGAATGAAGATCAGTGGAAAGGACAATATGACAATGTTGTTATTGACAAATGTTTTATATGATCATTATACCATTGCTAAAACAACAAATCTAATGGTGGCCTAAGACTTTTGCACAGTATGATGGAAGTTTAAGGGCAGTTATTGGGGCACTCAATATACCTATGCACAGTATATTTTTATAGAACACATCCTGAATGAATGACTTGCACTTCAATATTTATAATTACTCTGGTTATTCAGTACAGTCGTGACTTTTTGCCATTGTTTGGTTTAGTTTGGAATGTACCTCATGTAGTCATGTATTGTGAATGTTTGTTTCATCATTTCAATCATTTACAGCCTTCAGCAGAAGGTGGCACGGTGGCATAGTGGTTAGAGTTGTCGTCTCACGGCTCTAGAGACCCATGTTCGAGTCACAGCACAGACACTACCTGTGTGGAGTTTGTGTGTAGCAGATGCCATCATCAAGAACGACTTCTGCTGCCATTAGTGGTTGCCACAGCAGATCTGATCCACGTAATACACCTGGATAAGGTTTTGTGACCCTTCTCACCACAACCCTCCCATTCTATCCAGGCTTGGGACTAGCACTGATTACAGTCGGACTATTTAGAAGGACAAGCTGACCTCTAAAGGGAGGTGGGAGGAAACTGGAGTGCTCAGAGAAAACCCAGGCAGAACATGTCCGGAGTTGGGACCAGGAATAGAACTCTGGAGATGTAACCACTTGCACCACTGTGCCATCCTTATCCAGAATGCCTTACAATGAATATAGTATTACAAAGTACAAGCCAATCAGCTTACCGTATTTTCCGGACCATAAAGCGCACCGGGTTATAAGGCGCATTAAATGAAACAAAACTCTTAAGTTCCGTCGGAAGCTCAGTTTGGTCTTTACCTGGCGCTGGGCGTCTCCTTGCTTCCTCCACTTCCGTACCATTGATTCGTTAATGTTGAATTCTCTCACAGCTGCTCTATGACCATGTTGTACTGCGTGACCGATAGCGTTGTGTTTGAAATCCGCTTCGAAAATAAATAAATGAATGCACGTACCCTAATGCTGAAGCACATACCGTATTACTCCGCTATGCTGCGCACTACGGTGGCCGTAAGCTTCGTAACTTACCAAGGCCGTGCTAAAACATTTTGACAGATTTATGAGCGCCGTGTACCATCTACAATCGGTTCTAGGTCAGAAGGCTCAACCAGAATTAATTCATACATTAGGCGCATTGCATTTAAAGGCGCACTGTCATTTTTGAGAAAATTAAAGGATTTTAAGTGCACCTTATGGTCTGAAAAATACGGTATTGTTAAAGGCTTTGCTTGAGAGCCCAACAGTCACAGCTTGGCAGCGCTGGCACCCGAACGCCCAACCTTCTGGGCAGTGCCTTAACTGCTGTGCCCCTTTATGTTTCTCTTTCCGTAATAAGTATGTTTGTATTCTGACATCGGTTACATGGAAAACGTCAATATTCTTTACTGTGGTAATTACATATACAGATGATGTTGATTGTGATTTGGTTGGAAAATACCTTCATTCTTTTGCATTCAGTGAATTTATAGATACAGAGGTAGCTGTTATTATTATGTTTTGGAGTTTTTTATTTGTTGTTATGCATTTGTACTGGAAGATAATGACTATTAATTATTAAATACTAAATGGATGCCAGCTGAGATTTGGAGAGACCAGTATCCCAACAGCTTTACTGACATGATTTTACATATATATATATATATAATTATATAATAAGTTGTACTAAAATGTTATATTTGACCTATTTACTAATTCCACTGTTCCCTCTAATGCTTTATAATACAAATAAACTGTAGCTTGGTGATAGCAAAAGCTGGCAGCTTTTCTCTCTTATCAAAGCAGTAGTATGCTCGGCCTGCCAGCTCAGTGTGTGTGCAGTTGTGGGGTGTTTGGGACTGATTGTGGGAGTTTGTGAATTTGCGGAGTCAGTTCAGAGGCTGGGAACATTACTATAAAACTGTAATCCTTTTTACAAACAGCATTAGATCATACTACTTTGGCCACCCGCCTGACACATGCACACAAACACACACATGACTATTGAAGGACTGATTATATTCTGTCCTATTTCCTCACTCCCCATGGCCATATGCTTGGCATTTCCTCCTCTCTGTTACACACACATACACACACAGAGTAAGTACATACATGGCCAAAAAATATATCTTTTTATAGCCTGCTGGTAATCCATCGTCACACTTTACCATACAACGGGACTCTCTCTCTTCTCTCTCTCATCTCTCTCTCTCTCTCTCTCTCTCTCACACACACACACACACACACAAACAGAGCCCTGTTTTCATTTTTTCTATTCATTTTTGATAACAGCACTGCCATTAGTCCTCAGGGATTATACTGCATGAAACAATTAGTCTGACCTAATAAATCTTGCTTTCAGTCTCAGACTCTTCATTACATATAACGCTACTCAACCATTTTAGGCAGAGCGCACAATTAAAATCTGAGAATTGTTGAACTTGTTAATTACCATGAAAACTGAACACATGGCCACATTAATAAGCTGAGGCTACAATGATCCCATTAAATGGACGGTAATGTGCAACACGTGTGTAATAATCTGCTATCTCTGTATCTGTCACAGTCCTAAATTAAAATTAAACTCCTTTCTGTGGAGCGGCATCCAACTGAGTGTGGGTTCCGGGGTAGAGTCATCTCCCAGCAGGAAGATAACAGAGAACCAATGGGATTCAGGGGAGTGAATGCTGGACCTCAGTGACCCGTATCTGCCCCAGAGAGGATTAAACTTAAAGAGAACTTCTGTTTCTTAGCTCCAACACAAACCAACAACCAAAGATCATGGATTATATTGAGAGCTCATTGTAGTACTGATTTGATTACATTGTAGTAATGACTTTTAATGGTTAACTTCTCTTGGAAAGCTATAAATTGTTCAAACAAGGCATCATTATATGTGTGAGAATATTGATTGAAAAACTGAGAAAGCCCAAAGAATATGCTGGTGCCACTTTGAGTTAGTATTACTCTGGAAATAAACATACTTTTCAGTACATGTTAACCCATTGTTTGTCATTTTCTGAGGAAGGACTGAGGAAGACAAAGTATGGATATGGAATAAGTATTTTTTTTTAGTACATTAGTGGTAGATGCCATGTCATTAGCTTGTCTGCCAAACACAGTGACTTTGACTGCTGGTCAGTCAGCAAAAAGTTTAATGTTAGTTCAAGGTGTTCATGCTGGTTAGTTCGGGTCTGGTGCTGGTTTAGCTGGAGAATTTGCATTGCTGGTAAAAGTGACTGACCAGAAGTCCAGGGTCCAAATCACAACATGTAATGATCTGTAAATCTGCCTCTGCCTATCCAGTGCCCTACCATCCTTGACCTCACTGGACGTCACTGAACTGAGGTAATAGCCAATGTCTAAGTTATACACAAATAACGAACTGACATCTGGTTGTGTGTGTGTGTGTGTGTGTTGTGTCTTAACTATTGTAAAATAATTGGCTGGTTAATAGCGTTGTTTATATTAAGTCATTACCAGGCAACAAGCCCAGGGTCAGTTTACTAGCAAATTTATGCCTATTTTATGTGCTAATGTTACATTTAGTAATTCCTGCAAATATTATAAAACATTGCCTTGTAAGAGACAGCACCCACCGTATATTGGCAAAGTAATCCAGTGTGATATAATAATCGAGTGATATAAAAATGTTTAATACATCACATCTAGTCTCATTATAGGGAGGCATCAGCATTAAAGTTGAAAAAATCTTTTCAGAACAAGTGGGTTTCATAAGATCCTATACTTTCAGTATTTAAAACTTATGTGTTTGTATCTTATACATCAATCCGTTTTTATTACAGTTTAAATACAGATCTTAATGTAAATATAAATCTTATATATTAATAAACCATAAATTTTTTTCCACTGGTTACAAACCCTCCCTATTCAATGGTGGTGCATTACACATTTTGCAGTGTGTACACCGCCAGACCCATCCTCATGGGGTAGACAGGGGAGATAGTGGGTGGGTTACTGTGTCCCGACCAATGACTGGCATATTGTTGCTAACAGTAGCATGTTAGGTACTTAACTGTTACCTGGTAATGGCTTAAACAACCTTAGTACTAATCAGTGTGCCTGCTCTCACAGAAGCACTGCTCCCAGCACCTCCTAACTACTGGTCAGAAAGACCTACATGGCGGGCAATTCGTTAAAACAACCATCCTCCTTCTCTCAGTTCACTGATGTACCCCTCTCAAAGTCTGTCAACTGGCAAATTGTCTTAGAGCCTTAGCAGTCAACAAGCTCTCACCAAGAGGTATGCTACCCAAAAGTAGCCTCTGGGATCCTTTATATAGGGCAGCAGAGGAAGCATGTTTGCACCCTCTTGTAATAAGACCCAGTGTCTAATCAGACCACACCTGTAGTCATTTACATATCTGCCTGCAATGCAATGAAGTTTTGCAGCATTCCAACATTTCTATCAGGGTGCATTATTTGTTTTTGTCAACAAGTCTATACAGTCGTATGAAAAAGTTTGGGCACCCCTGATAATTTTCATGATTTTAGTTTATAAATCATTGGTTGTTCAGATCAGCAACTTGAGTTAAATATATCATATAGCAGATGAACACAGTGATATTTGAGAAGTGAAATGAAGTTTATAGGATTTACAGAAAGTGTGCAGTAATTATTCAAACAAAATTAGGCAGGGTGCATAAATTTGGGCACCCCAACAGAAAAATGACATCAATATTTAGTTAGATCCTCCTTTTGTAAAATAACAGCCGCTAAACGCTTCCTACAGCTTCCAGTCTGGATTCTGGTTGAAGGTGCTTTGGACCATTCTTCTTTAGAAACATCTCCAGTTCAGTCATCTTTGATGGTTTCCAAGCATGGACAGCCCACATTTTCAGTAATATTCATGTCTGGGGACTGAGATGGCCATTCCAGAACGTTGTACTGGTTCCTCTGCATGAATGCCTTAGTAGATTATGAGCAGGGTTTGGGGTCGTTGGCCTCGGTGCAACTTTGTCACTGATTCTTGAACATTGTTCTTAAGAATCTGGAGATATTAACTGGAATCCATGCGACCCTCAATTTTAACAAGATTCCTAGTACCTGCACTGGCCACACAGTCCCGCGGGCATTATGGAACCGCCACCAAATTTTACTGTGGGTAGCAAGTGTTTGTCTTGGGATGCTGTGTTCCTTTTCCGCTCCTTGTTATGTCCAAATAACTCAATTTTAGTTTCATCAGTACACAGCACTTTATTCCAAAATGAAGCTGGGATTTGTCCAAATGTGCTGTAGCACACCTCAAGTGACTCTGTTTGGTGGAGTGTCTGCAGAAAAGGCTTCTTCTGCTTACTCTCCCATACAGCCTCTCCTTGTGCAAGGTGTGCGCTGTATAGTTGAACGATGAAACAGTGACACCATCTGCAGCAAGATGAGGTTGTAGGTCGCTTTGGAGGTGGTCTGTGGCTTGACTATGACTGTTCTCACCATCCCTTCGCCTCTGCCTATCTGAGATTTTTCTTGGTCTGCCACTTCGGGAGTTCCTTAACTAGAACTGTGCCTGATGGTCTTCCATTGCCACACTATGTTCCTCACAGTGGAAACGACAGACAGCTGAAATCTCTGAGAGAGCTTTCCCTTTCCCTGAACCATGATGTTGAACAACCTTTGTTTTTCAGGCCATTTGAAGAGTTTTGGTTTTGAGGCCCCATGTTGCCACTCTTCAGAGAAGATGCAAAGAGGAGAAAAACTTCCAATTGGCCACCTTAACACGTTCTCATAGTTGGATTCACTTGTGTATGTAGATCAAGAATCAATGAGCTTACAAAACAAATTTTGTGTTCCAATAATTAGTGCTAAAGGTATTCAAATGACAAGGGTGCCCAAATTTATGCACCTGCCTAATTTTGTTTCAATAATTACTGCACACTTTCTGTAAAACCTATAAACTTAATTTCACTTCTCAAATATCACGGTGTTCATCTGCTATATGATATATTTACCTGAAATTTCTGAGCTGGACAACCAATGATTTATAAAGAAAAATCATGAAAATTATCAGGGGTGCCCAAAACTTTTTCATACGACTGTATGTATGGTTATTGCTGGGTTACTATGAACTAAACCTCAAGGTCTTGAGAGTGTTTTCCTTCAATATTCACAATACAAGAACAAATTCAGCAGTCAGCTCTTCAAATTCTATCCTTTAGTCACTTCAGAATTTCAAACTGATTGTTGATGATGGCTGGAGGTTGCTTTTGAACACTTGTAGTAATGCAAATCCTTAATTTTCTTTCTCATTGGATGCAAACATGAAAATTCTTCAGCTCCAGCAGCTCTGTGAAAATGTTGAAGGTTAGAATACAAAGACTTATTAGTTGTGTGTGGAGTTGTGCTTACGCTCTTTATACTAAAACAAGTAATAAAGAGACATTCAGAGGTTAATTTTATCCAAGATACCCATAGCTCTATAGTGAAAGATCAGTCCCCCAACAATAATTGTATTGAGACATCCCTGGTGCTTGCTGTACACACATTTCTCAACTCCACTTAGGGGAAAAGTACCCTTACTGCTTCCAGCTGGTGGTGACCTGCATATGGACAGACCCTTCATAAGACTGATAGTCTGGATCTTTAGGTCTGTATTAACAACATTCAAAGTGAAAAAGATCTTAAAGAATTGTATCTGGAAAGAGCCTATAGTGTGAATGATTATTAAGAAATAAATGCATAATATTTTACAATCTTTCCAGGACTGAGCGACCCATGAAATTCAACCCAGTGTCTGACTGATGACCATAGAATAAATCTGTAATTTCTCTTAGAGTAAATAAATAAAGCTACATCTGTCCACCCATGCATTTATCTAAAGCTGTAGTTATGGGACCCATGTTAAACTTTGTACTGTGATAGAAAAAGACTCCAAAAGACTTGACTAGATCCAAGAGAAACCTGCTTCTTTAGTAACATAATACGTCAGCACACTCAGTCAAACCCATTCACAGCAAACAAGGTCATTTTGAATAGATTGTTTGCTGTACAGGCTGTATATACAGCAAACATGCACAGTGCAAAATTATATTGCAGTCGATCATTTAATTATTATTCAATCTACATTGTTTCATTTCAGGATTAGTCAAATCCTGAAGTGGAACAATGCCAAACTTGGCATTTGTCATCTTCTTGACTTTTTATGAAACACTTATAAGTGTAAGTGTTTGTGTATTGGCATAACATTACTAATGCTAGCTCATTACCAACTCAGCTCAGACACAATGCCCATTTAATCTGAATGCTGATATGTTCAGCCCTAGTTTCATACCAAATACATTTGTTAAAATACCTGTTATTACGTTTACATTTTTTAAAATAAATAATAGATCTACAAAAGCATTTTTACTTCATTTGATGAAGCTGGCACTAGGTTGCATACATGCAAATTTCTGGTGTTTTATTTCCCTGTAATTCTATCCAGCTAACTTTTTTTTACCAAACATTCACCCACACACCGTACCCTGCGTTCTATGACTGACACTGGCTCTGATGCTCTGACTGCTGCTCTGTTTGCTTTCACATTCACCACCATGTTGGCTATAATCAAACTGTTCCAAGCATATTTTTTCTTCATTAACATCAATGGAAATTAAATTCGCATCTAAAATTCCTCTGCTCCTGGGCAGCCTAAAAAAATGGTCTGCAGTGTAATCATTCAGGCCTGAAGCCTCAAGTAAATGACATTTACATTTTTATTTACAATATTTAGCAGATGCCCTTATCCACAGAGCCGTATAGAAGTGCTTTGTATTCTTCTAAGCAGACATTACTTCTTGCTAGCACAAACAGCCAACCGCCCAAGAACACCATCTAAAACTGATATAGATAAACACCAGAAACGTTATTTTTTAATAATAAAAAATGTAACTAAGTGAAAAGGTGAGTATTTTCTAGTTGTTGTTTGAAGGCTTTAGGAAGACTTTTTGCTGAGTAAGAGCCATTTGGACATCCAGTAAAAGTTTATTACACCACCAGGGTGCCAGTAGGGAGAAGATGGGTCTTTGTCTTCCTTTGATCTTGAGTGGTAGTGGGTCCAGCGATGGGGCCAAGCTTGAGCTTTGAAGGGTAAGAGGCACAGAGCAGGGTTTGTTTAGAGCCTCTGGGTGGAAGGGGCTGGACAATTTTTAGCTTTATAGGCGAGCATCAATGAGTGCGTTTACATGCACTTAATAATCCAATAACTGCAAAATAGTCATGGCTAACAATCCAGCAGGAAAAGGAAGAAGGGCAGAGAGACTAAATCATGGAGTCCAAGGAAGTGACAATGTCGGGGTAGTTCCGAAATACATCTTGGTAAATGCAATGCATTTTTTGTCTCCCAAAGAAACAAGAGCTCATTCCATTTCAGAACTCGCTGTCGAATTTGAAAAAGTGACGTTATGTAGCTAGGTTTTGTAGGTACATTTTAACATGGGTCATTCCTACATCTTACTGCATTTTGCATCACCAGCAGACAATTACATTTATTATGTAAAAATCTAAATATTATAAATGATAAAGTCTTTCTACCAGTTTTTAATGTTCATAATGCATAATGCATTCTACTCAAAAAAACATTTTATACATTTATACACATTACACTTTTTTAAAAATCAGACACTAGCTTTTCTATGTCCAATTCTATATCTATGACTATGAGGTATACTAGAACAAAAAACAAAACAGAATTATGTAATACTATAATACTATATAAAAAAAATTTCATTAAGTAATGTAGTGGAGAGTTCAAAATAAGAACTGCTCTAAAATTGTTTAAGCTGCAGATACTGTGGTGTTTAGCTAAAGATGATAATGCCATTTGTATGATTTTTGCAGATGATTTATGTAGTTGTAGTTAGCACTGGGTGATATGACCTCAAATCAATAACACGATTACCGTATTTTTCGGACCATAAGGCGCACTTAAAATCCTTGAATTTTCTGAAAAATCGACAGTGCGCCTTTAAATGCGGTGCGTCTAATGTATGAATTAATTCTGGTTGTGCTTTCTGACCTAGAACCGATTGTAGATGGTACACGGTGCTCATAAATCTGTCAAAATGTTTTAGCATGGTCTTGGTAGGTGACGAAGCTTACAGCAACCGTAGTGCGCAGCATCGCGGGGTAATACGACCTGTGCAGCAGCATTAGGGTGTGTGCATTCATTCATTCATTTTCGAAGCGGATTTCAAACTCAGCGCTATCAGTCACGCAGTACAACATGGACATAGAGCAGCTGTGAGAGAATTCAACATTAACGAATCAATGGTACGGAAGTGGAGGAAGCAAGAAGACGCCCTGCGCCAGGTAAAGACCAAACTGAGCTTCTGAGGGAACTTAGGAGTTTTGTTTCATTTCATGCGTCTTATAATCAGGTGCACTTTATGGTCCGGAAAATACGGTAATAGAACATTTTACCTCAATTGCGATTAAACTTCTTTTTCTTTCAGATGTTCCCATCAATGGTCGCTACAGCGGATCATACGTCTCCATCTCTCCCTGTCAGGAACATCCTCCTCTGTCACACCAACCATCTGCATGTCTTCCATCACAGCATCCAGAATCCTTCTCTTTTGCCTTCCTGTTCTTCTCCTGCCTGGCAGCTCCATACCCAGCACCCTTCTCCCAATGTAACACTCATCCCTCCTCTGCACATGCTCATACCATCTCAGTCTTGCCTCCCTAACTGTGTCTCCTAAACATCCTACCTGGGTTGTCCCTCTAATAAACTCATTCCTGATCTTGTCCAACCTCGTCACTCCTAAAGAGAATCACAGCATTTTCATCTCTGCCACCTCCAGCTCCCGCTCCTGTCTTTTTGTTAGTGCCACTGTTTCCAAGCCATACAACATAGCAGGCCTTACTACTGTCTTGTACATTTTCCCTTTCACTCTGGCAGAGACTGTTCTATCACAAATCACTATTATCTGGGCCCACTGCCTTTCCACTCTTAATTCTCTTTATTGCAGCCCTCACTTATCTGAGGCATTGCCCGATTCTCAATCTCCACATCATCCAGTCTTCTCTCTCTCTATCTCATTTTCTTCATTCATCAGTTCCTCAAAAACTCTTTCTAACTTATTGATATACTCCCTTCTTTTGTCAACACACTCCCATCTGCATCCTTTATCATCCTAATATGTGGTACATCCCACCCACATCGGTCCCTCTGTCTAGCCACAAGCTACAAGTCCTTTTCACCTTCCTTAGTGTCCAACCTTTTATACATCTCCTCATACGCCATTTCCTTAGCCTTTGCCACTTCCCTTTTTGCCTTATGCAGCATCTCCTTATACAGCTGTCTACTTTCTTCATCTCTTTGGAGATCCCAGTTCTTTTTTGCTAGCCTCTTCCTTCTTAAACTTTCTTGAACTGCCTCACTCCACCACAAAGTCTCCATTTCTTCCTTCATCTGTCCAGATGTCACGTCAAGTACCTTCTTAACCGATTCCCTCACTGATTTTGCAGTTGATGCCCAATTCTCTAGCACCCAGTGTTATTAGTGAGGGCAAAAGTATGTGAACCTCTTGGATTAGCAGTTACTTTGAAGGTGAAATTAGAGTCAGGTGTTTTCAATCACTAAGATGACAATCAGGTGTGAGCGGGCACCCTGTTTCATTTAAAGAACAGGGATCTATCAAAGTCTGCTCTTCATAACACATGTTTGTGGAAGTCTATTATGGGACAAACAAAGGAGATTTCTGATGACCTCAGAAGAAGAGTTATTGATCCTCATCAGCCTGGAAAAGGTTACAAAACCATCTCTAAAGAGTTTACACTCCACCAATCCACAGTCAGACAGATTGTGTACAAATGGAGAAAATTCAAGACCATTGTTACCCTCCCCAGTAGTGGTTGACCAACAAAGATCACTACAAGAGCAAGGCGTTTAATAGTTGGCGAGGTCACAAAAAAACCCAGGGTAACTTCTAAGCAACTGAAGGCCTCTCTCACATTGACTAATGCTAATGTTTAGGAGTCCACCGTCAGAAGAACACTGAACAACAATGGTGTAAATGGCAGGGTTACAAGGAGAAAGCCACTGCTCTCCAAAAAGAACATTGCTGCTCATCTGCAGTTTGCTAAAGATCACGTGGACAAGCCAGAAGGCTATTGGAAGAATGTTTTGTGGATGAATGTGACCAAAATAGAACTTTTTGGTTTGAAAGAAAAGCGTTATGTTTGTAGAAGGGAAAACACTGCATTCCAGCATAAGAACCTTATCCCATCTGTGAAACATGGTGGTGGTAGTATCATGGTTTGGGCCTGTTTTGCTGCATCTGGGCCAGGACGGCTTGCCATCATTGCTGGAACAATGAATTCTGAATTATATCACAGAATTCTGAAGGAAAAAGTCCAGACATCTGTCCATGAACTGAATCTCAAGAGAAGGTGGGTCATGCAGCAAGACAACGACCCTAAGCACACAAGTCCAAAGAATGGTTACAGATGAATAAAGTTAATGTTTTGGAATGGCCAAGTCAAAGTCCTGAAATTAATCCAATCGAAATGTTGTGGAAGGACCTGAATTTGAAGACAACCTGACATCCCAGAGTTGAAGCTGTTCTGTATGGAGGAATGGGCTAAAATTCCTCCAAGCCGGACTGTGCAGGACTGATCAACAGTTACAGGAAACCTTTAGTTTCAGTTATTGCTGCACAGGGGGGTCACACCAGATACTGAAAGCAAAGGTTCACATACTTTTGCCACTCACAAACATGTAATATTGGATAATTTTCCTCAATAAATAAATGACCAATTATAATATGTTGTCTCCTTTGTTTAATTGGGTTCTGGGATTATCTACTTTTCGGACTTGTGTGAAATTCTGATGATGCTTTAGGTCATATTTATACAGAAATATAGAAAATTCTAAAGGGTTCATAAAATTTCAGGCACCACTGTAGTCCATATGTGTGCACCTTTCTGTACTCTTATCAGTCACCCTGTGTTCCTCCTTCTTCTTAAGATATTGCTGAATCCCATTTCAGGGGCTACATCCTTTGAAGGATGCAATCTACACAGTCTATGAAGGTGTGTCCTTGAAAGGCTGGGTAGACCGCGGCAATCGGCGAACCAAAATGAGACGGTCTGCTCTGCCTTGGATTTCCTGTTCGCGTCACAGAAACACTGTTCCTGCCCTCACTCTTCAGCGCTATCCCCGCCTGCACCGTATCACAAAACAGCAATAAACTTTATAAAAATAGAGCCAGAAATTTTGAGTTTAGTTTTCATGCTGTTTATGGTTTTTCAATTATTGGAGGAGGAGACGCTTTACCGCAGGCGCTGGCATTCATTTTCCCCCCGCAGTTTAATAAAGGTCTCCGTTTGCTAATTGCTCCCTAAAACAAAACAAAAAAACGTTGCACTTTTGCTTTTAAACATTTAGCCATTCCAGTTTTAAAATCTTTACATTTAAATAATGTATATTCCTCAGCTGATGTCCCTAAGTTCCCCTCACGCGCAGTGCACCTCGGGATATGTTAGGTCGCGAAGGATACATTGATGTATCCTTCGTTTTCAGGGAAAAGAAGGCCGCATTTGTCGGCCGCATACGAAGGAGCCTTCGGAGTGGGACAGCCTAGGCGCAGCGCTATGACGCAATTGGTCTTTAAAAGCAGCCTTCAAAGGATGCAGCCCCTGAAATGGGATTCAGCTTATGTGTTCACTGCTGCCAGTTCCATCAGTTTTGCAAAAATCCACCACCATCTGCCCTTCCCTATGCCTGTCGTTAAAACCGTGTCTCTCCAACACATCCTCATCACCTCTGTCTTCACCGACATGCCCATTGAAGTCCGCTCCAATCACCACCTTTTCTTCTTCAGATATTCTCTCCACCACTTCATTTAACTCATTCCAGAGATCTGCTTTCTCTTCCATCTCACAACCCACTTGTGGAGCATATGAGCTGATGACATTCATCAGCACACCATCAATTTCCAGGTTCACATTCATCACTCTATCAGACACTCTCTTCACCTCCAATACATTCTTAGCATACTCTTCCGTTAGGTTTATCCCTACCCCATTTCTCCTCCCATCTACACCATGATAGAACAGTTTGAAACCACCTCCAATGCTCCAAGCCTTACTCCCCTTACACTTGGTCTCCTGTACACATAATATATCTACTCTTCTTCTCTCCGTCATGTCAGCTAATTCTCTTCCTTTACCAGTCATAGTGCCCACGTTCAAAGTTCCAACTCTCACCTCCACCGTCCTACCCTTCCACCTCTCTCTTTGCCTTTTAGCATTTCTTCCCCCTCTTCTTCTCCTCCTTGGCCCACCAGTAGCATATGAGAGCCATCTTCTTGAATGCTTTTCATATTGTGTAGCGTTTGTCAATGCTTGTGGCATTGATAGCTGCTTTGTGGGGGCACTTGTTGCTGAGCCCTTGTCAGTCTCTGTCTTTTTTTTGAGCCATGAACTGTCATGTTGGGTAGCATTAACGTGCTTGTGCTCCAAGTGCTGAAAGTGATCGGCTCCATTACCGCTGGTTGCTGAAATCTTTTCTGCAGTGTTTGCTTCTTACTTCTTTGGTATAAAGACTTGGTACCCAGTGTTTGAGCTCTCCTCCATGTTGCTTCCAGGTCGCTGACTGAACGGGGCGGAGTCACGTGACTACACATGGGGGAGTTTAAGGGGATAGTACATAAACGTGCACAGTGGGGAAAGTATTAACAGAATTTTTAAAAACTTGGATGGATGTGCATCTCTTGCGCACAGTAAAAGACATCCTTCAAAAATTTAGTTAGAAAGGCTTTTAAAGAAATACTTTTTAAGTACATTTAGTTCCCCACACATGATGTTCATCCGCTTCAGCTTCACTCAAGCTGCTCTGTCATCAGCTCCAGTCCCACCATACCCAAACCACACCGGGGGGCAGTAACTCTCTCCCTCTTCTGGTTATTGTGGGACGAAGTGCCGCCAAGGACTTTCCTGCTTAGACTCAAGATCCTGGAGTGACTCTGTGTATTGGACTACTTAATAGCCGATGTGCATATTTTACATTTTACTTGAACTATGACTCCAAGACTTATTAGTTTAGATAAATTAGTTTCATTCTTACATTTATCATCTACGCCGCCCAAGGAGGTTGGGTCTCTTGTTGAGTCTTGGTCCTCCCAAGGTTTCTTCCTCATAGCTCTTAGGGAGTTTTTCCTTGCCACTGTCGCCCCAGGGCTTGCTCAATTTGGGATTGGATGTAGATATTAGGAGATAATGTAAAATTGTAAAGTTGCTTTGAGACAATGCTCCATTGTAAAAAGCACTATATAAATAAATCTGACTTGACTTGACATGTACTTTTTAGACTTCTAGCATTTACTTTTAAAGTATTTTTAAAAAATCTGATTAAATGAATGAGTTTACAATGTCTATGCCAAACATCAGCATTTACTTTTAAAGTATTTTTAAAAAATCTGATTAGTAGTACTTTTACTAAAGCAAATAAGTACTTCTGCCACCTCTGCAAACAGCACTGTAAACAATTTTATAGTTTTGGTTACTATTTAATAAAACATAGAGATTATAGCAATGAAGCTGTCTGGCTGCTGACAAAATGACCAAAAGGATATGAAGTGTTTCCAAACTGCATGTTTATGAGCGTTCACTGATCCTGGTAACCATAAGCAGTGTAGCGTAGTTACGTAATGTAGTATTATTAGAAATTACAGCACATACCGAACTATTTATTTCACCACATAGACTGTCATTGGTTTAACATTTTAGGAATTGTAAACAAACATGTAAACAGAGCCTGGGGGTCACAGATTTTCAGCTGGATCAGTGTTGATTTATTCATTCTGGCTCAGCAGACTAGAGGCCTTAGGCGGCCAAATCCTGCTCTCATTTTCTCCATAAGCACTACTGACGCTTCAGCAGATGTGCATCATTAGGGCCTAGCATACTTCCCTGCTTGCCTTCTCAACGTGATCACCGATTTAAGCCCAGTGTTTATAGTAAACGAAGCCAATTGCAAAGTGTGTGCGTGTGCTACTTGGCTGCCAGGACAATGTCTGCTTAGTTTTCATGCTGCAATCACACACATTTTGCATACATTAAACGAACAATAAACGTGAAAAGCATCCATCTCTTGCCTGAGTAATTAACATGGAAATTGCCGAACGGTATTTTAACTGCTCTCAGCTCCCCTCTGGCCCTGATGGGTGTGTCACAGTGACTTACAACTAATGAATGAGCTAGTGATTTATGGGTAGGGTAGACCTCTATTGAGAAACATTAAGACTGGGCATATGTGCTGGTGTCAGTGGCTGAATTTGAAATACGCCTGTAAAGGTCACAACTTTGGCTGTGTCTCCCCAGTCTTTCGCTGAGACGGTCAGCAATACATCATTTCATAAGCACTGTGACTAAAAGGACAGTGAGAGGTAAGACATCCGTCTCAATTAATGGCTCTCATTTCTATGGGCATTAGCACACAAGGGAAGTATACTTCTCTAAAGGAAGTTTAACTAAAAGCTTCCAAATACGTTTTAGCATCAAAGGAATAGTCCAGTTTGTTGACCTAATCAGAGTTTACCACAAATGTATGGGAGGATCTTCAATTGAGGGCTTAACTTTTGACTTTTTAATTATGTCAAGATAATGTTTACATGCCTTAAAAGTCTAAATGATGGCTACAACTGAGTGTATATAGCATTTAAATATGTAATTAAATAATAAAAATGTATATATAATGTTTTATGTTCTGGTAATAATGTGTTGCAGTAATGCGAATTTTCACTTTTTCAGGAAAGAAAGATGCTACGTCATGGATTTTCAGTCGAAACTCGATTCATGATTTACTATTTTCAATGTATTTGTATTTGTATATTATGTATTTCTTTATATATTTTTAAATAACGGCTAACAGCGCATTGTAATGGCAGAAATAATGAGTTAATAAAGTACTACCACAACCATAACCATACAAACAGAAATATATGCATAGTTATATGAATATAAGTCCAGATATTGTGATCAAGGTTTAGGAAAGTGTTGTTTTCATTTACTTATCCTTGTGAGGCACCAGAGTGAACATGAAAGAAATATCAGTAAACTAGTGAGAAGAAAGAATGTTGTTACGGAGTGTTATGGAGGCCAATGGGAGTCTGTACATTAGGATTAGATTATTGTGATATTGTGACTCACCTCCATGTCACCTGCACTCGATACCCTGGCAGCATCCTCACACTTTCCTGCTCTTCATCTCTCTTTTTACTTTGAATGCACCAGAGTGACTGTGAAATAAATATTATCAGTAAGCAACTGGGATTTCTTGCCATTATGTTCAAGAGCAGAATATTCACCATTTCTGAGCTGACTGACAAGTATTATATCAAGAAACAATGACTCCTCTCTTGTACTACTGCATACTCCTACTCATTCTCCTACTGCTCTCAACTTACTTTGCTTTTTTCTGAGGTTGCACAAAAACTGGCGAATGACACTTCCACCTTTCCTCTTGTTCATAATGACTCACTGTGAATGAAAGCTGACTGGAGTGAAAAATGAAACTAATTGCACTTTAATCAAAGACACACTAATAACACTATTTATCATAAGCAAGTGCAGCTACACAGGAAGCCATACAAATATGCAATAAATGAAAGCTAATTACTACAGCCTCCTAAATGTTACACACGCAAAGAGTGTTTTCTAACAATTTTAACTTAATGGCATTAACGTTAGTTGAATTCTTTTGTCACCATTGTTGGCCATACCTTAGTATAGCTATGAAACCTACTAACGTTAATGATGGGTAATGTTTTTAGCACGTAAATCAGCCAGTTGTTGTTGTTTTTTTAACCAAAACTGATTGTTTCCACTTTTATACAAGTAAGTCACTGACACATTTTAGCTAAATATTAGTTATTTCCACAATTACAGTTTCAGCACAAAGTGACATACTGACGTTACATTTTCATGTACTTCTGAGTGCTCTTTGTATGGTGTTACAACAATAAGTGTCCCATCACTAAGTCACGGGAACACTGACGGGTTGCCAGATCCAAAGAGAGATACAAGCATCCAGCGCGCACACGCACGCACGCACGCACACACACACACACACACACACACACACACACACACACACACATACACACACATACACACACAAAAGCGAATTAGCCGAAGTCGTTCAAAAAACGCGGACCTTAAAATACGCGGACCTGGCAACTGCGGAACACCGACGGATCCTAACATCATGTAAAGCTTTTGGGTGCAATTTCTTTATTTCGAGGCTTCACCTGGGTTTTTACGGGAGTCTGACCAAGATTAAACGGATAATTAATCACTTAATTAATGTTTATTTAGCTATATTTTTAAATGTGTGATTAAGTTCTAAGTGATTACGGCCTTGCAAAGTACTGATGTTTAAAACGTTAAAAAATGTTTTTTGTGCATACATTTTTTGTAGTGCAATAAATGATATTTTAATACCTATGGTATATATTTTGTAATAAAGCATTTCTAACAATAAAGTACCCCTAACTGAAGAATGACTCCTACACTCCTGGGCAAAAAAGGACTAAATCAAAATGGCCAAATATTAAGCTTTTAATGGTCCTAACAAGAAATCACTGGTCAGAATTAGCTAATACTATGAAACTGTACACCTGAGACCTGTGCCACTATTTGCTCATCACTGCTTATTGCTCCAGTGAACTGTTGGGGCACATCAGAAAAGCTGGAAACAGGAAAATTCTATTGCATAGTCTTCTGCAGTCAAGTATTTAAGCATACATCTCAGTATTTAGCAGATGCCCTTAGCCAGAGTAACTTACAACTGATACAGCCTTACATTCTAAGCAATTGTGGGTTAAGACTCTTGCTCAAGGACCCAACAGTGGTAGCTTGACAGATGTGGGATTTGAATCCTGAACCTTCCAGTTTATAGTCCAGTACCTTAACCACTAGGCTACCACAGTCCCACTGTGGTGGGTCAAATGTTGTGTATCAAATGTTTGATATAAAACTCAAACTAACATGGGTGAGTGTTCCAAATCTCTAAATATACTTTGTCTATTAGTCATTAGTTGGTAATCTGCCACAGTTAATCAGGCTCACGTTTTTCGGCCTGATCAGGGCCCATATTTGAACACTAAGGAAAATATTTGGTTTCACATTAAACGCATATTAACTGAGAAACATTTATCAGCTACTCATCAACTGTTTGAAGCCATTACTGCTGAGTAGAACAACATTTATTTTGGGTTTGGCCATTTTTGCCCAGGAGTAATGTTTTTACTGCATAGTAAGGTTAACAAAATAAAAGGAAAGAAGTGTAGTTCTTTCACACTGTAGTTTAATTTGACCACCCATAACATACTGAATATTAACTATCTCTGGTCTCTGAATAGAACATCATGGATATAACTCAATTTCAGAAAAGATGATAAATGATGGCACCGAATAATTAATTGAATTAGTGATCAAATCAGCAGGCTACAGTTTGAACAACAAAACAATGATAACAACTCTCAAGTTTTCCTCCATTCAATGTCTCGACATGCGCTGCATTTCTAAACTGTCCTTTTATCTTGCACATGAGAGCATCCCAGGACATGGAAAATAGCAGAGCAGGTAGACAGACAGAAAAAAACAACAAAAATAATTGCTTCACAGTGACTGATCCATGGTGGATTCATGTGAAAGAGGTTTATTTTGCAAAAATCAGTACACGTGAAACCAGAAAAAGAATCCCCAGCTGTGGTAGGTTCAGAGACTAATAACCAAGAGACAAACTAGGTCAAACACAATATACACAATATAATTAGAATCAAAGGGTAAATCCAGCGCAGAGCAAACGAGGTAAACAGCACAAATCAAGAGGCTCAGCACATGCACAACATGAAAATGATCAGCGTTCAGTGGAACCATGTGCTTTCTAGAGGTTGCAAACAGAGACCTCTTTTGTCTTACTTTTCTTACTTCCTTACTTCCTTACTTATCCTGATCAGGGCCATGAGGGACCGGAGCCTGTCCCAGAATTCACCAGATGCAGGCATGATTACACTCTGAATGGGACTTGAGTCCATCACAATGCACAGCTGGGGTTGCTATTGCAGGACTGGGGTGATCTCCCATGTCCATCCTCCTCTCCCTCAGACATGGCATATTTGCCAAGGTGAGTGTGGCCGGGTCACTGTAGTGGTGAGCTAGCGCACTGAATGAATGAATTAATGCATTCCATTAAGCAAAACAGTGTTAACCACATGCCTTCAAAATTCTGTTTTTCCTAGCCACGGTTGTGGGGGAGGATCTTCATTGTAACCCAGAATTCACTGGGTGCAGGCAGGGGTACGACCAGTTCAACACAGGATTCCACCTGGCCTTCACTTTGCAAGCCCCATGCAGTTTCGAACTAGGGCCCACAGAAACTGTTGTTTCCGGCACATTACTCTTTTCTAAAAATAAATAAATAATTAATTCTTTATCTGCTTAATCCTTGGACAGGGTTGTGGGAAAGCTGGTGACCAGCCAGCGGTACAGGGTGCAAGGCAGGAACAACCCTAGACAGGGCACCAATCCATCGTAGAGCACATACACACAGTCATACACACGCTCACACACTAGGGGAACTTTAGAGACACCTATTAACTTACACATGTATTTGGAACGTGGGAGGAAACCCAAGTACCCGGAGTAAACTCACATGGACATGGAGAGGACATGCAGACTCCACACAGAAAGGACCCAGGCCACTCCACATGGGATTGAGCCCAGGACCTTCTCAATGTGAAGCGTCATTGCTACCCACTGAGCTACTGTGCCCTATAGCCCAGAGCCCAGTGACTTTGAATTACATTAAGCAGATATGAAAATGAAAGAATGAATGAAATTATCTATTAAGCAAAACAGTGTTAACCACATGCCCCCAAAGTTCATTTTTTCTCAGCCATGGTTGTGGGGGAGGATCTTCTGCGTAACCTAGAATTCAGTGGGTGTAGGCAGGGGTACAACCTAGGCAGGATGGCAGTTAAAATCCACTCGACCTTCACTTTGCAAGTCCCATGCAGGATTCGAACTCAGGCCAACAGGACCTGCTGTTTCCAGCACATTGCTCTTTGCTAAAAATAATACATTGCACACACACACAAGCACACACATATATTTAACTATCAAGTTTCTAGTCTGTGGCAGTTTTCTCTTTTAAATAAGTCTAATGGGGCTTCTTTTTTGGAAAGGTCATTTTTTAGGGATTGATTTTGGGGAGTGAGTACAATTTTTGGACCTAGCTACATTTTTTAAGGCAAGACTGCAATTCTATCTCACACAGAAAACGACATACTCATCTCTTTTGGTTTTGAAAATGCTTTTGCCTAAACTCCTGCCTGCTTACTGCGTCTCTTTCCCATTATCGTTGGCTCTTGACTGAGAGAATTTTCTCAGTACAGGGAAATGTGATAAAATCCGTTTTTTCCTTCAGTAGTAACTGCTTCATCCTGATTAAAATTGGGTCTGGAACTATTCCAGAATAAACTTGGTGCAAGATGCTAATCTACCTCGTACGGGGCACCAATATACCGCAAGGCATCACACACTCATTCTATTACAAACTCACTTATTCAAACATATGGGCAATTTAAAGAAGGCAGTCCTTCTGAAGTTAGCTTTTGGAATGTGGAAGGAAATGAGTACCTGGTGGGAACAGACACAGATAAAACATACAATATCGAACAAAAAATGATAGAGGCTTCTTTATATCTGGTGATATATAGAAGCATGAAATAATAACATGATGGGTGTTTTTTTTATATTCTATGAATCAGTCACTTCAGGTCAGCATGTCTAATGTGAACATTAGATGTTATTTCCTCTTCCATCCACTTCTTCTGCCCAATTTTCCCTCCATTTGTTCATCACCTTCTAGTTCATGTGGTTTTGTGGTGAGTGTTACACAGTATGCCAAAAAAGTGTTTGCTTAACGCTGACTGTTGTTTAACGCCTAGCATTGTGGACTAGAGTTCAAATAAGAGTATGCTTCAACTGTGTGGTTCAGGCTGTTATTGTGGGAGATGTTTGTGAATAATTTGGCAGTTGCTGAGCATATGTGGTTTTTACACCTATGATTTTGAATGAATGCATTCTTAAAGGTGAAAGCATGACAAACCTCAAATATTCCACAGTAGGCAACGAAAGGCAGTGAGTTAAGGATTCTGCACTCTTTCTTTGCAAAAGACAGCAGATTAACAGTCTCAGATGGTGGGGGAACTTTATGTCATTGACAAAAAAATTAACGCACCAAATGTCTAATTGCTTCAAAACTTCGGCATGCAGTTATGACTCAGGCAGATATGTAAATGATTACAGGTCTGGTCTTATTGGTCTGATTAGACACTGGGTCTTGCCATTTACATTTACAGCATTTAGCAGACGCCCTTATCCAGAGCGACTTGTGGGTTAAGGGCCTTACTCAAGGACCCAACAGTGGCAGCTTGGCAGAGGTGGGATTTGAACCCTGGACCTTCATGACCTAGCTGTTAGGAGATGTTGGTAGCAGTGATTCCGTGAGAGTACGCACTCACCGAGAACAGACTCCAAACAGCCCAGACAGAACACCAGTAGAGAGGATCGTTTGATCCACCGACAAGCACGAGCAGCTCCCACAATTTCATTGTCCACCATCCAAATACAGGTGGCACCTTCACTACACTCCCCTGTCTCTGCTCAGACCATTTTCAGCTGCTTAGTAGAAGGAAATTTATTGTCACTGTGCCCATTACATGTCCTGCCACTGACAGCCAGCCACCGTTGCCTTTTGGTTGCAGTGGTGTTGTGAACAAGAGACCTGGAATGCTATAGTTTGGAGCTGTATCATCTTTAGTGACAAATCCAGGTTCTGTTTGGGATATGATGACGGTCACGTTGGAGGCCTAGTGATGAGCTCTTCAATGCAGCTTTTGCTGTGGAGCAACACACTGCCCCAACTACTGTTTTGATGACCTGGGGATCCATCGCTTATGACAGTCGGTCACTTCTAGTAGTGATACGAGGTACAATAACAGTTCAGCAATATGTGCAGGATATCCTGAGGCCCCCAGGTTGGGGGTAATGATACACTCTGCTCTTGATTTGATTAAATTCACATGACTGAGTTCATGACTTTCTTATGATTTTCTATATCCGAAGTGTAAACAATGCAAAACAATGCACATTTTTTAAACAATAAAACTTAAAAAAAAAAAACTTCAGTTCCCTGCAATTTAAATAAATGACTAGAAATAGAGGTTAAAATTGTAAATAAAATGCTCTGTTGTTGCTTCACCATATATTAAACAACGAAGTGGAAACATTCCTTTTTTATTTCTGGAGAATAACAATTCAAAATAATGTGTTCTTTTCTTGTATAAAAAGTAAACAAAAAGAAACTTTAGTCAGTCTAACAGTTAAAAGGAGTTTTAAATGCGCATGGGATGACGTATGATTGCGCTCTCTGGTGTTCCAAAAAATGCAATTGCATCAGATGGGTAAATGAAACATTGTGACATTTTTGCATCACAATGCATCGTTACACTCCTACTAATGATATAAGAAGCTAACTGTGTTTGATTTGAGTGCATGTCCAGCATGCCCCGGGGTTGACCCTGGACAAACAGCAGGAAGGATTTTTTAATGAGGAATTAAAAAAAAAAGTAGTGAGAGAAGAGAGACAAATTAGTGAAGACTGAAAAAGGTAACAGCAGTGAACAGTGATGCTCTCACACCTGATAAAGCCCTGAGGACTCGAAACATCAGAGAGAAGTCAAGAGTGGGAGAGAGAGAACACATAAAGAGGTAAACGAAGCAGAAAGCAAATTAGGAGAGAGGAAACTGAAAAATGAAAAGAGAAAGGAAGGGAACTAGAAGGTGATGAACAAATGGAAGGAAAATGGGGCAAAATGAGTGGATGGAGGAGGAAATAAAATCTCATTCTCACAAAAGACATGCTGGCCTGAGGTGATTGATTCAGAGACTATAAAAGAAGAGACAAACACCCAAAAAAATCACCCATCTTTCAGTGCTGATCACTAGATAGAGAGAATACTCCATTGTTTTTTAAACAAGTTCAATATTTTATGTTCTATCTGTGCCTGTTGCCACCAGGTACTCAGCCCAAAAACATAACTGTAGAAGGACTGCCTACTTGAAATTGCCCATACATTTGAATACATGAGTTTGTAATAAGATGAGTGTGTGATGCCTTGTGGTTTATTGGTGCCCCGTACAAGGTGGATTTCCATCTTGCAAAAAACAAGGGTGCAGAATCCATAACTTACTGTGCTAAATACCATAACCTTACATTAGCTATGTGGAATATTTAATGATTGTCGTGCTTTCACCTTTAAAAATGCATTCGTTTAAAAACATAAGAGTATAAACCACATAGACGCAGCATAAGTGCCAAATTATTCACCAACATCTCCCACAATAACAGCATGAACCACACAGTTGAGTTTAAATTCTACTCTACAATGACAGGTGTTAAGACCAATCACTGTTAAGTAAACATTGGTTTGGCATACTGTGTAATGCTCACCACAAAACCACTTTCATTTGAAGAGCTGTAGGCAATGACTGGAAGTGCTACAGTTCCTTACAATGTACAGTCAAACTCTGCTACCAACTCACGTTACGGTATTTTAATTGTCAAAATGTCTATCCCAGTGTGTCCAAACTTTTTCAACGGGGCCATATCAAAATACCTAACAGCTGGTCTCGCTTTCCAAAACATTATTCATAAATTATTCAGAACATTGTATTAAAAAAACAAAACAAAACAAAACAAAAAACACTATGTACAAAACAAGTTATATTTATTTACCTACTGAATTTTATTGTAACGCATTAACTACAGCAGAATGTCAAAAGAAAGAAAAATACCACAGTTTACTGCAAATTATTTAAGTTGAACATTTTCTTTAGAACCCTTACAGTGGTGCTTGAAAGTTTGTGAACCCTTTAGAATTTTCTATATTTCTGCATAAATGACTAAAACATTATCCGATTTTCACACAAGTCATACAAGTAGATAAAGAGAACCCAGTTAAACACGAGACAAAAATATTATACTCAGTCATTTATTTATTGAGGAAAATGATCCAATATTACGAATTAGTGAGTGGCAAAAGTATGTGAACCTTTGCTTTCAGTATCTGGTGTGACCCCCCTGTGCAGCAATAACTGCAACTAAACGTTTCCTGTAACTGTTGATCAGTCCTGCACACCGGCTTGGAGGAATTTTAGCCCATTCCTCCATACAGAACAGCTTCAACTCTGGGATGTTGGTGGGTTTCCTCACATTAACTGCTCACTTCAGGTTCTTCCACAACATTTCGATTGGATTAATTAAGGTCAGGGACTTTGACTTGACCATTCCAAAAAAACATTAACTTTATTCTTCTTTAACCATTCTTTGGTAGAACGACTTGTGTGCTTAGGGGTCGTTGACTTGCTGTATGACCCACCTTCTCTTGAGATTCCGTTTCATGGACAGATGTCCTGACATTTTCCTTTCAGAATTGTCTGATTAATTGCAGAATTCATTGTTCCATCAATTATGACAAGCCGTCCTGGCCCAGATGCAGCAAGACAGGCCCAAACCATGATACCACCACCATGTTTCACAGATGGGATAAGGTTCTTATGCTGGAATGCAGTGTTTTCTTTTCTCCAAACATAACGCTTTCCTTTTAAACCAAAAACTTCTATTTTGGTCTCATCCGTCCACAAAACTTTCTTCCAATAGCCTTCTGGCGTGTCCACATGATCTTTAGCAAACTGCAGATGAGAGAGAGCAGTGGCTTTCTCGTTACAACCCTGCCATGCACACCATTGTTGTTCAGTGTTCTCCTGATGGTGGACTCATGAACACTAATATTAGCCAATGTGAGAGAGGCCTTCAGTTGCGTTGAAGTTACCCTGGAGTCCTTTGTGACCTTGCCAACTATTACACACCTTGCTCTGGGAGTGATCTTTGTTGGTCGACCACTCCTGGGGAGGGTGACAATGATCTTGAATTTCCTCCATTTGTACACAATCTGTCTGACTGTGGATTGGTGGAGTACAAACTCTTTAGAGATGGTTTTGTAACCTTTTTCAGTCATATGAGCATCAACAACTCTTTTTCTGAGGTCCTCAGAAATCTCCTTTGTTCATGCCATGATACACTTTCACAAACGTGTTGTGGAGAGCAGACTTTGATAGATCCATATTCTTTAAATAAAACAGGGTGCTCACTCACACCTGATTGTCATCCCAGTGATTGAAAACACCTGACTCTAATTTCACCTTCAAATGAACTGCTAATCCTAGAGGTTCACATACTTTTGCCACTTACTAATGTATAATATTGGCTCATTTTGTCCCAATAAATAAATGACCAAGTATAATATTTTTGTCTCATTTGTTTAACTGGGTTATCTTTCTCTACTTTTAGGACTTGAAAATCTAGGAGTGAAAATCTGATGATGTTTTATGTCATATTATGCAGAAATATGGAAAATTCTAAAGAGTTCATAAACTTTCAAGCACCACTGTATGCATAAAACATGTCAAGCATCTTCCATCAATATTTCTCACGTAGATTGCATTTTATTACTCAGCTGCTATGCATTATCGGACCTAAGTGACCATTAGTCAGTCTGGACCTCAAGCAGTTCTTGTTTAAATTATTATGTATGGCTGCCACTGTCGAGTGAAAGGAAAAATTGCAACGTGCTGTTGGGCCAAAAGTAATGTGTTCTTAAGAGTGATGCCGAGGGCCAATTACAAATCTGTCCACTGGCGACTTTTGGACCTAGGACCCGACTTTGGCTTTGCATCGGACTTTGTAAGTGGGCATCACCACGGAAGTAGATCACGTTTATATTTTGCCTGACCAAAACCTTTATTTTATTGAGTGTTTAGTTATAATTTTATTTCTTTAGGAGGCACCACAGCAGATCATCCTTATTTGCATATTATATTTGCCTCAGGTTTTGATGAAAGGTGCCCTTCCTGAAGCAACCTTCCCTATTTATCCAGGCTTAGGACTGGCACTAGAAATGGCATGTGCACCCCTCCCATTGGCTGGGGGTCTTTTTTCAGTAAACACACCATCCATGTTGCACCCAGGACTGAACCCAGGCAATTAGACACAATCAGCAGCTGTCTCTATTAATTGAGCCATTAGAGCTGCAGTGTTTAGTTGTAAGGTAAAGCGCTACAAAAACTGGAGGTGAGCCAGCAGAGGACTATTTTTTTTAAATTGGCATGCACACACCTGGCAATAACATGCAATAATCTGAGAAGAGGAACCTATCCACACACACACACACACACACACACACACACACACACACACACACACACACACACACACGTTGTAATACATATGAGGAATGGAGTGGAGAGACGAAGCCCCAAAAATCCAAAAATCCATGGTGATATTATGTGGTACTATAATGGTGGTAAGGCTTCAACTCCATTCTCACGACTTTCTGCAGAATAACCTGTATATAAAGCATCCTGAGCATCTGCAGCACTTTCTCGAACCACAAGTCCCTACAGAAGATAATAAAGACATCTTGGACCATCATTGGGGCCTATCTCCCCCATCATGCACAGTTATCATGAACACTGCATCTGTAAAGCTACTAGCATTGTCGATGACGCACGAACTTTTCTCCATTCTGCCGTCTGGCAAATGGTACCAGAACATCTGTGCTGGCACTGCCAGACTGTCTCTGCCCCCAAGCGATCAGTCCTGAACACACTGAACTGGTTCGCCACGCTCCTCTTTCACCCACTTCACCCACGGTAAATCATTTTCTATATGTAAATATTTTTAAACTTCATGTATACTTCAGACTGCTGCTAATTCTTTTATACATTGTTGCTACCTATTTGTACACTGAATATCCATTTTATTAGAGACACTCATCTCACTTCAGAACCACAGCAATTTGTCATGTCATAGATTCCATTAGGTGTTGAAATCATTTCGCAGGAACATTGCAGACAAGATAGCTTCTTGCGGGTGGCGCAAATTAGATAGAGGCAGTGACATGCTCTGGACTAACCCGTTCCACCTCGTCTCAGAGATGCTCTATAGGATTAAGATCTGGGACTGAGAAGGCCAGGAAAGCAAGTAAAACTTTCTGTCATGTTCCTGGAAACAGTCCATGACTATATAACCCTTGGATATAAAGCATGGTGAAAGTGTCCTTCTGCCATAGTCTAAACAGCTACCAGCCAAATGTCCATCCACAGGTATCATAGCACCCAAAACATTCCTCAAACCATTACTCCACCTCCATCATCCTGAACTGTTGACACCTGACAGAAAGGGTTCAACGATTCATGCTGCTTGCACCAAGTTCTGACTGGCATTTTTTGAAATTCTGGCCTGGGTTAGTAGAGCACCTATGACGATTTTCCCATTCGAATGCGGATTCTCATTGCAAACTTGCTCACAGCTTTGAAAGAAATATGAGACCACTCCAAATGTTCTTAAAGTCAATATATCTACATGTAGACAACAATTCCATTCAAGTATCTGATGAATTCCAACATAGACACACCTCATTCTGCTTAATGAGTTACTTTAATAAGTTCACCTGAACCAAATCTTATTTATTGGGGAAAGGTAAAAGACACATGTAAGCTGTGATTGAATCATTGATTTCCTAAGTTATGACATTAGTATTGTTTTGTATAAAAATGAATATACATTTGTTTTCTTTGTATTATGATTTGTATTATTAATCAAGGTGTGAAAACACTGCATCTTTGTCATTTTAACCACTTTTCTTTTACAGCATATAAATACTCTTGTCATTGCTGCAAATAAGTGTTTTTATTTGGAATGTGTCAGTGATTTATAGAATAAAAATAAATGTTCAATTTCACTAAAACACATCCAGTATCTACAAATGAAAACAACAGAGAAACTGTTCACTATTAATTTTTCCAAAGCTGTTGGTTTAAATGCTTATATTGTATAGTTGCAATATCATGTCTAGGCTTTATTCTATATTTTATGTTCTGTGGCATATCATTTTTGCACTAGTATATCATTTTGCACAGTCTACTGTGAGTCTCACAGTCACATAGCCAGTTCTCTGCTCCCCCACCCCTTCCATTCTATAGATTCAGTACTGCATGCCCACTTTTATGTATTGTACTGCAGTGACTTGTATGTTTGCACTTTGTATTGCACCATGGTCCTAGAAAAAACAACATTTCGCTCTATTGTAGACTTGTATATGGTCAGAATGACAATGAATTTTCCTGTATAGTATAGAAGCTGCTTGTATAGTGGCATATGTCTAATTGGAGCTCCTGCGGTTCTGAGATAATAGCCACCGGCAGGAAGCAGCAATTGTCGAGGACCTGGGTTCAAACCCCAGGCTGGCTTGCAACATCTAAGTTGAGTGGTGTGATTAGGGGGCCCTGCGATGGACTGGCATGCCAGTCACGGAGCTCTTTTGCCTGCTCTCAATGAATCCCTCAAAGCCCCTTCAGGACACTAATGTGGATAAAATGGGAACTTTTACTCTCATATTTCTAATTGGATTGAACATTATTATTTTTCCCTTTCTCACTAATTAGTCATCAGTAAATATGTGTATTAATTAATACACATATGCAGTGACCTGTTCATGTCACTGGGACTGTGGTAGCCTAGTGGTTACGGTACTAGACCATGTCCCACAAGGTCCAGGGTTCAAATCCTGCCTCTGCCAAGCTGTCACTGTTGGGTCCTTGAGCAAGACCCTTAACCCACTACTTGGATTGGAAGATGGTATAAGCTGTAAGTCGCTCTGGATAAGGGTGTCTGCTAAATGCTGTAAATGTAGTGACCTGATAAAAACGCACCTCCTCTGACCCACCCGTAACTCAGACATCATGATTGTTACTCTCTTGCACTGAAAACAGTGATTGTAGGATGGTAGTGTGTTTTCATGTGCACTGCCAGATGGCCTCTTCTGTGAAGAAGCTTAAACCTTTAAGACATTAAATAGCTTATACTGTATTTTCTTCTCATGTCTGCTATGTACATCCTAATATTCTAAGTAGTTCTCAGATCCAAACGAATAACTTCAAATCTTTCAAATTAAAGCAGACAGCATGTAAGGCATGTAAGGTTCACCAAATGTGTTTTTATTTCATTTTTAAAAAACAACAAGGATTACCAAAAAGTTAGGCGGCAGAACATACTTTTTTCTTTTTTTTTCTTTCATTTTTTATTGAATGGTACACGTTTTCACACTGTCTCCGAAGCAATCCTTCAACAAAACAAAATGACAAGTAAAACCTTCCAGAACGGGCATCGAAGGACGAAATTCTTGTGACTTTGTTCAGACATTAACAGGGACCTGCTGGCTGAGGTTAAAGCTAGTGGTGTCCTCGACTTGCTAAGGCACACCCAACATTGCTGGCTGTTCAAACACATGTGCTCTGTATCGTTTGTTGTTCTCCAACATAACAAGAGTGCAATATCATTGATGCGTTCAAAAAAGTACTGTAAGCATTTCTACAAAAGAGGTTGGCACATTTCGATGATAACTTGTTTGCATTATATCGGACCTTTTGACATGTTTTCTTTTAGTTCTTTTCTTATAAATACAATATATTTCTTCTTTCCCTGGATCTGGACCCCATGTAAAAACCTTAAAGAGAAGACTATTTACAATGGCAATGGGATTTCAAATGGCCCCGTGAACGTTATAAATAACAATAATAATAATAATAATAATAATAATAACAGCAACAAAATGAAAAAGTCCATGATTCATACGCAGTGAGGCAGATGATGAATCTGTGTACTCATCCTTCTCTGTGCTGATCTGTTCCTTCAGGCAAGAAAATGACAGAATACTGAGGGTTGCTGACTTTGTTTTATTGGCATTCACTTATCTCATCTCCTGAAAAGCAAAGACAAAAAGAAGATTAAACGTCTGGTTAAAGGAGCAATGGATTTCCATCATAAAAAACGTGGCAATTGAGTTTCAGTCCACTTGAGAATATAACCTTTAATACTTGTGTAATAAATAGCTGTACAAAGCCACAGAGATGCTCTCAACATGCATCTTGAAGTGGTTTGTTCCACATTATTTAATTCAGTACGTGTATAGAGATTACTTATCTCATGATCTGAGAAAATAAAGCATCCAAGCCCTACCATGCCCCTTTCCGTCGCCACTGAGCACCTTTTCACACGCTCTATGCGGCTGGGAAAGATAACGATGAGGAAAGGGAGTAACCCAAAACTCTCTCCCCTGGGAGCAACAGCCCTCCATTGTCAGGTTTGCTTTTAAAGCTCCTGGAGGGGCAACTTGAGAGGTGGGATAGATCTGAAGAAGGGGGTCTGGGGGGACACGGGTTTATGCCCTGTTTCCCATGACAGGACTCCTCCGGATAAGGAAGAAAGGTTTAAGTCATAAAAAAAGATTTAGGGTCACCAGGATGGCTTTGGGGGTGTGTTCTTTCTGGCTATTCCTAGTCTTTCTGTACAGCTGATCAAAGCTCAGGTCAGACACACAGTCTGCAGCACCAGTACTGCATGGAGACAAATAGGATATGTTCAGATTGGCAGCTCAAATCAGATTTGAACTGAAATGTGATGGAAGCTGGACAGGTTTTGTAGAGTCTGAACGGCTAAAAACCTTACAGAATACAACTTTTCCCAGACAGATTCCAGTCACATTCATATGAGGTTTCAAAATGCAATCACAATCATTTTTTGAGTCATTAATCTGTCTTGAGAGTCTGACCAGACAGATTGGATTTGATGTTGCTTTAATGTCACCTGACACTTATCAACGTCAGAGACAATGACAACCACAACAACGGAAACATGAATGGACTCCAGCATGATATAGAACCTAAGAATATAACCAAGATGTGCCATGTTTTCATATATGAAGAATTCTGTGCAGCTGAAGGACTGCATGTGTCCAGGCAAGAGTGACAGCACAAATTAAAACATTTAAGACTAAGTACAAATAAAAATTCAAAGTAATAAAATTTGTACCTGTAACTGGATGTTGCTTTTATATAAATAATAATCCATAGTGGAATCAGAGTTTGAATACTGCTGAATACAGCAGTACATACTGCTAACTCGCTGCTTCAAGCTACTCACAGTAAACATACCTCATCGTTATTACAGCATCCAATCTGGACACATTGGTGAAAATGACTACAGACACACTGTATCTGGTCTCTTGTATGAAATGTTTGAAATTAAATCCAATTTCCCTTGCAGTTTGAATGTAGGCTTTGCTTATAAATCCAGAATATTGGCCTGATTTGAGCCTGTTCAGGGTCTAAACTCGGTACAGGTATGCGGCGCTTAATGTCCACGATACGTTCTGTGAAATTGGATGCTATGCGATCTGGACGTTGTCCAAACACCATATTAAATATACAGCAAGTCCCCTAGATGCAAACTCTCGGCTAATGAACTTTCAAAGATGTAAACATGCATGTGCAATACATGGAAAAGTGTTTAAATAAGTGCAAAATTAAAAACTGTCAAGTTGGAAGTGGCATGTCAGCGTGGTAGGTTTGTTCACAGAACGCTGAACGCTGAAGTCATATTCAGCCTTTATCAAGAAGCTGAATCTATCAATCAAGTTGTGTTACCGACTGTCACGCTTAGGCAGAAAGTGGGAGATGAACACTAGAAGCCAGTACAGAGCAGAGCACTGGAGAACCGAGTCTATTAATGAAAACTAGGACCGGAGCATACAGCGACCACAAACAGTCCAAAACGCAGGGAACAGGAAGGGCATGATATGAGCACGAGGAAGCGGGAAACCGAAACGGTAACAGAAGGAAAATGTCCTCAATTTACACCAAACAAAGGAAATGCAGGGTTTAAATAACTACACTAATGAGACTGAAACTAGAAACAGCTGAACTAAATCAGGAAGTCAGAATGCAAGCAATGGTGACGCAAGGAAGGAGTGACGGAAGTGTAGATAAGTAGGACCGCAGTCGTGACACCGGGTGTGTACAGTACATACCTCCTTTTTATGGAATTATTTTGCTATTTTAAACCCAGAATGTCTGGTATTAAGCGTAAAAGCAGTGATCTCTATAAGAAGCAGCGAGCCATAACAATGAAAGTAAGCGAGATCAGGCTCACAAACTGGATGCTTTGGCTAAATATGTTGGACATACAAACTTTTGGACAGACAAACCCACTCTCAGAACAGAACCGGTTCGTATCTAGGGGACTTACTGTACTATATATTACATAGCAAAGCTGTAAGGGATACTGTAGTGTATCTAGTACAGTTTAAATAGCCGGGATACTGCAGTGTTTCAAACACTGATTTTATTTACTATCAACGCCGACCACCACATATTAAGTTTCTATTGTTTTACTATTTAAGGTGGGTAAAATCTTATCTCACTGTAAAGTTGCGTGATTCATTCAGCACCTCCTTATCCCGTGCGCTCTCTCTCTCTCTGTCTCTCTCTGTCTCTCTCTCTCTCTCTCTCACACACACACACATACATTAAAACTGTCTTTCTTCGACATATTTCCTGATGAATTCATAAAATGAGCACTGATTTGACTACAGAGCACGGAACTGACTAAAATGCTGTGAGAATCAAGCACATTTAAATCTGGTGACTGCTCTGAAACACGCAGAACTTCATAATCCGCTTGTTTCATTCCCCGCGGTGTGTCAGCGTTCCGCCACAAATAGAGACTAATTCTCAAATTTAAACTAATCTGCAACTGTCCCGCGATCCACAAACGCGTCTATCTCGGCAGATCCAGAGCATGTAATTCACCTGAGTGGTTAAACCTTCTCACCATCATCATCAACTCGGTTCTTATAAGGAGCACAGAGCCAGCCACACGTTGCTCAGTGTTTAATAATTCTTTCTTCACCAGAGGCTGCACTTATATGTGTATCATTAAAACTGCTGTACTACTCTACTAACTACAACAGTACATGGATCTGGCAAGGTATATATCAGATTTGACATCAGGTTTGCCAGCTTTGCCATCCATGATGCAAATCACCTGTTCCACCACATCTCAAAGGTTCTCTACTGGATTGAGAGCTGGTGACTATGGAGGCCGTTTGTTACAGTGAACTCACTGTCATGTTCAAGAAACCAGTTTGAGAGGATTTGAGCTTTGTGACATGGTGCGTTATCCTGCTTGAAGTAGCCATCAGAAAATGGTTCAGTGTGGTCATAAAGGGATGAAAATGGTCAGCAACAATATTCAATATCAGGCTGTGATGTTTAAACAATGCTCAACTGGTATTAAGGGTCCCAAAGTGTGCCAAGAACATATCTCCCACACCATTACACCACCACCAGCAGCCTGAACCGTTGATACAATGCAGGATGGAGCCATGCTTTCTTGTTGTTTAGGCCAAAGTCTGACCCTACCATCTGAATGTCACAGCAGATATCGAGACAAATCAGACCAGGGAAGATTTTTCCAAACTTCTTTTGTCTGATTTTGGTAAGCCTGTGCAAATTGTAGCCTCAGTTGCCTGTTTTAGCTGACAGGAGTGGTACCCGGTGTGGTCTTCTGCTGCTGTAGCCCATTTGTTTCAAGCTTTGACACATTGTGTCTACAGAGACGCTCTTCTGCATACCTTGCTTATAACAAATGGTAGTTTGAGTTACTGTTGCCTTTCTACCGGCTCAAACCGGTCTGGCCATTCTCCTCTGACCTCTGGCATCAGCAAGGCATTTTTGCCCAGAAAACTGCCAATTACTGGATATTTTCTCTTTTCTGGACCATTCTCTATGAACCCTAGTGCACTGAAATCCCAGTAGATCAGCATTTTCTGAAATACCCAGACCAGCCTGTCTAGCACCAGCACTGCCATGTTCAAAGTCACTGAAGTCAATTTTTTTCCCCACTCTGATGCTCGCTTTCACCTTCAGCTGGTCGTCTTGACCATGTCTACACAACGTTCTCATACATGGCCCCTCACCTTTGGAATAGCCTCCCTGTCACAGTTCGTGATTCAAACTCACTCTTGATCTTCAAGTCCAGATTAAAAACACACTTATTTACTCAGGCACATTTTAGTGTTTCTCTATTTCCGAGATGGCACGGATGCAAAACCCTGGTCTGGGTTTTGTGTCCTGAGGATGTAGCCCACGGCTTCACTGCTGCAAGGACAATGCTGCCTCTCCTCACTGCCTCCATCCACCTGAGGATGAAGCCCTTAGATTCAGTGCTGCAGTTGACAACACTGCCTTTCCTACTCATCTGCAGAATGTACTGTAATCCTGTGGTGACTCTCTCTGTTCCAGTCCTCATACCATTACTCAGTACCCATCAGAAAACCTACAGTGACTCTTCCATTTGGACTACCTGTCGACTACTACTACTGTCTTTTTTTTTAGTTCATTTCATCTTCTATATATATATTATTCATCATCATTTTCCTGGCTCCCGTCCCACCGAATGCGGGTCTGCCCACTGCCATTTGATGCGACCGCGAATACTCCAGCTGACGCGTCGCTCCGTCTGTCGCCAGAGATTACACTCAAACCAGGCCAATTTAGTGTAACCAATTAACCTAACTTATAACTTGCATGTCTTTGGACTGTGGGAGGGAACCAGAGTACCCGAATTAAACCCACGCGGACACGGGGAGGACATGCAGGCTCCACACAGAAAGGACCTAGGCCGCTCCACCCTGGGATTGAACCCAGGACCTTCTTGCTGTGAGGCAAGAATGCTACCCATCGAGCCACCGTGCTATATATTAACCCTTAGGCTATATATTAATCTATTCTAATTTTACATAGGGTATTTTCTTAACATAATTTTGTTTTTATTCTTATATTTAACATCCAGGCTGCCCAAGGAGGATGGGTCCATATTTGAGTCTTGGTCCTCCCAAGGTTTCTTCCCTGTAAGGTTTGGGGAGTTTTTCCTTGCCACTATCGCCTCCGGCTTGCTCAGCTAGGGCTTTGACACTAGAATGACTAAATGTCCGATATATATGTAAAGCTGCTTTGAGACAATGCTGTGTATAAAAAAAACGCTATATAAATAAATTTGACTTGACTTGACCTGAATGAATTGAGTTGCTGCCATGTGATTGGCTGATTAGATATTTGCGGAAACAAGGAGTTAAACAGGTGTATCTAATAAAGTGGCCGGTGAATGTATATATAACTGGAAGGCACTGCCAGAACTTGAACCCAGGTGACTGCACTGGGCTAGCATGTTAGACCCCAGTGTCACTTGAGCACCCGCAATAATGATATCTTGTCATAATATTGTCCCGTTAGGTGTCGTACCTCGTTTCTTTTCCGGCTGTTTCCATGACCCCGAGACCCCGTCGACCCTCGTGACGAAGAGCTTCCTGTCGTAGAGCAGTTGCTGGACATCTGACCGCGAGACAGGAAGTTGTGCTTGTTGTAAGGAACCAGGTCGTCATCTGTCAAGTGACACATTTAACACATCAGTTAGACGCTCCGCGTGACCTCTGGGAAGCCAAATAAAGTTTATGACGCATGATTAGAATTCAAGTCAAATGATGCAAGTCAATCTGTGTTTGACTCGGAACATCTGCGCCTTTGTGTAGTGCGTTAGACTGTGTGTGTTATGAATGTATAATGCACTGAGACCGTGGAGCCGTGTAATGAGGCACAGTCAGTCTTCTCACCGTCTCTGCGTCTCTGAGCTGAGCTCTTGCGGCTGGGTGTGTTGTGATCTCTCGTCTCCATGGAGGACAGCGAGCCCCCGTCTCTTTCAAGGGATGTGTGGCTGCACTCTAGCCCTCCTGCTGGTACTTGTACTGGCATGTCCTCAGGAGGGGGTTCTGGAGGAGGGGGCAGATCTGTGGAGATAAAACCTTAATGTTAGGGTCTCGGGCATATTCACAGTGTATATTATTAATGCCATATCGTAATGCCATGTCATAAAATGTGAGCACTATATATTAAAACTCCATCAAGTAAAAATGATTGTAAACGAAAATCATGGTTGAAGAACCATTCATGATAAGTCATATCTAAGATCTGTCCACATTGGGGTTATGTTATACTGTCTAAATTATGAAATCCTACGTTTTCAGACATGCTGAATTATAGTTTTCCCAGTTGGCTTTGTTTTATCTCAATAGTCTGTGAGGCAAAAATAGAAAAGCTGAGAGTGTGACAAGCAACATCAGCTTTGTAATTGATGGAAAGTATAAAAAAACGATAGAATGAAAACTGTAATAAAACTGTACTGGCCTAGCTATTTTTAAAGAAGGCAATATTTATATTATGTATCAAATATTTAGGTCATTTGGACAAAGGAACTAAGTGGAATAAAGTCATAGGATGGCTGGCCTTTGTAAATATCGAGGCAAATCACTTAAAAATCCACAATACAAGACTATTTACATAAGCTCCCTTCTTATTTATGAGCCAAATCAACTGTGAAGCGCTTAGGAAATTCAGCATTAGTGTAGAGCAGATGCAGACGATAAACACACGAGTTCAAAATCACGAGTTCATGAGTTCATCTAAATTCCAGTCATTTCACATTTGTACTAGGTTATTTTCTTAACTAGGGTAAGTGCATGGCTGTATGGCTGGACGAAAGGTAACCACTGTTGGGTGTGAAAGGTTTTTACTGGCACTTTTTAAAATTAAAACAATGTTCCAACATCCATCCATCCAATATTAGCATCTAGTGGATGCTAATAACGAACAGAGCACAATGAAGAGCACAAAAAAATCTGAACAAGTTCATTCTGTACAGTTCAGGTTTATTGTCCCCTCATAATGTGACAGATATGTTTATTTCATGGCAGTGTGAATGGCAAGAAACACGTGCAATCAGACCTTTTCATTTCTGATCTGTTCCGTTTTCATATGTGGTACAAAAATCTGACATGTATCTGATATGAGGCAGTGACCTCAACAGTCATATTGGAATTTAGGATATCCCAGTGCCCGTGTCCTTGGGGTAGCTTGCTGTTTTTGGGCATGAGAACATAATGAACGGCTTTTCAAAACTCATGAACAATCAAACGAACTGAGGACCCGCCACCCAGTGAAATCCAAGCCCTACTCACTTTTTTAGCAACATGGATTTGCCTCAATGTATCATTCTGTTAATTAAACTATTACATACAAAGACTAGACTGACTAATAATTAACGTTGCCTTTTACATTTTAAGCTTTATATAAGTTCTGTGTCTTTAAAGCTGCCCACATCATGATTCCAGCACTCCTGGCATCCAGACAGTACTCTCCACAAAAGTAGCACCATGACCCCACAGAATTCATCAGTATGTTCGCCCTCATTTGCTGCATTTGTCCTCATTATTACATGTCTCAGAAATCAGAAGCGAGATTCACTATACGTTAACGTGGGCCACAACCTTTGTCTAGCTACCTCTACTGCACGCTCAATTGTGTTTGTTACTTCTGAGAAGGTCTGTCAGGTAGCTAGATGTTCTTCTGTACATGTGGGTCAGTTCAAAAGCATGATCTGTATAGACTTGTGTTGGATAGAAGCCATACTAAAAAGTAAATGTGAACATCCTATAAAAATAAAATCAGATTTGAGCAGTAAATTGGCAATTGTACCTGAACTGGGAACATAGCAACAATATAAAGAGATACATCAAAATAAACAGAGTACAGAATGAGAGCTGTTCTCACCTCCTTGTATGATGTCTCTGCGGTACTGACTCTTAGAGCTTTTCTTCTTAACTCTAGCCTTCTGACCTGGAGGAGTTTGAATTTGCTCTCCTGTAGAAGACCTTCCTCTGCCTACAAACCAGAGAAAAGCAGAGCTACTGTAATGCAGGTATGTGATCTATAAGCTGCCAGAAGACCATATGATATACTGTACTGATATACTGGTATTGATTCAATTTTATTTATTGAACAAAAGATACAGCAGTGTTTCCCATACACGGATTTATTTAATATCAACACTGAGCACCAAGTATTTATTTGCAACCTTTTATTATTTAAGATGGGTGAAACCTTATTTCACTGTAAGCTGTGTGCAGCACACGGATTTGTTTGGCCCCTCCTTGTCCCACTTTCTCTCATTTATGGAAAGAGAAATGGCAGCCAGTCTTTGCTCAGCATTCAGTCTGCTCACACTGACGGTGTTTAATAAAACTTTATGAACTTCAGCCGATCGTTTTGAACATGAGTACATACCTAAGCACATTGAGTTGCTGCCATGTGATTGGCTGACTAGATGTTTGTGTTAAGGAGCAGTTGAACAGGTGTACCTACCCATAGCTCTCATACACACTCTTAAGCAGACACACTCACCTGATATGTTGACATTATCTGCATTCTGTGCCGCCCCTTGGCTTAAATCCCATTTTTGTGCTGTGCGTTGTGGTGTGCCACTGTCTGAGTTGTCAGGATTGGCTGACAGGTTGGGGTTGGACTGGGTGAGGAGGGGACTGGGTGCACGTGGGATGGGAACTGGCCCACATGCCAATCGTCTGTCAACATCAAATACATAAGAATATGAAAAGGTCCATCACACCTTAGAAAGCACTGACTGAATATACTTGAAACTTCATGCAGTTCATCTAGAAAAGGCAAAACATATACATGTATCCCATGTCAATATATAATAGACTGCCAAAGCTTCTGATTTCTGTCTTCCAACTTCATCCTATTCATCCTATTTAGTGTTGCTTTGGGACCTCTCACTGTACTCATACCCTCTAGGGGACTCCTCAATTTACAATGGGGATATGTTCGGACAAATCCATTGTACCTTAAATTTATTGTAAATCGAGAAGTTTAATATACTGCATTTATCGTAGCGTAGCCCATCTTAAACACGCTGAAAACATGACTGCAGCCAGCTTTTCTTCACTACATTTTCCAGGGCTTATCACACACACCACGACTCCCTACGTCAAGCACTGCCGAGTGCTTGAGAGCATCGCTGTGCGTACCGTACCTTAAACATGCTTACAGTGGGGCAAAAAAGTATTTAGTCAGCCACTGATTGTGCAAGTTCTCCTACTTAGAAATATGTAATTTTCTTCATAGGTACACTTCAACTATGAGAAACAAAAAGAGAAAAAAAATCCAGGAAATCACATTGTAGGATTTTTAAAGAATTTAATTGTAAATCATGGTGGAAAATAAGTATTTGGTAAATACCAAAAGTTCAACTCAATACTTTGTAACATAACATTGTTATTTGTTGGAAATGACAGAGGTCAAATGTTTTCTGTAAGTCTTCACCAGCTTTGCACACACTGTAGCTGCTATTTTGGCCCATTCCTCCATGCAGATCTCCTCTAGAGCAGTGATGTTTTGGGGCTGTCACTGGGCAACACAGACTTTCAATTCCCTTCACAAATTTTCTATGGGGTTGAGGACTGGAGACTGGCTAAGCCAATCCAGGACCTTGAAATGCTTTTTACGGAGCCACTCCTCCGTTGACCGAGCGGTGCGTTTGGGATCATTGTCATGCTGGAAGACCCAGCCACATTCCATCTTCAATGCTCTCACTGATGGAAGGAGGTTTTGGCTTAAAATCGCACGATACATGGCCCCAGATCATTCTTCCCTTAACACGGATCAGTCGTCCTGTCCCCCTTTGCAGAAAAACAGCCCCAAAGCATGATGTTTCCACCCCCATGCTTCACAGTAGGTATGGTGTTCTTGGGATGCAACTCAGCATTCTTCTTCCTTCAAACACGACGAGTTGAGTTTTTTACCAAAAAAGTTCTGTTTTGGGTTAATCTGACCACATGATATTCTCCAAATCCTCTTCTGGATCATCCATATGCTCTCTGACAAACTTCAGACGGGCCTGGACATGTACTGGCTTAAGCAGGGGGACACGCCTGGCACTGCAGGATCTGAGTCCCTCTCGGCGTAGTGTGTTACTGATGGTATCCTTTGTTACTTTGGTCCCAGCTCTCTGCAGGTCATTCATCAGGTCCCTTTGTGTAGTTCTTGGATTTTTGCACACCGTTCTCATGATCATTTTGACCCCACGGGATGAGATCTTGCGTGGAGCCCCAGATCAAGGGAGATTATCAATGGTCTTGTATGTCTTGCAATTGCTCCCACAGTTGATTTTTTCACACCAACCTGCTTGCTTATTGTAGATTCACTCTTCCCAGCCTGATGCAGGTCTACAATTTTCTTCCTGGTGTCCTTCGACAGCTCTTTGGTGTTGGCAATGGTTGACTTTGGAGTCTGACTGTTTGAGGCTGTGTGCAGGTTTCTATTATACAGATAACATCTCATTTTGTTTCTCATAGTTGAAATGTACCTATGATGAAATTTACAGACCTCTCTCAACTTTCTAAGTAGGAGAACTTACACAATCAGTTGCTGACACTACATTCCCAGCACTCATCGCTCCTGCCACGTGACTCCCTACGTCACACACTCATCAGAGTCCTCATCAGAGTGCAATAGTGTATTGTACTACTTATCGCTTGCCCAGAAAAATTCAAAGTATGTTTCTGCTGAATGTGTATTTACATTTATTATCGGACTTTAAAGTCGAAATATCGTAAGTCGGGCCATCGTAAACGGGGAGTATCTGCAGTTCTCTTATACTTACATTCCTTATATTATATTCCTTACATTATTCTTACATTCCTTTTAAGCCACATTTCCTATTGGTTAGTTATTTCCTAGTTCCAGTTTGCACTGTCTAGTATTTTCTGGTTTAGAGCCTAGTCTAATCTGATAGGGGATAAAATTTTCTCGTGATGTGACGTTAACTCTCACCGTCCTGGTTGGTGTTGCTCGGCTTGGTGCAGACGTGGTGCATCGCTGCAGTGGCGCGCCTCCTCTCTGGGTGATGGTGTGAGTGTAGCCGTAGACTGGAGACTGTAGGAGGTGGTTGGAGAGGAGGCTTCTCCTCTGGGAGGAGGACAAAGTCCATCCTCAGTCATGCCATCCATTAGATAGGTCCTCTCAGGAAGTGGTGGACACCAGTCCTCCTCATCAGTGCTGTGTTTGAAAGGAGAGAGATATGTAATTGTAGAATATTAAAATGCAAAGCAAAGCAAAGCATCCCATTTTACTCCCATTTATCCCAGTCAGTGTCGGTTTTGGAGAATAGGACACCAGTCCAATGCAGCATTGTGTATATGCACCATTCAACCTTTAAATTGCAAGCCACATCCAGGATTCAAGGTCAGACCTGCAGGAAATTCTGTTTCCAGCAGATGGAAATAACTGCAGTAATACACGCTGCCTTTTAGAGCTGTAGACTGTGCTCAAACAATATACTTTTTGTATTGAACATACGGTATGTAGGGTGGCAAAACGTTGGAGAACACTAGTGAAAATGCTTCAAGTTCGGATTTTTCTCCAATTTAATAATGTTTCATTGCACACACAGAGACCCAAAAAACACATCAAAGCTTTGCAGCAACTACATTTACATTACATTTTGTCTAACATCACAAGCTGACCTCACAGTTATTTACATTTACAGCATTTAGCAGACGCCCTTATCCAGAGTGACTTACAATTGATACAGTCTTACAATCCAAGCAATTGTGGGTTAAGGGTCTTGCTCAAGGGCCCAACAGTGGCAGCTTGGCAGAGGTGGGATTTGAACCCTGGACCTTTTGGTCCATAGTCCAGTACCTTAACCGCTAGGCTACCACTACTTGAAGACCAAAGAAGATCAAGGAGCAAGTAACATCACAAGATGCCCTTTGGAATATTGTGAAATCATGCAGGATTACATGGATCATCTGATTATGCACATGCTTGTGGCAATTTATTTGTTTATTTAACGTAGCATCAGCATCGATGGCTATTCACAACAGTAGCAAGGCTACACCCATACTAGTCAAACACATTCATGTCTTTGGAAGGTGGAAAGAAACTAGAGTACCCAGAGTAAATCCAAGCAGACATGTGTAAAACATACAAACTCCCCACAGGAAGTGTCCATGGTTAAGACTGAACTAGAGATTTCTGGAGCTGAGGTTCAACAACGCTAAACACTTTCGCCACTGTGCCACCTGCCATTGCAGCAAAAAAGGCAGAACACACTGTACTATGAATACTAATCAATTCTGAAATGTCCAGTCACTTTTTTCAAAAATTCAATGTTTCACTAAATTTTTATGCTGAGTTTTGCTAAAAAGCTTGTGTATAATTAGGTATAAAAGGAAATATTTTCACATGTGGTCTCAGACTTTTGTTAATAGTACAACAATGTATAATAAACAGATGATAAGTGCTGTCACATCTGTGCTTAAAACCATATTTAGCTGCAGTGTTCCAATGGTTGCATTTGCAAGTACGCTAAAATGTTAGCAAGTGAGCTAGAAAGACAAACAGTTCACAAATTTGTGTGGTTACATTTCATATAAGAAATCAGCATCAAAGCAAACTGAACTAATACTGGATTTTTTCTCATTGTTAATAGGCTTTTTTCAACAAACAAATGACTCACAACTCATTCTTTATAATCAATCATCCTGAACAATAAGTGATCATCTAGTGACCAGTGTATTTGGAATAAGCCCAAATGTCCTCTGGCTAACTGTACAGGTTTAAGCTTCAGTAATCCCTGTCAGTGAGGAATGATGAAGACATATTACTTAGTCTTTTAAATAACAGTGCTGTACCTTCGGGCTTCTACGTGGATATATGATACATAACTCTCACTTTCAAAGCGGTTTTGCTTGGTTGATGTGGCCGGTATGTGAACTTTGTTGCTCAGCTTGGAGTTCAACTGGCTAAATGAAGGAGAGGGGCAAAACTTTGGTCATAATTCAATAATGAGACCCTTAGGGCTCATGCAAAGGTCAGCATCGTTATCTTCAAGTTCATCACAAACTGGAAAACTTCACTGTAGGCTAGTAATGGAAATCGTGTTAGCCTGGGTGGCTGTGCGTGCTAGCTCGCTGAATGATCTTATTTTGCTTTAAGCGAGGAACACGAGAGGGGCTACAAAACAGGATTGCCAATGACCTGCTAGAAGAGTTGGAACAAAGCTAGTATAATCTGTGGATCAGCTCAGTATGCAACAGCTGCCTCATCTGTGGACGCTGCAGGGAGAATTTCTGGTGGCCTGGCAGTGGAGAGGGATAACTATGGGTCTATCTGTCTGCAGTCCAGACGCATTGTGTATGTATACAAATACACAATAGCTGTGGTCAGACCACTCAGCTGCTAACGTTAACTCCTTTGTGAACTAACGAGAAAGTAATGTGACAGCGGGACAGGATAGGATTGGAGAATTCAGCCATCAAACTGGAGTAAGAGCCAGCATGTCACTAACTTTGTTAGCCTCCACTGAGATCCCTGTCAGCCCCAATAACACCTGCGGTACCACTAATGGAGTTAGCACGAAGCACTACTAACTTTCTGAGCCAATATAGGGACATTGGAGGCTCTTATGCTTTCCTTAGACCCATGTTTTATGGTGTAGTCAAATGACATGGAACTGAAATAATTTTATACATAATAAAGAAATATAATACATCCGTGGTCTTATAAGTTTTTATCCTTATTACTGAGTTTATTAACCCACTTAATCCATATATTACCCTTCTAGATACATTAACTGTTGTTGTACAGCAGTTGTAATGACACACATAACAGCAGAGCCTCTGGTCCCTCTGGTGCAGAAAGTTTTATTAAACGCATGCAGCATCAGCATGAGTAGACTGAATGCTGAGCAACGTTTGTCCAGCTTTGCTAATAAGCATTCTAAGCATTTGCTAATAAGCACTCCTAATGAGCATTCAGAACCATGCATGGATTGCCAGACAGTTGCGGATTTGTTTCTATTTGACAACTACTTTCTATTTGTGGAGGAAAGCTGATGCATTGCGGTGGGACAAACAAGTGGAGTTGAGATAAAAAGTACTGTGGCTTTGCAACGCAGCCACCAGAGTTAAATGCACTAGTTTCTCACAGCTTGTTACACATTCACAGTTTCTGCAGGCTTCTCATCCCTGCTCTCTTCTGAAATACCTGCTTGTGTTATAAATACAACAGGAAATACATTGCACTGTCACATGAAAGACTTCTCATTCCATAAACATGTTTGTGTGTGTGATATATATGTATATATGAGTGGTGTGCAGTGCATACAGTGGTAACCCTTTCTGTAACTGCAAACATTAAGGAAATACCAACAAAACATTAAGGAAAGACCAAACTCAGGACTCTGTTAAGCTTATTTGAAGATAAAGTCCATCCTCCGCTTGTTCGACAGAAAATGGTCTGTACTTTGTAGGTCGAATTGGCTGAGTTATTATATTGCTGAGTTATTGCAAGTTTCCTTGCAAGTCGCCATTGGACACCATCTAGCCAAATTAGCATGCGCATAGACATAACAAATATGTAGCACCTTCTTCAGTATGCTGAGAAGGGGTAGACAGCTATGGGCCAGCCCCAGTAGTGAATATCATAAATCTAACTGGTCAGATATCTTGTCATTTTGATAATAGAGTCTAATATATAATTTAATAGTGTAATAGACACAACCGAAACCTTCAAACTATTATCGAAATGTTCATGCAGGCACGTAGACAGGAGTCATTTTGGTTTTATTTGTTAGTATCGCTCTCAGTCATATATGCGGCCTATAGCAACCAAGAAGGCGCAGAGTAGGGTTTTGATTAGTTGATGTTTTTACTTTATTCATGGAATAAATATTTATATAATATTTTACATACACATGTTTGTTAGAGAGAGAGTGAGGGAGAGAGGAATAATGACAGTACCTTGTCTTTGTAGTTAACACTGCCACACTACAGTATGCCATATTGCATTTCTGAGTAAACTACACAATATCCACATCGCATAATGGGAAATTTCACATAAAGCATCATGGACCTGTGTATAGAAGTCAGTTAATAATGCTGCACTAACATCAGGGCATGTCATTCATATGGACCAGATTTCTAAGCTCAGGGCAAGTCCTGTTAGAATATGCAGTAGATTAGGTCTGGATTCAATAAAAAAAAATGTAAACCTCCAGCACAATACTTATAGTGAACATTAACCGATACGTAGCAATATGACCTTACCCCATGTCCTCTATGTGTTCATCCTCATCCTCATCTTCACAGTACTCTAACTCTGCAGAGGGGGGTGGAGGTGGTACCGGCTCCATCCAGTTCAGAGACGGAGTCTTCACCGCCTTCCCCATCGACTTCTGCTTTGGCTGTTTGGCTGTTTAAAGTGGACGTGTAGTCACTGTCATTAGGTACTAGTCAGACACTGGTAGTGTATCTAGTAGCAAGGCTATGTACACTGTGAGAAAAACATGGCAAAAGTACATTCACTTTCTGTACCATTATCTGCTTTGGAGCGGTCTGGCTGGGCATACTGCACATTGGAAGTTCCTGGTTGGTTCATCCAGTGACCACCATCCTGCTCAGGGCTGCAGGGGGTCTGGTTAGTGAAAGGCATGATGGGAGTGCTGGCATAAGGCGTGGTGTGTTGAGAGTACTGGGCGGAAAAACTGCGTAGGTCTTCTGCAGTGGGATCAATGGTGCTGTATATGGGACCCTCGTTGGAGCCTGTGCTGTACTTTTCTGTCTGGTTTAAATAGTTGGAGATTCCAGCTTCTGTGAACAGATTGGACTTCAATGAAACACTGGAAATTGAACAATTAAGGCAAAAGAACACACATTTTCCTAGTTCTGAATGTTTTGTCTGGTTTTGCAGCTTGTTTATTTATCTTCTCTTCCCTGCATGTCTCTATTGCAAACCATGTTTTCCTAGTTCGTTGTGTCTAGTGTTTCCTGGCCTTGACCCCAGCCTGTCTATTTAGATTGTGAATAATAACTGAGGCTGCCTTTCCACTGACCCGGACACTATGTACTTCTACAAAAAGCCCTAATAAAACTTTTCTATCCACAATTCTATCCACATTCCAGGTTCCGACTGGTTACGTGGGAACTATGTTTTAAAATATTCAATCCTATTCACTTAAAGTTATAATATTATAGTGCTGTTAATGGAACACTAACACTACAGGGTAGACCAAAAATGAGCAGCCAGAATCAAAAAAAGAAAGTACAAGCTCCCTAAGACTCATAAGGAAGAAATTTTAAGAGGAAGCTGGTTCAAACCTGGCACCGGACAGCAAGAAAAGGTTCCAAAAAGTTGTATTGTAAAACATAAAATTGAGAAGTTTTGTGTACCATTACGTGGCTGTATTTGTTATGGTCAGTACAAATGATGTCTGACAGGACTATTACTACCTTTAACACACCTGAAGGAAAATAAGAAGATACAATGAGGCTATTACTCACAATGTTACTACCATAAAGTCATACTGCCCAGCCCTATTGCACACTATGAATTATATGAACGGGCAGCACAGTGGCTGGATGGGTAGAACTGTCAATGTGTCCATGTGGGCTTACTCTGGGTACTCCGGTTTCCTCCTACAGTCCAAAGATATGCTTTAGGTTAATTGATTATGCTAAATTGGCCCTGACCTGAGTGTACAGTGGTGTGAAAAAGTGTTTGCCCCTTTCAGATTTCCTATTTGTTTGCATATTTGTCACAGTTAAGTGTTTCAGAACATCAAACCAATTTAAATATTAGTCAAAGACAACAAAAGTAAACACAAAATGCAGTTTTCAAATGAAGGTGATTTTTACTAAGTGAGAAAAAAATCCAAACCTACATGGCCCTGTGTGAAAAAGTGACTGCCCCCCTTGTTAAAACATAACTTTACTACTTTACTACTAACATTTATCACACCTGAGTTCACTGTCTAGCCACACCCAGGCCTGATTACTGCCACGCCTGTTCTCAATCAGGACATCACTTAAATAGGACCTGCCTGAATTACAAATATTTGCTGAATTACAACAATTCTGCAAAAATGAGTGGGCCAAAATTCCTCCACAATGTTGTAAAAGACTCAAGTTATCACATAGGCTTAGTTGCAGTTGCTAAGGGTGGCCCAACCAGTTATTAGGTTTAGGGGGCAATCACTTTTTCACACAGGGCCATGTAGGTTTGTTTTTTTCTCTCTTAATAATAAACACCTTCATTTAAAAACTGCATTTTGTGTTTAATGGTGTTGTCTTTGACTAATATTTAAATTGGTTTGATGTTCTGAAACACTTAACTGTGACAAATATGCAAAAAAATAGGAAATCAAGAAAGGGGCAAACACTTTTTCACATGTGACTTGCTTTGATATAACCTCGAGTGTTGATGAAACCTTGCGTCTGAATGGCCATTGATGCTGAAGAGTTACATGAAATAAACTAAATAAACAAACAATTATATGAAGTATTTTAATGATAAAAAGCCATTTCTAACCGTTGTAGTATCTCTCCGGTGTTTCATGTTTAGATGTACAGCAGTTGACTGAATCTTTCCCATTATGCACTAGGTTGCTAGTAGGCCAGGAATCCGCCAGCCAGGGGTAGTTCCCGATATTAGAACCTAACACTCCAGGCCTGGGGGAACATCAGATCATTACTTCATATCTGCATTTTGTATCTCCTTGTATTGTATATTCCAAAGCATCATCTGTATACTAAAGGCACCTACCTTCCATTTAGTCCTGATCCTTCGCCATGAGGAAACCCTACTGCAGAAGACAGAAGAGAAAACATACAGTCATTTTCTATTGTAACATGTTCTATATTATTTTTTTATTTCAGTATCTACCTGCCGGGGTGTAAGCAAACGAAGCAGTGTAGTGGCTTAGCTCCTTTCTCTTCTTGCGTCTGCAGTAAATCCACACGCTGAAGCCCATGAGGATTACCCAGCATGCCCCGCCGATACCCGCGATGAAAGCAGGCTGCTTTACCACATCTGTGATCTGCTCGGAAAGACTCACGTTCTGATCTGAGTCGCTGCCGCCGCTCGGCACTGCAGGTTGTTCTGATGGCAACTCTGAGAAAGACAGGGAGAACAAGACGAAAAGCTTACAGGTAATTAAGCATATTTCCCTAATCAGTCGCAAACAAAATTCACAGTCACTTTTCAAATTTCATGTCTATACACTGATCATTACTACGTATATACAGGAGTTGTAGGTGATGTAAATATAGATTGCTGTGCAAAAGTATTAGGCCACCATTATATTGGATGTTTTTGCAATGGTATATTGACCATATATAACATATTGTCCATGACTGGACCCAAAAATTTCAAACTTGGATTTTTGACTCCATAATAATTTTCTCCACTGATCTTCATTCCAATCTCTGTGAGCTTTTCACATTTACAGCATTTAGCAGATGCCCTTATCCAGAGCAACTTACAATTGGTACAATCATACAATACAAGCAATTGTGATTTAAGGGCCTTGCTCAAGGACCCAACAGTGGCAGCTTGGCAGATGTGGGATTTGAACCCTGGACCTTGTGCTTCAGAGTCCAGTACCTTAACCGCTAGGCTTCACCCTGTCCCCCTGCTGAAAAAAAAAGTGGTTTCTTGGCTGCTACCCTTCAAAAAAGAGCATTCCTTATTAAGCCTCTTCAGACTATAGAAGAGCAACCAATCAAGCTGCAATATGCTGCTATTTCTCAAGTGTAAGGGGAGGTCACACTAAATACTTGCTACTGTTGCCTATAGAAGTTGTTTCTTTCTGATTTTAAATTTTCTTTTAATACTGCATACATACTTTCCTGTATCTTCTGGTTACATTCTAATAAAGAGACAGAAGAAGAGCTAAAAAATTATACAACAAATCTGCCCTAAGACTTTTGAACAGTACTGTATAATCAGACGTATTTGATAATAGAGTGGTCACTCACTGATCATGACAGAGACAGCTTGGCTGTGTGTGCCCACTCCAGCACTGGTCACTGCTGCAACCTCCACCTGGTAAAGCACGCCAGGAAGCAGTCCCTTCACCATGGTGGACTGTACGTTCCCATCCACCGTTTGGTTAATGTGGTAGCGTGTCTGAGAGTCGTTCCCCAGGCACCAGATCTGAGAAGGACACAGATTTTCTCGGCGATCAACAATGCATGTTTTGCTACATTCTATAAACTGCTTCATCATCCTCAGTGAGTTCAGAGTAACAGTGTTCTGCCAGCTGATCATCAGGAGGTTTTTGTTCTACTTCAGCATAACCATAATGTACCAGGTCAAGACAGACAAAACACCTGAAACCTGTCAGGCTATTCAGTTTCATTTTCTGTTCCACCTGAGTGGGCAGTTGTCTTACCCGGTATTCTTGGATGACTCCATTTTGCATCTCAGCGGGAGGAGGCTGCCATGACACATTGATGCTGGAACTGTTTCGGAGTGTGACAGTTGACACAGTGACAGCCTGAGGAGGTGCACTGGGGACTGTAATGAGACAAACATTGCAAAGTTGTCCTTGTCAGTAAAAAAAAATCACTGGGTGTGCAGCACTGTTTCAACAAGAAGTGCATTAATCTGGGTTCAGAGTCTATGAGACTCACCCTCTTCTGGAGTGCGGAGGGTCAGGGGCCGGCTGTCCATGCCCTGGAACTCGTTGAAGAAGGGCCTGATTTTGATCTCGTATTCAGTGCCTTTGTGCAGGTTGTTGAGGATGGTGCTGCGCTCTGGTCCAGCCTTCACATCCTGCTGGAGCCACAAGCCTCCCACCGGACGGTATAGCAGTCGATAGCCCTGGATGTACTGTGACTGCCGGTCAACCTGTACACAGATAGAATAGTAATATCAATGTTCTGAGTCATACTGCCAACAAGATAGTGACACTGAGGCAGTAGGCAGTCCACTGTTCAAAGTTTATTTAATATTAATACTTTCACTCTGATGGATCAATATGATCAACACTAACACACTTAAGAGTGCTCGGGCAGCTAAGTCACAATTCCTTGTCCCACCACCGTGGTGACCCAAGGAGTTAGTGCCTCTGATGCATTCAGGCCAGGTCAGGCATCACACAGGCACGATTTGCTGTATCTGAGGAAGGGGAGGCCAGACAGGAGATCAAACTGAAACTGCAACAGCAAGCCCTGCCAAGCCCATTTAGGGTAGATGCTGTGGTACAACGAATCCATCTATGACCCTGACAAGAATAAGCGATGTTAAAAAAGTAAGAAAACTGAGAGTACGAGGTGAGTACTCACTGTCCATGTGAGCTGGAGGCTTGATGCAGACTGTAGCACAGGCTGCTGTAGTTCCACGACTACTTCTCCCAGCTCTCGCTGCACCTGCCTGTGGTCTACACCCTGTCCTGTTGGACTTACATCTAAAAATAAAGTAACATATAGTGCAAACTTCATGCTAATATAATCCACATTACGAGTCACAAAATATGACAGCTTTATTAATATTCACAGGCACCACTACAGTGAAAAAGAAGGACACGGCTTTAAATACACACCTTGTGTGCGCACAGGCTCAGAGATGGGACTGGGGTCACTAAGACCATAGACGTTGACCGCTCGAACAATGAAGAGGTAGATGGTGTTGGGCGAGAGGCCATTCACAGTGTGCTTTTCAAGCCTTACCAGATCTGCTACCGTCTGCCATGTATTACCTGCTGACTGGCTGCAGAACAAAACAAGTGACGTTCTCATTAGTCAGGTGGATTATACAACTATGCATCTCACTGACCTTCACATGTGCCAAATGAGAACAGAGAGACAGTGTGAACATGTAAATCAAGTGTCTGATATATGCGTACAAAGTCACTGCCCAAACTATATTTATGTCTCCACCATCATTGTGCATTGAGCAGAAAATATCAAGTCTTATGCCTGCTCAACTGTGAGCTTAGAGATGGCCATTACATGCACTACGGAAAAATGCTGCTTATTGCTATAAAGTGCCACTGTGTGTTTCTGGATATATGGCAGTGCTCTGTGATGCCCCAGTTATTCTTAGCCAGGCTTACTCACCAGGAACTAAATAGCTAAATACAACAAAACAACTCACGACTGAACCAGATAACTTTTCACACCCCAAAGCTCTGAACCAAGGCATTACACTAAAAGCATTTTAAATACACTATGTAGACATTCAAAACATGGGTATTAATGAAGTGTTTGCCACCACCTTTGCTGATACAGCAGTCTTTGTTCTTCTAAAAGGGCTTTCTGCTACATTTTGGAACATAACTGGGACTGTGGTAGCCTAGCGGGTAAGGTACTGGACCATGGACCAGAAGGTCCAGGGTTCAAATCCCACCTCTGCCAAGCTGCCACTGTTGGGTCCTTGAGCAAGGCCCTTGTTAGATAGTTATTCGAGCCTCGTCCTATCTGACTTCGCCTGTGCGGGTCCCGTCCGTGCAGCGCTGGGAGGTCAATGAAGAAACCACCACCAAGCTATAGCAGCAGCGGGTTTATTCAAAGAGCTCGATACACATAAAATGCATGGTTCTTTTAAACATTCCAAAGGAGGGAAAAAGAAGGGGAGGCCCCCTGCAAAAGAGTACTTTGTTCATACCAGAGCCTAAAAAAAAAGCAAGAGAGTAGCTATCAGCGAGGTCAAGCGGGGGAGCATCATGTGCTGGCAGTTATGTTATTTCAACATTTAGTACATAGGATAAAGAGGGCATGCGATTTGGCAAAGAACATTCTGTACAAATAACAAGTTCAAACATTGTCCATGATTTTTCCACTAATCAGCAAAAGGCTTACAAGCGGGCAGACTATAAGACTATACGAAGGATAATTATTCTTACAATCCCCTCACAATAACCCACAATTGCTCAGATTGTAAGACTGTATCAATTGTAAGTTGCTCTGGATAAGGGCGTCTGCTAAATGCTGTAAATCTAAATGTAAATAACTGTCAGGTCAGCTTGTGATGTTAGACAATAAGTCCTGGCTCACTTTTTGGCCCTTTTCAAGGTGTCTAATGGAGTTGAGGTCAAGGGTCTGTGGCAGGTTCTCAATCACAGTTGGCAAACCAGTTCTCTGTGGACTTTGTTTAAGAACAGCAGGGCAGAAAGTTGATGAACGGACTTGGTGGAAGCGGAAACCTAGTGTCACATTGACACAGTTCTCAATCACAGTTGGCAAACTAGTTCTCTATGGGCTTTGTTTAAGGACAGCAGGGCAGAAAGTTGATGAACTAACTTGTTGTAAGCAGAAACCTAGAAATTTGTCATATTCAGGGTCACTGGGGTATTCAGTCCAACCCTTTCCACTGTCACTGCTTGTTTATGGAGAATCCAGAAATGTGTGCTTTATATTGTGAATGTGTTATGAATTAACACAATAATTAGAAGGGGTGTCCACAAACTTTTGTCTGTATAGTGTACATACAGCACTCTCTGTCAGTATCACTTGAGTCTGGGACACAAGTCATAAAGATCCATGTAAAAAGCAGCACCAATGGCTATTCACGAAATTAGTAAGAGTACATCGATACTGTCAAGGAAAGGAATGTCTTCTAAAGTGCCCTTAGAGTGTGAGTGTGTGTATGGATGTGTGAGTGTGTGTCCTATGATGGATTGGTGCAATGTTTTTTGTATTAAATTCTCCATGTTAGTTATTTAACTTAGCTTCTATGTATTTAAACTATTATTATATATTTATCATTTAGGTAATTCAAGGCAGTTCTTACTTAAAACATCCAGGCTGCCCAAAGAGGTTGGATCCGCTCAAGGTTTGCCCCCTCAAGTTTTCTTCCACATCACATTTACGGAGGTTTCCTTTCCACTGTTACCCTAGGCTTGCTCAGTTGTCAGCATAGATATTTGTAAAGCTGCCAGGCACGCACTAAACAAATTTGAACTACACACTATCCATGTCTGTATTATTCAGTATCTAAATCTGGATTATATATATATATATATATATATATATATATATATATATATATATATATATATATGTGTGTGTGTGTGTGTGTGTGTTTGACCTCATTATCTGTATAAAACACACCTGTCCACAACCTCAAACAGTCAGACTCCAAAATCAACCATGGCCAAGACCAAAGAGCTGTTGAAGGACATCAGGAAGAAAATTGTAAACCTGCACCAGGCTGGGAGGAGTGAATCTACAATAGGCAAGCAGGTTGGTGTGCATAAATCAACTGTGGGAGCAATTGTAAGACATACAAGACCATTGGTAATCTCCCTCGATCTGGGGCTCCATGCAAGATCTCATCCCGTGGGGTCAAAATGATCATGAGAACGGTGATCAAAAATCCCAGAACTACACAGAGGGACCTTATGAATGACCTGCAGAGAGCTGGGACCAACGTAACAAGGCTACCATCAGTAACACACTATGCAAAAAGAGAGTCAGATCCTGCAGTGCCAGTCGTGTCCCCCTGCTTAAGTCAGTACATGTCCAGGCCCATCTGAAGTTTGCCAGAGAGCATATGGATGATCCAGAAGAGGATTTGGAGAACATCACGTGGTCAGATGAAACTAAAATAGAACTTCTTGGTAAAAACTCAAGAAGAATGCTGAGTCACATCCCAAGAACACCATACCTACTGGGAAGCATGGGGGTGGAAACATCATGATTTGGGGCTGATTTTCTGCAAAGGGGGACAGGACAACTGATCCGTGTTAAGGGAAGAATGAAAGGGGCCATGTATCATCAGATTTTAAGCCAAAACCTCCTTTCATCAGTGAGAGCATTGAAGATGGAACGTGGCTGGGTCTTCCAGCATGACAATGATCCCAAACACACCGCTCGGGCAACGAAGGAGTGGCTCCGTAAAAAGCATTTCAAGGTCCTGGAGTGGCCTAGTCAGTCTCCAGACCTCAACCCCATAGAAAATGTGTGGAGGGAGTTGAAAGTCCGTGTTGCCCCAAAACATCACTGCTCTAGAGGAGATCTGCATGAAGGAATAGGCCAAAATACCAGCTACAGTTTGTGCAAACCTGGTGAAGACTTACAGGAAATGTTTGACCTCTGCCAACAAAGGTTATGTTACAAAGTATTGAGTTGAAAGAAATTTATTGACCAAATACTTATTTTCCACCATAATTTACAATTAAATTATTTTAAAATCCTACAATGTGATTTCCTGGATTTTTTTTCTCATTTTGTCTCTCATAGTTGAAGTGTACCTATGATGAAAATTACAGACCTCTCTCATTTTTCTAAGTAGGAGAACTTGCACAATCAGTGGCTGACTAAATACTATTTTGCCCCACTGTATATATATATATATATATATATATGTGTGTGTGTGTGTGTGTGTGTGTGTGTGTGTGTGTAAGGACATCTGATAAATGACTAAAGGTAATTTTAATAAATAAATAAATAAATAAATAAATATTTAGTCACTTATCAGATGCTCTTACACAGAGCAACTTACAACTGACAGTCTTCCAATGCAAGAAATTGCAAGCTATGTGTCTCAATCAATCAGGGAGCAAGCAGTGGCAGCTTGGCAGAGGTGAACCCTTGACCTTTTGGTCCACAGTCCAATATCACCACATAGTATTCTCAGCTGTATTTTGTGTTCTAAACATTTCTACTACAGACCACCCACATCTGTAGTGTACCTACTATCCATGACCCAGATCTGCACTATATGCATGTACGATGTATTACCCACATCTGTACTATACATTTTATATATCTATATCTGTATTATACACTATACACATCTGTCCAAGTTTGCCTCCCTGATTACTCCGTTCTTAACCGGCGTCTTTGTTTAAAACAGCCATCAAGCTTGCTGCATTTCAAGTTATATTTCCCATGAGCTTTTTTTTGTGCCGCAGACGCAGCCAACCTGCAATGTTACGGAGAGGCACGCGCACTGTGAGACTCGTAAATATTCAGCTCGCAGCGCTCCGAGAGAGGCTATAAATCCAAGGTCACTTTGGCCAACAGCTGGGAACAAATGCATAGACTTCCCTTCTCCTCTCCTGTAAGAATGCATTCAGCAAGGGAAAAAAGAATGCTCTCTGCCCTTTTGTACTTTACAAGCACACAAACCACACGAACTCAGAAAACAAATTGAGCCCATCGTGCTGTAAATGAAGTGGTTTTCATAGTGTTAGAGTGTCAGGAGCCCGCGCTATCCCCTCTTCACTCTCCTCTCTACGTGCACTCATTCCATTTCTTTCCTCACCTTGCCTTCATTTCTCATCAGCTGCCCTTTCTCTTTCCCCTCTGTGTGTCTCAGCACCACAGGCAAGGAAATGTTATTGTAAACACAACGTTCAAGCCGAGAACACTCAATAAAGAATCAATTTTGGGTCATGTGGCACTGAAAACCACTGCCCAAGGGCTCGGTGTAGGCTATGTCAGTGCGGACGTGTATGTGAGCGCATGGAATTGTTTTTTCCACCTGCATCCCGGCCTATATGAGCCCTCCCTGTGAAACCCACAGGACCTCAGCTCTGTAATTAGAGCGAGCCCCATTACAGCAGGCTTACAATAGCCTAAAGAGTCATCCGGGTGGACTGGATTTGAATTCATTAGCATGTCATATTCTAACTCTCCGTCTGTCTGCGATAGCCAGGCTGCGAAAGCCTGCAATCTACAGCTAAATTTACTGCATTCAGAATTGTTATGAATAAGCAATGAGGTACAAATTCTCTACCTGTAGGGCGCTGAGAGTATTAACTGCGGGTTGGATAAAGGGTTTATGTGTGCTGTGAGAGAAAGAGACAGTAGAAGTGAGGGGGGTCAATAATCGAGCACCTTCAGGGCTACACTTCCTTGTGTCTGTCATGCTTGGCCAGCATAACTGTCACACTGACACGCAATTAATAAAAAATGAAGAATGTCTCATATGAGCCGCCTCTGGCAGGAGACAATAATATCCAGTAGACACAGATGTGAAGGGTCAGAGACAGATAGAGAGATTAAGAGTGAGAGGGAAAAGACACTGGAACGCAAGAGGGAGTGGTGAATGCATACGTCCAGTGGAGAGAACAAATTCATCTCTGTAGGTGGCTGTTATTAAGTTATTAATCTAAAGCAACTGCGATTTAGCTTTGCTATGTGGCTCACAGATTGCAAGACTAATCTTTTTTCACTGTTGAAAAATATTTTATGGAATTATTAGGCCTGTCACGATCATGAAACTTTAGCTGACGATTAGTTGTCATAGAAATAACTGCGCTTAACGATTTCATTGTCTGTTCATTGAATGCAACTAATGAAGTGCAAGCCTAAAGAGAGCAAACAGCCATCCTGCTTACTAGCCATGTTTGATTAGCAGCTAATACTGATTACTGATAAATGATGAACTGCATGTGTGTGCCAAAACTCACACAAATGCCTACAGATATACAAAAATAAAAATGCAAAGCATGACAAAAATGAAAATATCAGCAACAAAACTCATACTGCTAGCATACATACCAAGAATATAGAATTAACTACAGGGCAAACAAATACACCAGCATTACTCAGCGCTGTCCTCTAAACATGTTACAGCACCAAGTTAGAAGTTCCAACTTTTTTGTTTTTGTTAACCCCATTATATCTCAATGAATGCATTTACTGCTTTCTTTTATTCAAACTTAGTTGCCTCAAGTACACCCAGTACTCATTCTATTTGTTTCATAAATCTACTAACTGTGGAAAACTACTGTAGTCCTACATAATATACAAATTAACTGTGATTATCTTAAATAATTGCGATTAGACGATTATGTAATAATTGGGACAGCCCTAGGAATTATAAACACAATTTACAATGGGACAAAAAAAGTATTTAGTCAGTATTTTTCCTGTAAGTCTTCACCATGTTTGCACACACTGTAGCTGGTATTTTGACCCATTCCTCCATGCAAATCTCCTCTAAAGCAGTGATGTTTTGGGTCTGTCGCTGGGCAACACGAACTTTCAACTCCCTCCACACATTTTCTATGGGGTTGAGGTTTGGAGACTGGCTAGGCCACTCTAGGACCTTGAAATGCTTTTTACGGAGTCACTCCTTCGTTGCCCGACCGGTGCATTTGGGATCATTGTCATTCTGGACCCAGCCACGTTCCATCTTCAATGCTCTCATTGATGGAAGGAGGTTTTGGCTTAAAATCTCACAATACATTGCCCCATTCATTCTTCCCTTAACACGAATCAGTCGACCTGTCCCCTTTGCAGAAAAACAGCCCCAAAGCATGATGTTTCCACCCCCATGCTTCACAGTAGGTATGGTGTTCTTGGGATGCAACTCAGCATCATTCTTCCTCCAGTTGAGTTTTTACCAAAAAGTTCTATTTTAGTTTTTCATCTGATCACATGATATCTCCCAATCCTCTCCTGGATCATCATATGCTCTCTGGCAAAACTCAGAACGGGCCTGAACATGTACTGGCTTAAGCAGGGGGACACGCCTGGCACTGCAGGATCTGAGTCCCTCTCGGCGTAGTGTGTTACTGATGGTAGCCTTTGTTACTTTGGTTCCAGCTCTCTGCAGGTCATTCATCAGGTCCCTCCGTGTAGTTCTGGGATTTTTGCTCACTGTTCTCATTATCATTTTGACCCCAAGGGATGAGACCCTGCGTGTGGCCCCAGATCGAGGGAGATTATCAATGGTCTTGTATGTCTTCCATTTTCTTACAATTGCTCCCACAGTTGATTTATTCACACCAACCTGCTTGCTGATTGTAGATTCACTCTTCCCAGCTTGGTGCAGGTCTACAGTTTTCTCTTTGGTCTTGGCTATGGTTGAGTTTGGAGTCTGGCTGTTTGAGGCTGTGGACAGGTGTCTTTTATACAGATAATGAGGTCAAACAGGTGCCATTAATACAGGTAACAAGTGGAGGACAGAAGAGCTTCTTAAAGAAAAAGTTACAGGTCTGTGAGAGCCAGAAATCTTGCTTGTTTGTGGGTGACCAAATACTTATTTTCCACTATGATTTACAATTAAATTCTTTCAAAATCCTACAATGTGATTTCCGCAATGTTTTTTCCTCATTTTGTCTCTCATAGTTGAAGTGTACCTATGATGAAAATTGCATACCTCTCTCATATTTCTAAGTAGGAGAACTTGCACAATCAGTGGCGGACTAAATACTATTTTGCCAAACTGTAACTTAACATGTTTAAAAAAATCATCTTCATGGTTTTCTTTATTGTTTGCAAACGGAATTCAAATACATGGTATCCTTCTTTTACATAATGTCAGTTTGCATATATATCCATGATCTGATAAGGTTAGTATACTTTTTATTAAGGTTAATAACCTAATTATCCCATATATTACCTTGGCACATACATTAGCTGTTGTAGTACAGTAGTTTCATTGTTCACATGAGGTGTCAGCGTGAGCAGACTGAATGCTGAGCATCGTTTGGCTGGCTTGTGCTCCTTTTACGCACTGACATGATTTGAGTGAATTACTTGCGCCTGATCTGAGCTCTGCAGAACAAGAACTGTGCTTGAAATGTAGGACTGTTGCTGACTGGGAAGAGGAGAAGAAGCAATGGAACAAGAACGGTGTCTTAAAGAAGTTAAAGGTGCTTGCTTCTCACAGCCTCTTCCCTGTTCTCAGATACCCGCTTGCATCAAAATTACAACAGAAAATACATTGTGCTGTCACACAGAAGACAGTTTCTCATTGGAGGGGCTAAGTGAATCAATGTGCTTCATGCAGGTCTACAGTAAAATAAACTTTTACCAGTCTTTACATCTAAAAATGTATGTGGCAGTCAATGTTGACATTACCTAAATCAGTACATGGGAAACAGCAGTATCTTAGCTATTTAGTCAATACCAGTACATGTCTGGATGGAACTGCAACTTTGATGCAACCTCAAATGACCAGAAATACAATCACCAACTTGCTCATCTGTATAACTGCCTACATAAAAAGTGAAGTTTCACATATTGTGTTCAACACAGCATGATACTTACCTAAAGGCTTCAATGACGTAAGAGGTGACGGCAGCACCACCCTCATGGGCATTGGGTTGCCAGGTCAACGTCACGCTGTTCCGCGTCACATCGGTTACAATGGGCTTGTTGGGCGGCCCAGGCAGCTGGTAAGGCTCTGAGGCAGGAGCCACAGTCATGTCTGCACTCTCTGTAATGTATACATGCAATCAAAAACATCAGTACCTCCTCTATTCACATGGCTTATCACTTGTAAGGGGTTTATGTCAAAATGTATCCTTTTGGTGAAAATATAACCTTCTCAGTATTCTCTGCTGACCATGACAAACCAATTCAACCAAGTCTCATCAGATGTTCACATCATGAACTATCAAGAGATGTGCAAAAAAACAATTATATCACTTTAATTTAATAACGTTACACTGTACAATGTCCTCCAGGTAAGGCTACCGAATATGTACCCTTGACGCTTTCAGTGACGACCTTTCGTACCCTGAAATGTGCAGTTTTGTGCCTCAGTATGAGAGTAACATAGTACAGGTAAGCACTGGTTAATATCCTTAAAAACAATGTCCATTGGCTTTAATGTGCAAGGTCTGAAGTGTTATAATAGGTAATAAAATCACTGTCTTTTACGCACTGACATGATTTGAGTGAATTACTTGCGCTTGATCTGCACTCTGCAGAACAAGAGGTGTGCTTGAAATGCGGGGCTGTTGCTGACTGGGAAGAGGGGAAGAAGCAATGAAACAAGAACGGTGTCTTAAAAGAGTTAAAGGCGCTTGCTTCTGACAGCCTCTTCGCTGTTCTCAGATACCCGCTTGCATTGAAATTACAACAGAAAATACATTGTGCTGTCACACAGAAGACAGTTTCTCATTGGAGGGTCTAAGTGAATCAATGTGCTTCATGCAGGCCTACAGTAAAATAAACTTTTACCAGTCTTTACATCTAAAGAAAACTAGTACGAGCAAACCCTTGCAACAATTGCAAACAGAAAAGAGAACTGCAGTTTTGAAGGCAGAAAACCACGTGGTAATGCTCCTTTCGTTTTCGTTAAGCATTTCAAGCTTTATAAAAGATACAAAGATACAAATTACTGTATTGTAGAGTACTGTACTAATTGTTTTCATATTGTTTTAATTAATATTATAGTTTAAAATAAAATGCTATGTTCAAAGTGTCTAAAATACTATGTGACTATGGTAATTACCATCCATCTGCGTTTCACAGATCATAATGTGGACATTAAATGGTTCATACCTATATAATTAAAACCCTTATTTTGATGAACATGAAAAATAAAATGCTATTGACTCTTCCATGACTTCCATTTTTCTGTGAAGTAGATTTGTGTCTCTGATACGTAGGACAAAAATAAGATAAAAAAAAACAACACCTTTTCACATTTTTGTGTTTAGAGTAATGGGACAATAAAAGATGTCTTACCAGAACATAAAATTCACATTACATTTTGTCCCCTTAGTTCATACTACACTATAAAGTGTTTAGAAACAGATTATATATTTCAGAAACGTGTCGCTTTCGAAGCACTACTCCTTTTTTTCTGCTATTCTGAGTGCACTCAGTTGCAATTATACCAGTCAGTCACAACTAATGAAGGTAATTCTATTTCCTGTTGCACAAATTGAGAATGACAGTGTTTGCGTGAGGCTATTGCCTTGCTAATAACAAATACAGTACATTACCCAGCAGACACAAGGATACTAACAACTGAAAGAGCACCAACAGACAAGTGTATGTTTGAGTGTTTACCTTTCACAGTAAGTACTCCACTCCAACTTGTCTCCCCACTGGAGCTGGAGGAGACGCAAGTGTAGACCCCTGAGTCCGTTTCCTAGCAACAAAAGGACTAGGGTCAGCACTGGTATGGACACACAAGGGTGCTAAAAGCCTGTGGTCGCCCTGAGATTAATCTCTACTGCTTGCTCTCAACTTCCAGCTCATTCCATTACACTATTGCACATCAATTGTTGTGAATCTCCGAAGGACACGAGCAGATTGGATGCTCAATTCAGGCAAGACCAGAGCTTGTAACCGAAAAAAAACATCAGTAAACATCAAAAGTGGTTTAATATGTATTATTAAACATAGCTATAAAGAGACACTGGTTTGTAATTGTACAAATGTGTTTAAACATTTACTCTAAAACTCTGAATGAAACTTTGACTTTTTCATGTGAAAACATTTCACATCAAGTAAGGGTGGAATGATATGGTGTAAGATATGATGTAATATTTATGTAATTTATGCACTCTGAAATATGAAAGCTTCCAGGTGAAAAAGGCACGCTTTCTCTTTATTAAAATTAAAACCTATACTAAAAAAGTTTATTTATTCATCTTACTCAATCACTTATTCTTTTGCCATTACGTGTCTTGCAGAAGTCAGAATACAGCCTGTGCAGGAAATCATTAAAGGGCATTCATGTACTCAAAAAAGCACTAATTATTGTCCCATTTGGAAACTGTTCCTTAAAGAAATGCCATTCTTGTTTTACTTACATTGTGGCACTAATAGTGGTTAAGCTATAAAATATACAGTGAAACAAACATACATATATAGTCATTCTTGAAAGTTTGTGAAGGTTTAGAATATTCTATATTAATGTAATGCTTGTCATTTAAGCCAAAAAGTTTGATTTCGGTCTAACCATTATACAAAATGTTTTTCCAATAGCCTTCTAGACTGTCACGTGATGGACAGCAATGTTCTTTTTGGACAGCAATGGCTTTCTCCTTGTACCACTGCTATAAACACTATTGTTGTCTCACCTCAGAGACAATGACTCACCTTGCTCTTAGAGTGATATTTATTGGTCAACTGAGTAACAATGGTCTTGAATTTCCTCCATTTGTACCCAATCTGTCTGGCCGTGGACTGGTGGGGTTAAAATCCTTTCTAGGTGGCTTTGTAACCTAGTCCAGCCTGATGAGCATCAACAAATCTTTTTCAGAGCTCCTCATGAAGCTCTTTTGTTCATGCCATGGCACACTTCCACAGACATGTTGTGAAGATCAGACTTTGATAAATCAGTTCTTTAACTAAAACAGTGTCTCACAAACAACTTATTGCTACCTCATTGATTGAAAATACCCCTCTAATTTCACCTTCAAATTTACTGCTAATACTAGAGGGTCACATACTTTTGATACTCACAGATATGTAATATTGGATCATTCTCCTCAACAAATAAATGACCAAGTACACTATCTTGTTTCATTAGTTCGACATAATTTACATCATCTACTTTCAAGACTTGTGAAAACATCTGATGATGTTTTTGACCATATTTATGCAGATATAGAAAACATTCTAAAGGGTTCACAAATGTTGAAACGCCACTGTATAATGACTCATAGACATACATAATAACACTGTATAGTGCAGTTTCATTTTCATTCTCCTTTCCCTGGTGAGGGTGGCAGTGAGAAGGTCAGCCAGGACTTAAATTGCTGCACAGTTTCTTTCTTACCACTGTAGTCATATCAGTATCAGTGAATATTGAGCTTGATAACATACAAAAATGTGCGTCATACCATCTGCTCATTACTGATTTGTTAAAGCACGTTACTCAGTAGTGTGATAGAATGCGTCCACAATGGAGGAGACAGAGAGAGAGGGTGAAACACACAGAAGATGAGACCCATTACATTTTAACTCTCTGGCTGAGAGGAGGATCATGGCTGAAATTGCTTACAACAGTGGAAGATGTCGTTTTTTTTTCTGCTCTCTGCAGCAGAGATCTAATAGAGCTGACAGCTAAGGGGCAACACTCAACGTTCTGAGGTCTGACAGAGACAGATACACAGAGCCATTCACGGTGGCACATGCACACCTGAGCTACAGTACTGTGCAAAAGTCATTATAAGATTAGGCACACCATTGTTTTAGCAGTGGTATAATGACCATATGTAATTATTTATTACTCTCTTTATTAGTATAACCATCTGAAAACACAGGAACGTTTGTATGCAGTATGAAAAACATAAAAAAGTATTTAAGTATCTAAGTATTTAATGTGGCCCGGACCTTACACTTGAGCAACAGCAGCATCTGGCAGCTTCAACGGGATGCCAAGTTGATCCCTCTACAGTCCAAAGTACTTTGATCAGGAATGGTCTTTTTGGAAGGGTAGCAGCCAAGAAACCACTTTTTCCAAAGGGGAACAGGGCGTCTAAGATATGTTAACAAGTCTAACAAGTCTAAGATATGCTAAAACTCACAAAGTTTGGAATGAAGATCAGTGGAAAAGATTATCATGACGTGACGAATCCAAGTTTGAAATTTTTGTGTCCAATTGTTGACGATATGCTATATATGGTCATTATACCATTGCTAAAATAACAATCTAATGGGGCCTAAGACTTTTGCACAGTACTATAAATCACCATACTGTTTATTGTATTGAAACCTGTACAGGACACATGGCCTATATGCTTAACAAGCAAATTCTATTCAAGTTCCTTTGAGTTTAACTGTTAGTTTTAGGCTTTGTAAAGTTATTTGGAAATGCACAGAGGTAGCACAATCACACTATCTGACTTTCTTTAGAATGAAACAATACAAGCCTATGTTACTTCTCGGTGATACTGAAGAGCAAATGGCCAAGTACGCTCTCTTGGCCTGCTGGCTCTTGGACTACAGTGAATCAACCTCACAATCTCTGGATGAAATGCTCTTCCACTGTGTCACTCAAAAGCCTAACAAAAGTGTTTTACAGCATTATTGTATATTTTGCCTAATTGTTCCTGGTACCAGAAACTCATAAACTTTTCATCCGCTGTTGACCAGAACTGAGCTCTGTCTGCTTATCAGAGAACTCTTAGACGCATTGTATCGGATGATTTCTCATCAGCTCTACACAAGCAACATGGAGCTAAATATTTTCAAGACCTCGCTTCCCTTTTTTCCCTTTCTATGCTGTTTACACTCTCATCCCTCTCCTCTCTCCAGTTAATCATTATAAACTCAGACTCTAACCTCTCACTCACTCATTTCAGGGAAGTAGCATAAAGAACGCTCTGGTGATCCTGCCAGTATTGAATTCTTAAAAATTTCCAGACTCTCTTCCCATCAATGTGTGTGTAGTTTTCTGTCCTGAACTCTGCCTTTCAAACAGGGCTATGCACTCATCTGTAAAAAAACCCAGTGTGCTGTCATTTTCCCTCAGCATGCTGGGGTTGGTTTGGGTAAAACAAGATGGGATGAAGACAACAGAGGAAATACTTTGAGAATACACATACATACAGGTTCTTTAGCATCATTGGATACAATCTATATAAAGTCTGGGTCTCCATCCACTGTGTTGGGTTAGTGAGTTGCTATAGCACCACCTTATTTTCCTTTATAAGTTTTTATAGTCCAAATCACTTACTGCCCTCAGACATCTGAAATGTCTTTCGGTTAAACAGATCTCAGAACAGGGATTTTGGTACAGTTTAGGTTGTACAGTGCCCAGCCAAAAAAAGTCGGCATTTGGATTGAAATAACTAAATATTTAAAACCCTTTAACTGGATAATTACTGCAGTCATTAATATGCTGTAGCTGTTAACTATTCATTTATCTCTAACTGATGCAGTGAGTAGCTTCTCAGCAACATTCATGGAAAAGGTGTTACTGTGATGCAGAACGGTCAAATTACTAGCCTGCATCAAGCAAAGAAAACAAGAAAGGAGATTGCTGAAAACACTGCAATTGGGATAAGAACTGTCCAACATATTATTAAAACCTGGAAGGATAGAGGTAAATTGTCAACTCTGAAGAAATGAGGTTGGAAAAAAAATCTCGAGTAAGATTTCAATCTCTAATCAGACTTAAACGCTTGATGTGGCATTAAGAAAACCATTGTTAGTGAGGTTACTCAGAAAATAAAGACTTCAGTTTGCAGGGAGCATGAAGATTGGACTCTGGAGCAATGGAAAATGGTCCTGTCCAGATTTACTCTGTTGCAGAGAGGCGAGTTAAGGTAAGAAGAGAAGCGCATAAAGCTGCACACCCATCAGGCATAGTGCACATTCTACAAGCATCTGGAAGCAGTGTTATGTTCTGGGGTTGCTTCAGATAGACAGGTCTAGGGTTAGAAACATTATGTGGCAATAAAAAGTCAGATGAGAGGCTGAGTGTACTAAATAACCAGGTTAAACCATCAATGGATTTCTTCTTCCATGATGGCCCAGGCATATTCCAGGACAGCAATGCCAAGATTAATCAGGCTCAAATTGTGAACCAGTGGTGGTCGTGGTTCAATCCTGCTCCTCTGCTCAGCCTTCACGCCGTTAGCGTTGGTTTAAGTCTGTCCTGCCTTTTCCCCCCTTTTTTTCCCCACTTTCTACTTCCTGAGGCTATGTGGCTCCCTGGTGGCTCTGCACCTGTGCATGTGCCCTGGCTTCGCTCTTTCGGGTCCTAACAAGATGCACCTGACACTTGTTACTGCTTCCCTCTGCACACCTATTTAAGGACTGGTAGAGAAAGCCGGGGCGCGGGATTATATCTTTACTCCTGGATTCTCAGTCGGCCGGGGTCCTGTTTCCTGAGCTGCCCTCCGTCACATGCCTCAGGGGCCTTCTACTGAGCCACACCCTAGGGCGCAAGCCTGTACATCTTCCTGAATACTCCGAGCTCCCAATACAGATGTGCTCTGGACACACACACTCCTGTGAATCTACCTCAACTCTCTGAGCTCAAGTCTGCTTCACTGGAATTCGTCAGCACCTGCCATGCTCCAACACGCATATCTGGGAATCTTCTCGAACTCTCTAACTTCTGATGGCAGTGCTTTTAATCCTTGTGCTGAACCTCATTTTGTGTGTGCATTTCACTCTGTGTGTTTTACAAGAAAAGCGTTATGTTTGGAGAAAGGAAATCTCTGCATTCCAGCATAAGAACCTTACCCCATCTGTGAAACATGGCGGTGGTAGTATCATGGTTTGGGCCTGTTTTGCTGCATCTGGGCCAGGATCGCTTGCCATCATTGATGGAACAATGAATTCTGAATTATATCAGAGAATTCTAATGGAAAATGTCCGGACATCTGTCCATGAACTGAATCTCAAGAAGGTGGGTCATGCAGCAAGGCAACGACCCTAAGCACACAAGCCGTTCTACCAAAGAATGGTTAAAGAAGAATAAAGTTAATGTTTTGGAATGGCCAAGTCAAAGTCCTGACCTTTATCCAATCGGTGAGGAAACCCACCAACATCTCAGAGTTGAAGCTGTTCTGTACTGAGAAATGGGCTAAAATTCCTCCAAGCCGATGTGCAGGACTGATCAACAGCTACAGGAAACGTTTAAGTCCAGCTATTGCTGCACAGGGGGGTCACACCAGATACTGAAAGGAAAGGTTCACATACTACTCACTAATATGAAAAATTGGATCATTTTCCTCAAAAAAATAAATGACCAAGTATAATATTTTTGTCTCATTTGTTTAACTGGGTTCTCTTTATCTACTTTTAGGACTTGTGTGAAAATCCGATGATGTTTTAGGTCATATTTATGCAGAAATATAGAACATTTTAAAGGGTTCACAAACTTTCAAGCACCACTGTATAATGCTGTAGTATTCCGTGATTCTGTTACTCAGTGGTGGCCACAGATTATAGCAACTGGCTGCTGAGAGTGCAAGAGCTCATAGAGTACATGACCTCTCTCTGTGTCTCTTTGTGGAGCTGAATGGGAATTTAATTAAATGCTGAGCAACCGTTAATCTTTTTGGGTCGCAATCAATTAACCCATCGTCCTTGCCCATTGTAGTGTTACAGTCCCTCTGGCAGGTACACATATATACACCCCAGAACTACAGTTACCATCGATAAATGCACACTTATTACAATCATAATCAGCAGCTTTTCTATTGTACACCTGTCCTGCTTGACAGGATGTCTTAGCTATAAACAACAGTGCCTCGACCGCTAATGAAGTTAGTTGTCAGTTTGTACACCCCTTGTCTCTCCCCATCATTGATTAAAGCATTAGGCCTGCATGGTACTGATATACTGATGTTGGGTTTCTGTACGTTCTGGTGCTTTGAGACAAGCATGAATACACCATAGACAGCAGGTGAGCTGAACTACAGGCATGTATTTCCAAATACCGTGCTACACCATATGCCAACCATCAAATAAGATCATTAACTATAAAACGCTACGTCCTGAAGGGTTTTGAATTGAAATATCCTCATGCCATATGCTGGAGCCTTTAGAGTATTAAAGTTTTAAAGCTAAAGCAGAGCTTTAAAGTTTTAGCTTTAAGTCTTTAAGCTTTAAAAAACATGCAATTTGCATGCAAAGATTTTAATTAAATTACTTGTAGTGCCGTGATTTGAAGGGTGCCGTTCTCCATTAGGCTTATGCGCTCATCATTTCCCAGGATCCTCTGCCCATCTCGCTCCCATTGGATGCTGGGTAATGGGTTTCCCATCACATGGCACTGCAGCTGAGCGGTGGTTCCAGGAGCAAGAGTCTGATTGGCTGGACCTTGCCGGATGATAGGTGGAACCCGATCGGATGGAGCTAAAGTCAAACAGACGAGATGTTTGATTAGATACAAGACAAGAAAAGCAAAATCTGAGACACGGCAAAAGGGGGAACATTTGTGAAAGTGCTTGTCTGAATCTTTGTAGACAATACTCTGAATGGAAGGCCAGTCCACTGCAGAGCCCAGCAAGAGTCCCTTCTAGCAGCGTCCGGCCAACCTTCCTTCAGACACGATCAACCGTCTGTGTGTGATGCCCACCACAGCTGGAAGGCACTGCTGGAACTCATTCCTGGGTTTCCCTTGTGGTGAAGATAGGCCATATAACCTGACTATCACTGATTTCATTATTCAGGAACACACATTGCAAGGTCGAAAAACAACATGAGCCAACATGTACTACTTAGAATGCCATGAGACACTGCACATACAGTACTGCACAAAAGTCTTAGGCTGCCATTAGATTAGATATTTGACCATTGTTTTAGCAGTGGTATAATGACCATACATAACTATTTCTCAATCTTTTTATTAAAATATCATCAGAAATTACAGAACATTTGTCTTTTTGGAAGGGTAGCAGCCAAGAAATCACTTTTTCGGAAGGGGAACTTGGTGAAATGGTTAAGATATGGTAAAGCTCACAAAGATTGGAATGAAGATCAGTGGAAATTGTATTACGGAGAGACAATCCAAATTTGAAATTTTTGGCTCCAATCGTCGACAACACTTTACCTATGGTTATTATACCACTGCTGAAACAACAAATCTAATGGTGGCCTAAGATGGTGGCCTTTTGCACAGTACTGTACATACATAACATCCAAGTGCCTATTTCAAGGTTGTGCTCAGCTTATTGATTTACTGTAGTTCATGTTACTTCGGCCTAAATATGTGGGCTGAATAGTGTAGCACTAAGTAGGGGAGTAAAGGCTTTTACTGTGCTAGGGCCCATTAGGTCATTACTATAGATTTTAGACTGGTTTAGGATGACGAGAGGAAATGTGATCGTTAGCAGCAATCATCGACATCCCTGTGTTAGTCAACAGCACAAAAAGATGGATGTTTCAGAATGCTCTATCCGCATCGTGCTACGTTTTAATGTATGCATAGAATTTTATATTCAATTATAACTTCTAAAGTACTGCTGCACAGCATTACTGCAACACCTTTCCTCACATATGCACAGTCACTGCAGTGCAGCATGAAGGTGAATTATAATTAAACATTATTTGTCAGATGTGCGACGTAAGACTTAGCATGCTCAACTAGTGAATAGCAATTTTAATACTAGACAAGAATTAAATACTATAAAAGACAAAAAGTCTTTGTGGTTTCAAATGTATTTTACAATACGAGGCATACCTAATCTTTTATTGAAATATATTTATTTTTAAAATCACAAATAATTATTATGAATAATACTATTATGAATATTATTATTATTGTTGTTATTAATAGTAGTAGCAATATTTTTTTTACAACAGTGGTATTTCTTGTACAAAAAAATCATCCCATTGATATCAATATTTTTCCCAATTTTGCCCGTGCTTATCCTGGTTAGCATCGGCGGGGGTCTGGAGACTATCTGGAAGCTGGGTAGGGGTCACTGTTGCAACACCAAGGGATGATTTTTCAAAAAAGGCCTCCGGTATCTGAGACATGGGCAATTATGCCTGCATGATTTCCAACCTGGCTGGAAAGTGGGGCAAAAAAGTATTTAGTTTGCCACTGATTGTGCAAGTTCTCCTACTTAGATGAGAGAGGCTGTAATTTTCATCATAGGTACACTTCAACTATGAGAGACAAAATGAGAAAAAAAATCAATTTTTAAAGACTTCAATTGTAAATCATGGGGGAAAATAAATATTTGGTCACCCACAAACAAGCAAGATTTCTGGCTCTCACTGACTTGTAACTTTTTCTTGAAGAAGCTCTTCTGTCCTCCACTCGTTACCTGTATTAATGGCACCTGTTTGACCTCGTTATCTGTATAAAAGACACCTGTCCACATCCTCAAACAGTCAGACTCCAAAGTCAACCATGGCCAAGACCAAAGAGCTGTCGAGGGACACCAGGAAGAAAAATGTAGACCTGCACCAGGCTGGGAAGAGTGAATCTACAATAGGCAAGCAGGTTGGTGTGAATAAATCAACTGTGGGAGCAATTGTCAGAAAATGGAAGACATTCAAGACCATTCATAATCTCCCTCGATCTGGGGCTCCGCGCAGGATCTCATCGTATGGGGTCAAAATGATCAGGAGAACGGTGAGCAAAAATCCCAGAACTACACAGAGGGACAAATGAGCTGCAGGGAGCTGGGACCAAAGTAACAAAGGCTACCATCAGTAACACACTACGCTGAGAGGGACTCAGATCCTGCAGTGCCAGGCGTGTCCCCCTGCTTAAGCCAGTACATGTCCAGGCCCGTCTCAAGTTTGCCAGAGAGTATATGGATTATCCAGAAGAAGACTGGGAGAATATCATGTGGTCAGATGAATCTAAAATAGAACTTTTTGGTAAAAACTCAAAAAATGCTGACAAGAATGAAGAAGAATGCTGAGTTGCATCCCAAGAACACCAAAGGGGACAGGACGACTGATCCGTGTTAAGGGAAGAATGAACGGGGCCATGTATCGTGAGATTTTAAACCAACCTTTCTTGGTTTAAAATCTTGTACAAACCTCCTTCCATCAGTGAGAGCATTGAAGATGGAACGTGGCTGGGTCTTCCAGCATGACAATGATCCCAAACACACCGGTCAGGCAACAAAGGAATGGCTCAGTAAAAAGCATTTCAAGGTCCTGAAGTGCCCTAGCCAGTCTCCAGACCTCAGCCCCATAGAACATTTGTGGAGGGAGTTGAAAGTCTGTGTTGCCCAGCGACAGCCATAAAACATTACTGGTCTTAAACGAGATCTGCATGAAGGAATGGGCCAAAATACCAGCTACAGTGTGTGCAAACCTGGTGAAGACTTACAGGAAATGTTTGACCTCTGTCATTGCCAAGGTTATGTTACAAAGTAGAACTGAACTTTTGTTATTGACAACATACTTATTTTCCACCATAATTTACAGTTAAATTCTTTAAAAATCCTACAATGTACAACATTTTGTCTCTCATAGTTGAAGTGTACCTATGATGAAAATTACAGACCTCTCTCATCATTCTTGTGTAAATGCTTGTGTAACACAGGGTAGATAATGTTTCACAAAAGGATGCCAAGCTTTGCAAACAGTTACTGTAACTTTTAAAATGTGTGCTTTTTAAGGTCTTCCCTTCTGCTTGTTTTTGAATGTAATGGGATAAATAGATAATGGAATAAAATTGCTCCATTTCAATTGGATTATTCCCAAAATTCTCAACAGTAAAATGTAGATACTACTGTGTCACTGATGCAGCCGGAGAAATAGGCATGTTTACAGTTACGTGCTTTTTATAAATGTATTTTGTCCTGAGGATCTGTTTACAAGCATTACATCATTTATGTGCATTTTTGCTTTAAATAACTAATAAGTGTCTCCCTTTGGAATAGATTTAATGTTTTAGGTTTCAGGCAAACTTTTTCCTGAGATTAGGTGCATTATGCTGTTATGATGTTCAGTACTAGGTACATTCATTAAGCCCTTAAATGAATGAGCCAAGTACTGTCTGAGGACAGAGTTCCCCAGCTCTGGGAAATATGTTCGCATCTTGTAAGCTGGGTACGTGATCTTGTGTTGTCTAATGTTAATACAAATGCACAACTTTAGTCAATGTCGGTGTTCTGGTAGACAGAGATCAGGTGGCGATGCTGTTGCAGTTCTGAGAGGTCTTGTAGGCCTGTGTTCACTCTTAAACTCAATGCCTAAACAATTTATCGGCCACTGGGCAGAAGAAGGGAGAGGGTAAACATTACGAGGCTATTTGCATACAGTGATGACGGCTTGTCCTTAATGATTAGGTCTCCGCATCCTCCTGAGGCTAGTCCATTTGAGGACATGGAAATTTTAATTTGGGCTGCTTTGAAGAGGTTTTAATTTATTTTGGTCCAGGGAATGAGCTGCACCAGACACAGCGGCAGATTGTTCAGACACAAATGAAATATTACTCAAACGTTTGTGATAAGGTCTTCCACAAATAATGCAATTACATTTGCGAACGAGCAAGCTTAATATTATTAGGCTGATATTCAAATACCAATCCTCAGTTAGCAGCTCTGTGTAGGGGTGAGGTGATGACACAATGGCTCTGTGTAACGGGACCGGAAGGATTCACACCCAACTGCAGAGTGTGGGAAGGTCTCAAAGAGGAAGGACCTTCCACAAATTTATAAATATTATATATTCCACAAATATTATGTACTCCAAACCGCTGCACCACTAGTCTAAATCTTGTCTTGGTCTCGGCCACTTCCAGTCTTGGTCTTGAGTCGGACATGACTACTAAAAGTGGGCGGTCTGGCTGAACTGGGCTTTGGTCCTCGTGATCTTGACTCGTGCATCCTTGCCTTAGAATAAGGGCAGAGCTGGGGGTTCATAGTCAAAGAGTCTTATGGTGATCAGAGACGTTGGGTTGCTGTCTTCTGCCTCCCGGGGGGTTGCCAATGTCTCATGTGATCCCTCTGGCTGTGTTTCCTACCAGTTTCTCCTCTTTCTAGCTATGCTGCCTATAGCTAATGCTGCCGGGGGTCTCATGCTACACATGGCATCAGTGATTGTTAATAGACACTGTGCTCTTAATCAATAAACTAATTGCATTTTCTGTTTGCTCTCCGAGCTGTGTTCCGGTGCCGGTTCCAGCCCCACACATGATGTTCATCCGCTGCAGCTCCACTCATGCTGCTTCCGTCATCAGCTCCAGCCCCACCATTACCCGGGCCAATTTAATGCCGATGTGGCATACTTCACATTTTATTCGAACTTTGACTCCATGACTTTAGTTTCGCTATTAGATTTATCATTTACGCCGCCCAAGGAGGTTGGGTCCCTTTTTGAGTCTTGGTCCTCCCAAGGTTTCTTCCTATAAACACTCAGGGAGGTTTTTACTTGCCTCTGTCGCCCTAGGCTTGCTCAATTTGGGAATGGACGTAGTTATTAGGAGATAAACTTGTAAAGTTGCTTTGAGACAATGCTCCATTGTAAAAAGCGCTATATAAATAGATCTGACTTGACTTGACTTGACTAAAAGTCATGGCCCTGACTCGGACTCAATGTGCCCCAGACTTGGTCTTGACTCAAACTCAGCTCTAGTGGTCTTGACTGCAATTCTACTGTTACCGACTGTGCCCCTAACTTTGCGGCACAGTGACCAGCTCTAAGTTTTGACTCAAAGAGGCAGCAGCCCAGCTGGTGCTCATTCACACTGACTGGCAATTAGCATGTTCTGTGAAATGTGAACACCATGATCACTAATGGCGGCTCAATCAGTGTACTGCTTTTTGGCTCTAGTGGACAAGAGGTGCCATGATGCTGGATGTTACTTACCATCTTCCACTTCCAGCAGGGCTTTGGTGAGGACACTCCCCGCTACACTGATGGCTTGGCAGATATAATACCCAGAATCCTCTCTTTGTACATCGCTGATGGTGAGCTCACCACTCAGTGAAACAGAGAAACGGCCTGATTGAGCAGGTGGCTGGCTGGGGAACATCAGGATCTGTGCAGATGTATAAATAAATAAATATATGTGTATATATATATATATATATATATATATATATATATGTATATTAAAATCATCACTTCGATACCCAAACCACCTGTATTAATCAACACAGGCTTGTGAGATCCAGATTTAAAGTTAACCCACTGCTTGTCTGTGGAGATAGCATGACCTCATGCTTTACCTTAAGCACCTAAAAGCAATGAATATGGCTGAAAAGCCAAATCCACATATTTTGGGCTGTAGTGTGTTTCATGTAATTAATTAATGATGCATTGCCACATTATCAGCAAGCAAATTACCCATACCAAAATAAAAATGATTTAGACTGATGAAACAGAACATTAAATCACAAGGACAATATATAGCTCTCATGCTTTCTAATGTGAGTTATGTACTATTTGTTTTCTTCACATGAATATATAAAAAATGAGATAGAAGAAAGAAAGAGGACAGGGCAGTTAATGCTTGATTTGCATTTGCAAAGATTTTACAACAATGAGTACTATAAATGTGGCTTGGGTGCAAAATCTCAGACTAAGATTTATGTACACATTAAAAAACAATGGCAGAGCTATCTCATCTGGTGGTTAAAGGTTTATGTGTGTAGGGTGTGTAGAGACACAGGGGTCATGCACAAAGGGCTGAGGATAAGATGCCTTCCTCATGCCGAAATCAGTAGCACTGACAGCTGCTCCATTGTCTCAGCTGGCTGAGGGGGTAGTATGCGTCTGAGTGTGTGTGTGTTACTGTTTCATTTTTGGGGATTAGTCACTGACCCCTTAATCCTAACCCTCTGGCCCTGACCACAGCCAACCTAAAGCTTTAGTCTTAATATCTGTTAGCACGTATGTGAGATCTGGCACTGCTGCAAATATGTAATATAGATTCTTCAGCAACATAACTATGATCCATCCATCCATCCATCCATCCAATACATTGAATACATATTTTATAAAAATTTTTACAGTGGTGCTTGAAAGTTTATGAACCCCATTAGATTTTTTTATATTTCTGCATAAATATGACCTAAAACATCATCAGAAGTCCTAAAAGTAGATAAAGAGAACCCAGTTAAACAAATGAGACAAAAATATATTACATGGTCATTTATTTATTGAGGAAAATGATCCAATATTACATATTAGTGAGTGGCAAAAGTATGTGAACCTTTGCTTTCAGTATCTGGGGTGACCCCCCTGTGCAGCAATAACTGCAGCTAAACGTTTCCTGTAACTGTTGATCAGTCCTCACACTGGCTTGGAGGAATTTTAGCCCATTCCTCCGTACAGAAACAGCTTCAACTCTGGGATGTTGGTGGGTTTCCTCACATTAACTGCTCACTTCAGGTCCTTCCACAACATTTCCATTGGATTAAGGTCAGGATTTTGACTTGGCCATTCCAAAACATTAAACTTTATTCTCTTTAACCATTCTTAGGTAGAAAGACTTATGTGCTTAGGGTTGTTGTCTTGAGACCCACCTTCTCTTGAGATTCAGTTCATGGACAGATGTCCTGACATTTTCCTTTAGAATTGTTCTGATATCATTCAGAATTCATTTGTGTTCATTGTTCAGTGATGGCAAGCCGTCCTGGCCCAGATGCAGCAAAACAGGCCCAAACCATGATACTACCACCACCATGTTTCACAGATGGGATAAGTTCTTATGCTGGAATGCAGTGTTTTCCTTTCTCCAAACATAACACTTTTCTTTTAATTCAAAAAGTTCTTTTTTGGTCTCATCCATCCACAAAACATTCTTCCAATAGCCTTCTGGCTTGTCCACGTGATCTTTAGCAAACTGCAGACATGCAGCAATGTTCTTTTTGGAGAGCAGTGGCTTTCTCCTTGCAACCCTGCCATGCACACCATTGTTGTTCAGTGTTCTTCTGATGGTGGACTCATGAACATTAACATTAGCCAATGTGAGAGAGGCCTTCAGTTGATTAGAAGTTACCCTGGGGTCCTTTGTGCTCTCTCCAACTATTACACGCCTTGCTCTTGGAGTGATCTTTTGTTAGTCGACCACTCCTGGGGAGGGTAACAATGGTCTTGAATTTCCTCCATTTGTATACAATCTCTCTGACTGTGGTTTGGTGGAGTCCAAACTCTTTAGAGATGAGCATCAACAACTCTTTTTTGAGGTCCTCAGAAACTTCATTTGATCACACCATGACACACTTCCATAAACATGTTGTGAAGAGCAGACTTTGATAGATCTCTGTTCTTTAAATAAAACAGGGTGCCCACTAACACCTGATTGTCATCCCATTGATTGAAAACACCTGACTCTAATTCACCATCAAATTATCTGCTAATTCTAGAGGTTCACATACTTTTGCCACTCACTAATATGCAATATTGGATCATTTTCCTCAATAAATCATCGACCAATTATAATATTTTTGTCTCATTTGTTTAACTGGGTTCTCTTGATCTACTTTTAGGACTTCTAATGTTTTAGGTCATTTATGCAAAAATATATAAAATTCTAATGGGTTTTAAACTTCGGTATTCGGTAACATCACATGATTCTCTATGGAATATTGTGAAATCCTGCTGGGATAACACAGCCATCAGACATTCATTAACTTGTGGAGTCCTTGCCAGCTTGAGCAACAGGGTGAACATACCAAATACTTACAAATTCCTAAATTGATGTATTTTGTCATAGATTCAACTGTTCACTGAACTGTTATGCTGCTTATATTATTTGTAATGAAAAACCTTGTATTAAATTCGAGAATAATGCAAACTGCAAATAATGCAAAATACAAGCATAGATTACTTATACTACCTAATACAATGTAAATGCTCTGTAGGTGGTTGTTATACTGCATTGTTTATAGAGTAATGACAATAAAAAAGTCTGTACATGTGTGTACAAGCGTGATGTGAGTTGATCAGTGCTCAAATAATGCATGCTGGATACAGAGAGACGATCAGTGAAATAGTGGAAGGCTACGCTTCATTTGCAAGCATTCAGCAAAATGCTTGAGGGACAATAAATTGTCATGCTTCTTGGGACCTTATTTTTTTGTCTCAAATATTTTCGATTCTGTGATACAGAGGAAAGCAAACTCCAGTTACTTAGCTTTATGGTTAGATGACAGGAAAGGTTTTTTTTCTAGCAAGCCTTTCACATAATCTGTTGGCATCGTGGTGGCTTCTGATGGCAGTTCTGGAGACTTGGTGACCCAAGATGCTACTTTTTTCTATAACCTCCAACAGTGATCCTCATGGATTTTTTTGCCTCTCTTACCATCCTCCTCACTGGAGACAAAATGAGCTTGACTCCACGTCCAGGTAAGTCTTCACATTTCCTGTTCAGCGGAATGTTTTAATTATTGCCCTAACTGTAGATGAGGCATTTTCAGTTGAGCAGCTCATGTTATATCCCATCCCTGACTTGTGAAGGTCAACACAGGTTTATATTATTTGAATTTAGTGTTCTTTTGTCTTTCTCATGTTGATGAATCACTAAGGGTGTACTCACTGAACACGATTGCCTTAAACCACGCCAGAGCATGTTTGTCCCCCCTCCCCATTTTCGCGCTGGCTAGCACTCACATTAGGTTCACTGAATTGCGCTCCGGCACGCTTTCGTCATCACGATACGCGCTCCACAACACTCTTCATGATTGAATATACCGTATTTTTCAGACCATAAGGCGCACTTAAAATCCTTTAACTTTCTCAAAAATCAACAGTGCGCCTTAAAATGCGGTGCGTCTAATGTATGAATTAATTCTGGTTGTGCTTTCTGACCTAGAACCGATTGTAGATGGTAAACGGTGCTCATAAATCTGTCAAAATGTTTTAGCACGACCTTGGTAAGTTACGAAGCTTATGGCCACCGTAGTGCGCAGCCATAGCGGGGTAATACGGTATGTGCTTCAAGCATTAGGGTACGTGCAATTCATTCATTCATTTCGAAGCGGATTTCAAACTCAACGCTATCGGTCACGCAGTACAACATGGTCATATAGAGCAGCTGCGAGAGAATCAACATTAATGAATCAATGGTACGGAAGTGGAGGAAGCAAGAAGACGCCCTGCGCCAGGTAAAGACAAAACTGAGCTTCCGACGGAACTTAAGAGTTTTGTTTCATTTCATGCGCCTTATAACCCGGTGCGCTTGATAGCCCGGAAAATACGGTATATGATCGGCTAAACACATACTTTTGTGCCTTTCTCTGGTTTCGTTTTGTGTGCGCTGACACACAGCTGCCTCCGTAAAAATCTTCTTCCATGCAGCATGAGAAGCCGAAAAACAGTGAGCTATATAATCAATGCACTTATTATAAGGCATATTAGGGTTGTGTGTCAGCGCGCACAAAGCGAAACCAAAGAAAGGCACAAAAGTATGTGTTTAGCCGATCACATACAGTATGTACAACCATGAAGTGTGCTGTGTGAGCGCGTATGTGATGACAAAAGCATGCCGGAGCGTGATTAGCAATCACAATACCTACGCGAGTCCAGAAAATTCATGAATCGCACCCTGGCGCTATTTGGCGCACTCACACTAGCCAAACGAACCATGCTTTGGCTGTCAAACGCACCCGAGCGCGGTACGAATTGCCTACCGTAAGTTTACCCTAAGAGAATCTGATCTACTGTACCTTATATACATACCTCAGTCATGCATTACTGCTTATTCCTAGTTACTATGATGAACTTAAAAAAGGAAAACATATATGGAAGTATTTGAGGCATGTGTGGTTTTTAAATAATTATTTATTGAAGACGGACTTTTTCTCAGAGAGGTTGAAAGGTTTGATTTTTCTCAAGGTGAGATTAAGCTAATGCACCACAGGTGAAATTCATATAACCGTATTACATAAACAGTGCAGAATTCAAGAAGGTTCAATACTTTTCATTCTTGCCTCCAAACCCAACCCAAGGACAGATTACAAGGACAGCACGCTCTGTACATATGTGTTTGGAAATCGAAGCTTCCAAGACCATTATAATCAAAAAGTGTTAATCTTATTTCAAATAACATTTGAAATTTAAGTTCCTAGTCAAGTCATGTTTATGTCTTATGCAAACTGTGGGTTTAAGTAGTCATTTCTGAACCTTGTTGATAAGGAAATTGCATAAATAAATAAAAAACATCTTCAGTAATTAATTAAATAGGAGTTTAAGAGGACTTTTGCACACTACATTCATTGCTTACCTGGCTCCCTTCTTTTTGCCAGAACACAGCAGGTGGAGGGTTTCCCTTAGTGCCACACAGGAAGGTAACTGTGCGCCCCAGTGCAGAGATTTGATCCCGTGGGCGAACCATGATCTGTGGAGGTACTGTAGAACAGAGAAAATGAGAAATTACATGACTTATAATAGTGTCAAGCATAAGAAACTAATCCAGTTGAACAAACTTACTGTTTAAATGGCCTGGATGGCTGATTGCTTTCATATGTATTCATTTTTTCCACATTTTCACCCTGCTTTTTCCTGGTCACAGTCAAAGGGGCACTGACGCCTATTCCCAAATCAATAAGTGGAACAGGCCTAAGTGTGCCCCCAGACCGTATCTGCATTCGGCTCCCAACTTGGCCAAATAGCGCCACCAAGACTCAAAACCAGGCCCGTGACTTTATCTTTGCCATAGGACTATGGGATCCACCAACCAGAAAGTAAAAGTGTTAGAGAATACCACAGACACAACCAAAATAATGGTTAATGCCATGCTTTTTCTAAGTCCAGCATAGATTTAATCTTGAGCACATCTAAATTCTTGTGAATGTTTAAGATAAAGGGTGGGGTGCGAGTTTGTGCTTTTTCTTACAGTTTTATTTACGTGAAATTGGACCGAATGCAACCTACTTCATTCAAATGCAGGAGATTCAGCTCATAGTTTAGTACTCTTGACTTTCACATGGGCACTTACAGAGGCACAATGCAGCCCCCCTCCACTGCTCGACAGCCAGAAGTATTCAATGCTGGCATGTTTTATATAATTCCCTTGGGTCTCATATTATCCAAAAAGTCAGAAATGGGTTTGGAGAGCATAATGCTGGCAGCATTTCTCTCTCTTGCTCTCATGCAGGCCCTTCAGAACACATGGAAGCACAGAGAACTGACTTTCTAAAGAGCACTTCCCTGCTGGAGTAGTGTGGGCAATGAGAATCGCTATTAGCACTCTCTGTATATTAGGATGTGTGTATGTAAGCCTTAGACTGCTGAGAGGCCGTGGGAGTCAGGCTCATGGGACTACAAACTAGCCCAGATCAGAAGAAGCTTGGTACAGGAGATTCTTCCTACAAGTGCAGATTTTATCTGCTAATAGGGGTTGGGACTCAAAAAAGGCTCATGAAAGTCTCAAAAGATTTGAGAACAGAACAACCAGAACTACATCTCTAACTACCAACCTCTATGAAGCACCAAGGATCTCTGTGTGGTTGCTGCTTAGCTCTTGCTCTCACTAGAAACATGATCAATGCCTCTCCCTGGTGGCTGTTAATCTGTGGCTTTATCTTGCCTGTAGGCCTCCATAGAGAAGACTGATCTGTGCCCTACATGGGCACCGAGAGGCATGCTAGCTCACTACCTATACTACAAATGGCAAAACTATGGAATCGCCACACTTATACTGATAAATCACTGTGGTAGCCTAGTGGTTAAGGTACTAGACTATGGACCAAAAGGTCCAAGGTTCAAATCCCACCAAGGTGCCACTGTTGGGTCCTTGAGCAAGGCCCTTAACCCACAATTGCTTGGATTGTAAGATTGTACCAATAAGTCGCTCTGGATAAGGGCGTCTGCGAAATGCTGTAAATGTAAATGCAAATGTATCTACATCTAACTTATAGTTCTTAAGGAGATGTTTGCTAAGGAGATCTTTTCCACCAATTTGGAAAAAAGTATGGCATTAATTAAATTACAGTGGTACCCCGGGTTCTCAACCACCTCAGAAATTGACGAATTTGGTTCTCGGCACATTTTGACCAGTAAAACATTTCAGCTGAAACTCGACTCACGATTCAGTACACAGTGATTCAGTGATTCAGCTTCAAAACAGAACTTACTCAGAAGGTTCTGCTCTGTGTTTATAGGGTTTTTCTTTATTTTTTACATCTACAGTACTATATACTTAGTGGCCCCATAGGGACTTGCCCCAAAAAATGGTTAGTAATGACAGCCAACCAAAAGAATAACAGGAACTGAATCCTTTTGGCTTTCCGGCTGAAAAGTTAGCAAAAAAACAACAAAAAAAACAACAACAACAGTAGGAGCTCTGCAAAACTGACTGATGCCAAACGAGAATTCAAACAGATATGTAGGAGGAAATATTATGTCTTTTCATCTAACAGCACCATAATAGAAAATAATCTTTTATCCAAGAGCTCTCTCCAGCTCTAAAACCATACCAAAAAAACTGCTTGTGAACTGCTACTGAATAATTACCAGGTACAAAATACATGACGGCTAAAATGACATTAATAATATACACACATCTCAGCGCTGTCTGACCAAATACTCAAAAGGAATGTGGGTTTTAAGTCTGTCTACTCAATATAGCATGTAAATGATCAATTAAATTAGCAGCTAGTGCCCCGTGTTCACCAACAGAGTGTTTTGCTTTTAGCTTTCACTTTCAATCCTTACTTACTCACTGTAATTACATGAGATTTTTCAACACTTTATTATTAAATATGTTTTGTGTTAATGATTTTGGCCAACTGTGTTTTAATGTAAGTGTTAATGTGTAATAGGCTCTGCTATGACACAGCACCGACTATATTAACCTCATCGGTTCATGATGCATTTAACTTTTGATTCATTTGTCTGAACATATCCCCCTCGTAAATCAGGAAGCACCTGTACAACTCCATTCATGCACAGAATGCCTTATACAGTGTGGATTTTCTGGGGGTCTGGAATGGCTTCAATCAATTTACATGATTCCTTACGGACAAAAATAGCTCAGTACTTGTCGTTTTCGGTACTCGACAAGCCTTCATGAACGAATTAATGACGAGAACCGCATTACCACTCTAATGTAACTTGTTTGAGGTCTGCTTCAGGAAGCCAGAATGTTCAGCTATTAAGCAAAAATTGTTTGGTGTCAGATCTGTGATTTATCTATATACTGCAAAGTATAAAAGCTGGGTGAACATCCTAAGTGTGGTGAATCCATTATTTTTTGCCAGAGGTAATATGATCTCTGACTGATCTTGAACTGTTCCTCAGCAGGGACTGGGGGGGAGGGGATTATCTGTCAAAACCAAATCTATGAAGCAGGCTTGTGGATATGTGATGCTGCCACCTCTGACCTTCAGCGGCTAATTGATTTCTCCTCTGCACGTTTTCTCCTTCTCTAGCATACGCTGCCAGTTCTGATGCCTCGCATAATAACAGTGAAGCATGGCGTCCTTTAGCTCACCTCCTGTTTCATGGCAAACTGTTAGGTCAGCACGCTCTGGGGCCTCATCACCGTCTCAGTAAATGTGTCTAATGAACTCACAGCATTTTTCTCCTTGTCTTGACTCTGCCACTGACATTCTTTCTCTCTTAGCCGACAGCTGCTTCATTTGCCACAAAGTAAATAAACAATCGACAAAGACGCGGGGTCGAGTCGCAGCACAGCTTGCAGGCGTGAAGCTTGCTGGACTGCAGTGAAGTCAATCAGAGGCATGGGACACAGAGGTCAAAGGGTGCTGCTTAAGCAAAGGGGTTAAAATCCAAAACGCATTCCTTCTCACTATAGTTTTAGAGCCTGCAAACAGAGAACGCAGTGACTCTAATTTCCCCAGTTATCAACCATTTCCCTATAGATTCCTTTACCCTATATATTTAATACAGTAAACAGAGAGCAGGCTGCATCACTTCCTCTGTCCTCTTCCAAACGGGCTGATGCAACATCTATGAAATACTGTGTTACTTATTGTATTGATTATAAAAAAAGAACAACAATAGGTGCATAATCAAAGCTGACGAGTTTGGTTTGGTTTGGTTTGATATGTAGGAGGAAGTATTATTTCTTTTCATCTACGAGCACCATAAGAGAAAATAATCTTTTATCCAAGAGCTCTCTCCAGCTCTAAAACCGTACCAATAAAACTGCTTGTGGCTATACTGAATAATTACCAGGTACAAAATACATGAAGGCTAACATTTAAATTCAAGAAGAAAGCTACATTAATAATATATAGACATATAAACGATGTCTGACCAAATACTCAAAAGGAATGTGGGTTTATAAGTCTGTCTACTCAATATGGCATGTAAATGATCAATTAAATTACAACATCTATTTCATTAATGTCCTCTGGAGACCAGAAGTGACCACCAAAATGTGTCTGCTGCATTCATTCAGAGCTTATGATTATATATAGATATTGTTATTATATATAGTAGATATAGATGTAAGAAGTCTGATATAATTTAAATAAGGACTAGGCACCCAAATCTGCCATCCTTTGGTTTGTAGTTTGGGACAAAACCTGCAACCACTAGTGAAAATGTGTCTATTTAGCATTTTCTTGAATTTAATACAACGGTTATATTATAAATCAAATAACTATTTGGGCAAAAAGTTGACACTTTGAAAAAATTAAAACAACATAAATTTCAGAATGTATTGTTATTTGGTATGTTCCCCTTTTGCTGTAATAACAGGGCACTCCAGCTGCCATGGACTCCATATGTTTGTGCCAAATCTGATGATCCATGTTTTCCCAGCATGATTTCACAATATTCCAAAGAGAAACTTGTGATGTTGCTGAATGCTTGGCTTGTTCTCTTCATGTGCCCTAATAAATGCTTGATGGGGTTTGGGTCATGGGACTATGGAGGAAAGTTCATGACAGTCAGCGTTCACTGACCCTCTTTGGACTTCCAGATGTAGGTGCAAAGATCTGAGGTATATATTTGGTCATTACCCTGCTGCAGTATGAATCCAGACACAAAGATCCAAACCAAGACTGGTAAAAGTATTAGGAGTTTGGTTTAGACACAGGCCTAACTTTTTTTAAGTCAATATAGAAATGTACATAGTTGGATCTGAAATCACATGTCTGGGAGCAACAGTCATGTATAAGGAAATCAATTTACCAAAAATGTATTGTGTGATTTATAAATAAACAGTAATAGTCACAGCTGCTCATGCCAAGCCATGTATTTATACCACTTCATTTTCCACAAAATCCATAACAAAGACTCAAGTGTTAACCATGACTTACAAGAAACCACTGTCAAAACGGAATCCATTTTTGCTGTTTACAAAATCTGATTCATTTAATTAAAAAAAAATGTATGATTTAAAATACGTTCCCTAATAAACTTTGCAATTATGTTTCATTTTTGAGCTGAAATGCATCTAACTTTTGTTCTGCAAATTTATTTGTTGCAAAATTTCTACATAGAACCATTTTTGCCCTGTCCAGTATTTTGACATATAATTAACACTGCTATAACAATAAAATATATTAAATTAATTATTCACAGAGTATATAGATGAAATTCAAAAATCATTAAAAAGTTTATAGAATGTAAAACGTTTTAAACCGGATGGAACAGATGATTGCATGGAAATGCCTCCCTAGCGTGTGACCCAAACACACTTTGCTTAAGCTGATTCATATGGTTCAGTGCCTTCTTTCCAAGCATCAAGTTCCCAAATACCCTCTGCTCTGTTTTTTTTCTTTTTAAAACCATCTTAAACACACATGCTGTGTCTCCCCATTCACACACACTCCCCTAGGGATGCTTAGCAGTCAGCTCTCTTAACACACAGTCAGAGCTGAGCCAAAACATGCCTGATCACCCAGCCATCATGCAACAATCTGCTGCATAATTCTCTGATGAACAGACACATGAGCGACGAAATCGGCAGATCAAAAGCCGTGCGTAACACCCCACTGCCAGTGTGCTGAGTTGGAAACCTCCTGGGATGCCACTGACAGCGTTTGTCATGCTCAAATAGTTTGCAGACAGATATGGTGGGGAGCTACACTTCAGTAAACACGACAGTAATTAAAACTCCTACATGCAATTAACATGAGCTCTGAAGTGGAGCCAACATTAAATGATATTAAGAGTTATCTGTGACATACTATAGAATCGACCCGAACTGCCACGTCAGCGTAGCATTATCACTGTACCCCTTTCACCAAATACGGGACAGCTCCAGAAAAGTGTGCAGTGATACCACAATACAGTGACTTCCAGTTCTGTTCCTTAGTTCTGCCCTGGCTAGGTCGCAGTGACAGATTTTTAAATGGACATTTATTGCAGATTCACTCTGTCTCTAATGAGCTTAGGGAGCTACAGCCCAGCGCGGAAGGCTTTAGTCTGACATAAACCTCTGTTACATGGACTTATTTCATCTCTATTGTTCCCCATCTTGCACATGCTAATGAAGAGGCCAGTTAAGGAAATGAGCAGGCCGGATTATTTCCAGACGTGTTATTGAGCGTATGATAAAACATATCCTTCATCTTTAGAAAAGCAGCACCCCTTCTGTCTCGTTTTTGTGATCAGTGCTTTGTTTTCATCACACACGAAGCATCAGTGATTATTAAACAATGCACTTTGCCAAGGATTTGGTTTGAAACAGTCAAATTGATAGACAAAGGTATATTTGATTCATTAAACAAATGTACGTTCACTGCATTTATCCAGAGCAATTCACAATTGAGTTGAGCAGTTAAAGGTTAAGGACTGTGCTCAAGGATCCCGACAGCTACAGATTGGCAGAATTTGAATTCACATCCTTATTATTAGCCTTATTATTAGCCTAGAATTTTAACCACTGGCCCACCACTTTCCATAAAAACTTTTCACAAAAAGAAGCATAAATTAAGTCAAACGGAATACAATTCTCACAGGCATCGAGTATTGGAAGTTTATTGGGGAAAACTGTACAACTGAAAGGAGGCTCTAGTACCCTGTTGGGCAGGCTCTAGCCTGGATACAAGATGAGATACGGTTGGGCATGGAGGCAAACAGGGTCTGTATGGTATGTTGCAGCTGGGCCTGTAGATCCTGTACACTCTTGAGTTGCTAAAGCTGGTCTCCCAGCTGGTCCATAAATGCTCTAATCAGACCACACCCGTAATAATTTACATATCTGCCTGAGATATAACTGCATGCCAACTTTTGCAGCAATCTGATGTTTCTATCTGGGCGCATTCTTTTTTTTGGTCAATGACTATATTACACAGTGGTACCTCGGTTCTCAGACTTACTCAGTAAAGATCTCTATTTTTATCGTGAATTTCTTTCTATAGTTCTGTATTCTTAGTGCAAATGAGTCCCCATGGGTCCTAAAATGGTTTATGAATACAGACAACCAAAAGGAAATGATATTATACAGTGGTACCTCGGTTCTCGGACCTACTCAGTAAAGATCTCTGCTATTTTTATCGTGTAGTTCTTTCTGCAGTTCTGTATTCTTAGTGCAAATAAGTCCCCATGGGTCCTAAAATGGTTGATGAATACAGCCAACCAAAAGAAAATTAAGGACTCTGGATCACTTTTGGGCTGAGCAGTATGCATTAGCAGCTAGCGCCCTGAGTTCACCAATAGAGTAAGTGTTTTGCTTTTACTTTTCACTTTCAATCCATTACTCATTAAATTAGATAAGATTTTCAACACTTTCTTATTAAATACGCTTTGTGTTAATGATTGTGGCTGTAGGTTAATGTGTAATAGGCTCTGCTATGATACAGTAATCTATATTAAACTCATCGGTTCATAATACATTTAACTTGATGGATTTGTCGGAACGTATCCCCATCTTAACTCAGGAAGCAACTGTACAATACAACTCCATTAATGCATATAATGCCTATACTATGTGGATTTTCTGGGGATCTGGAATGGATTCATTCAGTTTATTTTATTCCATACCAGAATTCTAAAACTGAAGCTAATCCAAACTGTTGCATGGTTCTGTCGATGCAGAACACTGATCCTCATCTGAGTAGTACAACCTGCAGCTCATCAGCTCAGTGCTAAAAAGGAGTGGCGTCAACTCAACGGATAGTTTACCATCTGTAGAGCATTCATCGCAAGATATGGAAATAAACTGCCAGTCCTATCTTCTACACAGTTGAAGTTATTGCTGTTATTACTGCAATGTACCACCAACACCTCCCCATACTGCTGCTTCCCGGTGCGAGGTTCACTAACTGCACCACCCACCCTTTCATGTTGCAAGCCGAGCCTGGGATTTGAACCCAGGCCCTCAGCAACTGCAGCTTCCAGCTGTGTGGCTCAAGTCACATGAGATGTATGCAGTCAAATAGAACCAAAACCATTTGAGGTGCACAAAATCCTTTGAAGCAGTGAAGAACTTTTCAAAGGGATCTTTGAGTAATTCTACTTAGAACTACTTGAAAACCCTCAAGTAGCCTTTTTGCCCAAACAGTGCCTTATACAGTGACAAATAAATAATCCACTCATAGCACTAACCTGGACTATTCATTATCAATGTGAATGATTTACTCTTTCAGCATTTTACATTCCTATTACCCACTGAACTACAAGCAAACATGTCAGCCAAGCTCTAAACACATCAGGTTAACCAAACTAATCCTATTTCTGAGCTGCAACAACAACAACAACTACTTTGGACACCAGACCAACATTTTATGTGGCTAGGGTGTCAGAAATACTGAGGACTTTTAGCAAACACAGCATTTCTGTCAGACCAGACAAGGCTCACATGACGCAACATGATACACCCAGCCAAACACAGATTTTTTTTTTATAACCAGACTTTTATATGTCTTTTTATATCTCTACTCTAGGGGATTCACACCAATTTACACTCCCAGACCTGAATGTCAGTCTCATGCCGTCACTTGCATGAATCATACATATCTAATGCTGTGAAATTTCTCTCTGTTCAGTACAACTGATGAAGTTCTAACCATCTAAATGTTAATACTTAGAGTGAAAGGCATCTTTGGTCAGGCAGACTGAACTATGACCATATTACTATGAGCAACATGTACCAAATTAACCTAAAGAAAAGAGGAAACATAGGCTACATGAAAAGCATGCATTACAAAGTGATGTACTGTTAGCTGCCGCTAGGATATGTGTTTAGATGGTTTGGGTGATCAGATTTAAATCTATGTGAAAGGCATCTTTGAAACTATAGTCAAAAATGAATAATCCCCATTTTAGTAATACTAAAAACTACAGATGCACTGAAATTTCAACGCTTTCAGTCTTAAGCTACTGGGTTAAGCTGCGTTCATTTTAGGCAGCAAAGGCTTAAACTTGGCATACCTGTGAGGTTGCAATATACAATAATGTACAAAAGTCATAGGCCACCATTAGATTTGTTGTTTTAGCAATAGTATAATGAATATACAGTGGTACCTTGGTTCTTGACCACATTGGAGCTTGTCCAGAATCCTCCAGAACACTATTAGGCTTGCAGTTAGCTTAGCAGCTAAACTAGTGCCCTGAGCTCACCAATAGAGTAATAGTTTTACTTTTCACTTTCAATCCATTAGTCATTAAATTACAAGAGATTTTCAACACTTTTATTATAAAATAAGCTTTGTGTTAATGATTTTCACCAACTGTAGGTTAATGTATAAGTATCTTCAACAATAAGGTAGGCTCTGCTATGATACAATATAGACTACATTAAACTCCTCAGTTCATGTTACATTTTAACTTATGATGGATTGGTCAGAACATATCCCCAGAACAGATCCCCATCGTAATCAGGAAGCACCTGGACGATACAACTCCATTAATGCCTACAATGTCTTATGCAGTGTGGATTTTCTGGGGGTCTGGAACGGATTCATTCAATTTACATAATTCCTTATGGGAAACATTTACTCGGTACTTGTCATTTTTGGTACTTCACGAGCTTCTTTGTAGGCTTTACCATATATTAACCTTTTCACCCTGTTCCCCTTCGGAAAAAGTGGTTTCTTGGCTGCTACCCTACCAAAAAGACCATTCCTGATCAAGCTTCTTTGGACTGTAGAAGAGTCAACTTGAAGCTGCCAGATGCTGCTATTGCTATTGTGGGTGGGTTTCCTCACATTAACTGCTCACTTCAGGTCCTTCTACAACATTTCGATTGGACTAAGGTCAGGACTTTGACTTGGCCATTCCAAAACATTAACTTTATTCTTCTTTAACCATTCTTTGGTAGAACAACTTGTGTGCTTAGGGTCGTTGTCTTGCTGCATGACCCACCTTCTCTTGAGATTCAGTTCATAGACAAATGTCCTGACATTTTCCTTTAGAATTCTTTGATACAATTCAGAATTCATTTTTCCATCAATGATGGCAAGCCGTCCTGGCCCAGATGCAGCAAAACAGGCCCAAACCATGATACTACCACCACCATGTTTCACAGATGTGATAAGGTTCTTATGCTGGAATGCAGTGAAAACTTTCTCCATACATAACGCTTATCTTTAAAACCCAAAAGTTCTATTTTAGTCTCATCAGTCCTCAAAAGATTCTTCCAATAGCCTTCTGGCTTGTCCATCTTGAACAAACTGCAGACGAGCAGCAATGTTCTTTTTGGAGAGCAGTGGCTTTCTCCTTGTAGCCCTGCCATGCACACCATTGTTGTTCAGTGTTCTTCTGATGGTGGACTCATGAACATTAACATTAGCCAATGTGAGAGAGGCCTTCAGTGGCTTAGAAGTTACCCTGGGGTCCTTTGTGACCTCGCCAACTATTACATGCCTTGCTCTTAGAGTGATCTTTGTTGGTCGACCACTCCTGGGGAGAGTGACAATGGTTTTGAATTTCCTCCATTTGTACACAATCTGTCTGACTGTGGATTGGTGGAGTCCAAACTCTTTAGAGATGGTTTTGTAACCTTTTCAAGCCTGATGAGGATCAATAACTCTTCTTCTGAGGTCCTCAGAAATCTCCTTTGTTTGTGCCATAATAGACTTCCATAAACATGTGTTGTGAAGAGCAGACTTTGATAGATCCCTGTTCTTTAAATAAAACAGGGTGCCCACTCACACCTGATTGTCATCCCATTTATTGAAAACACCTGACTCTAATTTCACCTTCATATTAACTGCTAATCCTAGGGGTTCACATACGTTTGCCACTCACTAATATGTACTATTGGATCATTTCTCTCAATAAATAAATGACCAAGTATAATGTTTTTGTCTCATTTGTTTAACTGGGTTCTCTTTATCTGCTTTTAGGAGTTGTGTGAAAATCATATAATGTTTTAGGTCATAGTTATGCAGAAATAAAGAACATTCTAAAGGGTTCACAAACTTTCAAGAACCACTTGAAAGGGAGATCACGCTAAATTTTTGTTAGGTTTTTTAATTCTGGATAGAGATTTCCTGGATAATGTATTGTGTGTAACGTATTGCCTAATGTATTCTAATTGTGTTCTAATAAAGAGACTGAGAAATAATTATATATGATCATCATACCATTGCTAGAATAATGCCGTCTAATCTGACAGTGGCCTAAGACTTTAACATAGTACTGTATACTTCTATTATATGTCATTAAAAAAACAAAACCCAATACAAAAATATTATTTAAATATTAAATATTATTCATTCTGATAAACTTAATCTTATGTATCACTACACAAAACAACACCTGGCTAACTATGGTCAAAGATATATATATATATATATATATATATATATATATATATATATATATATATATACAGTCATATGAAAAAGTTTGGGCACCCCTGATAATTTTCATGATTTTAGTTTATAAATCATTGGTTGTTTAGATCAGCAACTTGAGTTAAATATATCATATAGCAGATGAACACAGTGATATTTCAGAAGTGAAATGAAGTTTATAGGATTTACAGAAAGTGTGCAGTAATTATTCAAACAAAATTAGGCAGGTGCATAAATTTGGTCACCCCAACAGAAAAATTACATCAATATTTAGTAGATCCTCCTTTTGTGAAAAAACAGCCGCTAAACGCTTCCTACAGCTTCCAGTCTGGATTCTGGTTTGAAGGTGCTTTGGACCATTCTTCTTTAGAAACATCTCCAGTTCAGTCAGGTTTGATGGTTTCCGAGCATGGACAGCTCAACATTTTTCAGTAATATTTCATGTTCTGGGGACTGAGATGGCCATTCCAGAACGTTGTACTGGTTCCTCTGCATGAATGCCTTAGTAGATTTTGAGCAGGGTTTGGGGTCGTTGGCCTCGGTGCAACTTTGTCACTGATTCTTTGAACATTGTTCTCAAGAATCTGGAGATATTAACTTGGAATCCATGCGACCCTCAACTTTAACAAGATTCCTAGTACCTGCACTGGCCACACAGTCCCACAGCATGATGGAACCGCCACCAAATTTTACTGTGGGTAGCAAGTGTTTGTCTTTGGATGCTGTGTTCTTTTTTCCGCTCCTTGTTATGTCCAAATAACTCAATTTTTGTTTCATCAGTACACAGCACTTTATTCCAAAATGAAGCTGGATTGTCCCAATGTTGCTGTAGCACACCTCAAGTGACTCTGTTTGTGGCGTGTCTGCAGAAAAGGCTTCTTCTGCATTACTCTCCCATACAGCCTCTCCTTGTGCAAAGTGCGCTGTATAGTTGAACGATGAACAGTGACACCATCTGCAGCAAGATGAGGTTGTAGGTCTTTGGAGGTGGTCTGTGGCTTGACTATGACTGTTTCTCACCATCCTTCGCCTCTGCCTATCTGAGATTTTTCTTGGTCTGCCCACTTCGGGAGTTCCTTAACTAGAACTGTGAGTGTGCTCTTCCATTGCCTCACTATGTTCCTCACAGTGGAAAATGACAGCTGAAATCTCTGAGAGAGCTTTTTCCCTTTCCCTGAACCATGATGTTGAACAAACCTTTGTTTTCAGGCCATTTGAGAGTTGTTTTGAGGCTCCCATGTTGCCATTCTTCAGAGAGATGCAAAGAGGAGAAAAAACTTCCAATTGGCCACCTTAACACTTTCTCATAGTTGGATTCACTTGTGTATGTAGATCAAGGGTCAATGAGCTTACAAAACAAATTTTGTGTTCCAATAATTAGTGCTAAAGGTATTCAAATGACAAGGGTGCCCAAATTTATGCACCTGCCTAATTTTGTTTGAATAATTACTGCACACTTTCTGTAAAACCTATAAACTTAATTTCACTTCTCAAATATCACGGTGTTCATCATGAAAATTATCAGGGGTGCCCAAACTTTTTCATACGACTGTATATATATGTGTGTGTGTGTGTGTGTGTGTGAAAATAGACATACTGGACCAGGCTGGAAAAAAACAAACCTTTTTCAGCTTTGAATAACCAAAAATAGACATTTTCAAACCCTAGTTAGCCTTTGACAGAAACTTGTTTGATTGCTAGTCACCTAATCAGGCACACAGCGGTCATTTTTGCACCTCAACTATGCAGCAGACAAAAAGCCAAAATCTTATGCTCCAGGCTCCAAAGAATTTGCTACATGTTGACTTTATGCTATTTATGAAAAATGTCAAGGGGAAAAAGAACTAAGCCAGACCTCTGTGGTTTCTTCATTGCCTTTAACATTGTTTTGGGTACAGCATTGCGCTCAACTGCTATTATAGGGCTCTTCTCTTACATATCCAGTTTAGCTCATTTTTATATCAAGCGACTCTCAAATTCCAACCCTTTGACCACCTAACAATGCTGTGATTTGCAGGCATCACTTTGAAATGTCAAATTGTCTTCCTGATGTTCCAAATTGCACTCGAATATTGTTATGACAACAAAAATGGAGTGAGAATTCTTATATATGCAATGTACACACAAGCCGACAATCCTGGAGTTTTCACTGTTTTCTTTCAGTCTCTTCCCATGCCTGAGAAGCATGAATTTCCAATCTTCTCTTCATCTTTGTATTGATCCGTTGCTTTTCTGTTGGTCTCTCTGTCCTCACTAAGAGGCTATGCGTGCTACCTCAAAGAAGGAGGTTCTGCCAGAGACTTTAGCATCAGAAGTCTCTCAAGTATGTGTCATGAAGGTCTTAATGGGTTATCAATGCTCATATAACTTACACAATCTAAAGTATGAAATGAATTGGTGAAATGGGCTCGAAAGCATCTCCCGTCTCTCGGCAGAGCTAGATAAATATCTTGCACTGGGTGACTATACTTGCGAGAGGTCAAGGCCCTGTCACATGCAATCACAACGGCCCCCTTTTCCCACATGCATACACACACATACAGACTCACACAGACACTCATGCAGACACACACATGCAGTATGTGGTGAAATGGAATGGTACTTACGAGATGGGCCCACTAAAATGTAGGAGAAAATGGAGGGAAAAAAAGGATGAAAGAAAATGAGATGGATGAGATGAACAGGTGTGACCCTGACTCTACAGCTAGAGACTAAATATGCATCCATCTAGACTCAACCCAACAAGAGCTCAAGAAGTCTACACTTATAGCGGTGCTTAAACTGGAATCTGTAATCTACATCTGGTCCGGAACCAAGAACAGGTGACGACGACAACTCAAATCACTATGTTATTTACATTATAGACATTAAACATGTATGTAAAGGACTGGTGTCTCCTCCATGGCAAGCTTGCTCCCTGCCTTCACTAGGATAGAGACACAGACCAGACCCTGACCAGGAAAAAGAGGAGCTAAAAAGGTGATTTAAAAAAAGAAACATAAATATATGGTAGGGGATGCTGCTGTGGCACTTAGGGATGATCCTCCCCATCCAGCCTTCCCTACCACTGACATGGTCATCCAGCCCCCCAACCTGGCACCTGAACCGGGTTACAACTGTGGTGAGCTTACGGTACTGTGCAAATGTCTTAGACCATCATTAGATTTGATATAATATTGTTTTATATATAATTATGTCTCAGTCTCCTCATTAGAATACAACCAGAAAATACAAGATATTGTATGCAGTATTAAAAACTTAAAACACGGAGTCAAAACAGCTTCTATAGGCTACAGTGGCAAGTATTTAGTGTGACTAGAAGCATCTGGCATGACAAGTTGATCCTTCTACAGTCTGAAGAAGCTTAATCAGGAATGGTGTTTTGAAAGGATAGCAGACAAGAGACCACTTTTTCGGAAAGATAATAGGAAATCTAAGGGTGTCCTAAAATCTTTGCACAGTGCTGTACACTATTGTGCCACACAAGTGCCTGCAAATAACACATACTGTAAGTATATAACACATGTCTATGAAGTCCATAAACTCAGATGCTAAATCATCTGACATTTCACAAATTACCGTATTTTTCGGACCATAAGGCGCACTTAAAATCCTTTAATTTTCTCAAAAATCGACAGTGCGCCTTAAAATGCGGTGCGTCCAATGTATGAATTAATTCTGGTTGTGCTTTCTGACCTAGAACCGATTGTAGATGGTACACGGCGCTCATGAATCTGTCGAAATGTTTTAGCACAGCCTTGGTAAGTTACGAAGCTTACGGCCACTGTAGTCATGAGCATAGCGGAGTAATACGGTATGTGCTTCAGCATTAGGGTACGTGCATTCATTCATTCATTTTCGAAGCGGATTTCAAACTCAACGCTATCAGTCACGCAGTACAACATGGACATAGAGCAGCTGCGAGAGAATTCAACATTAACGAATCAATGGTGCGGGAGTGGAGGAAGCAAGAAGACCAGGTAAAGACCAAACTGAGTTTCCGAGGGAACTTAAGTGTTTTGTTTCATTTCATGTGCCTTATAACCCGGTGCGCTTTATGGTCCGGAAAATACGGTAGTTGATTGAGTCTTCTCTATTGTATTATAACTACCAATTAGGGAAGGTGAAGGCTAACTTTCTAAGAGTGACTTGTCACCCACTAGTGTAAATTCTGTGTAACTGTACTGGGCCACTCCTGGGCCAAAAAATGAGACAAACCAAAAGCTGCAAAATCAATGTTTTTCCAGCTGACAATTGGCAAGCAGTTGAAAATGTTTCCCAGTTAGTTTGTGTTTAATTAGAAATTTTCTCCATTGGGTGCAATTCTGGACTCGTACATGAGCCTAGTGGACTGTGGCAGATTAGTCTTGCTTTTTTCACATAGAAAAAAAGCAAATATATTTTGGAAGATTCTGAACACCCAGAGTGTTTGTTTAAGCTTTGTATCAAACATGCTTTTCATGATTTTATCTTAGTGTACAAGAAGACTATTTCAAGCTTTTTTCCCCTAATAGTTCACTGCAGTAATGAGCAGTGATAAGTAAAACGGCGATACGCGTCTCAGGAGTGCATTTTCTTAGTTTTTGCTAATTTTCTGACAAATGATTTGTTGTTAGGGCCATTAAAAGCTTAAATATTTTCCAATTTTAGATTTGGTCCAATTTTCTGCCCAGGAGCATAGTAAGTGGATGCAAAATTGGCCATCACCATCAATCACCATCAACAGCTACTAGTGCTTTAGATTAGGCTTCAGTGTTTCCATAAACAAACTAGTCCATAAAATAGACTAAATTAAACAGGCTCATGACAAATAATAAAGAGCATGATTTTGTTTACAGGTCACAACATGCTATACTATATTTTATGTGGTGATCACACGGAGCAGCAATAATAAGCTCTTAGTAATGGTCACAATGCTCTGTGGTAAAGCTTTTCTGGCAATCTTTTGAGTGTTTTGGCTAGCAACGTAGATGGAATAAAGTATATTTATCATTATATATTAATTCATTCATTCATTTTTTAACAATCTTTGGATAAAATCATGAGCTGTGATAAATGGTTCGGTAATTATTGCGATAATAAATTTCTATCATGTCACTTTTTATTGAGAAAAGTCTATTTACGAAAGTCTATTTTTTGCACTTCTATGACCTATTAATATTACAGTCATGCCTAGCATTCTAATTCCTCTACCAAAATGCGCAGCGGCGCTGTATGCTACTATAGCGTGTACAGATTTCTTACCACATTCTTACCGCGTTCAAATCCGCAGTCACCTTTCATACAGCGAGATGCACTTTCAGCTGAACAGAACTGATTTAAGTAGGGCTGCTAGTCCTAAGTAATTGAATGTCGCTTTAGCAGTTTGCCCTTCATAATGGACGCGTTGCTAGGGGAGCAAGTGCAATTTGGTTACAGCTAACGAGATTAAGAGGGAAATGAAGGGACGAGCATGGATGAAATGGGCGTCATTTAGTACTGGTGGTGTTGATTGATTTATGTGATACACAGAGCTTGCATTAGAACCTGTGGGCTTTTGTGAGCATGACGTTTGTGGATGCGTATTTATGAGTTTTAACTCACCGTGGACCTGTAGGGTTCCAGGTGCCTCTGCTTTGCCGACGCTGTTCTCAGAGACGCAAGTATATGTTCCTTCATCTTCCGCTCTGGCCTGTATCAGCCGTAGACTGTTGTCACTCCGGATTTCAAACCTGTGTAATAAACATGCACAAATATAGTCAACTGGTTGCCTCCATAATTAATTTATTTATTGTGGTTGTGAGATTATTTGGTTCCTGTATTTACACTAACTGCCAAATTATCAGTGTGCCTACAATATACAGGTAAGTGCTGTTTAATGACCATCTGATCAACATGCATTCACCGAGGTCTTCATCATTATAACAAATTATAACAGGAAATCAAAATATGTCTTAAACTCCAGATGTTTCACCCATAAACAACTGGTTAAAACAAAAAAGGTTTAGTATGTGTATTTTTACTGCCATAAATATTATTTATGTCATACTTTGATGTTTTGTTGACATTTGTTTATTATTTATTTTCATGAATATTGATTTACATTGCATTAACCACGTGCATAGGTAGGAACTATGTTACAGTCTGTGTTGTGCACAGACACTTTAAGGACATGAAAGCACGTGAAAGACATAAATGGAAAAGTTTGTACTCTGTTTAATAGAAGGGCTGTGCCGGATTCACCTGGATATACCCAGAAGTGCCAAATCCCAGTCACCTGACTGCTGTGACTTCCTACTAGTAGTGCCACACTGGATTTACCTACTTAAAAGTTTAATGTTAAAAGGTGATACTGCATTGCCTATTCTAGAAAATAGTGTTTCTTCAACTGGCTCATTCCCTCTTGGTTGTGTGCAGCCATTAAGGTTCATTTATGTTTATATTCCATTGTGCACATTTGTATTTTGGTTCTGTGGTGTGTGTGATTGTTAGTGTATGCCTGTAACTGAAGAACTACAGTGTGTCGTGGGACTGTGGTAGCCTAGTGGTTAAGGTACTGGACTCTGGACCAGGAGGTTCAAATCCCACATCTGCCAAGCTGCCACTGTTGGATCTTTGAGCAAGGCCCTTAACCCACCATTGCTTGAATTGTAAGACTGTATCAACTGTAAGTCGCTCTGGGTAAGGGCTTCTGCTAAATGCTGTAAATGTAGTGTATTTTATGGTACAGTGATATACAGAACAGTTCAGGCTTTTGTTTTCAGCAGTATCCCAGACAAATTTATGTACCATTTGCGCACAGGTTTCTTGTGAAGATCCGGTCACAACCATTTCGATCAAAGACCTGTTTCACAGAATGTAATGAGGTCATTAAACAGTGCATACCTGTACTGTATGTGCGCTTTACAGGGAAACAGTGGGGCAAAAAAGTATTTAGTCAGCCACTGATTGTGCAAAATCTCCTACTTAGAAATATGAGAGAGGTCTGTAATTTTCATCATAGGTACACTTCAACTATGAGAGACAAAATGAGAAACAAAATCCAGGAGATCACATTGTATGATTTTTAAAGAATTTAACTGTATATCATTGTGGAAAATAAGTATTTAGTCCTCACAAACAAGCAAGATTTCTGGCTCTCACAGACAAGTAACTTCATCTTTAAGAAGCTCTTCTGTCCTCCACTCCACCTGTATTAATGGCACCTGTTTGACCTCATTATCTGTATAATAGAAACCTGTCCACAGCCTCAAACAGTCAGACTCCAAACTCAACCATGGCCAAGACCAAAGAGCTGTCGAAGGACACCAGGAAGAAAACTGTAGACCTGCAGCAGGCTGGGAAGAGTGAATCTACAATAGGCAAGCAGGTTGGTGTGAATAAATCAACTGTGGGAGCAACTGTAAGAAAATGGAAGACATACAAGACCATTGATAATCTCCCTCGATCTGGAGCCCCACGCAAGATCTCATCCTGTGGGGTCAAAATGATCACGAGAATGGTGAGCAAAAATCCAAGAACTAGACGGAGGGACCTGATGAATGACCTGCAGAGAGCTGGGACCAAAGTAACAAAGGCTACCATCAGTAACACACTATGCCGAGAGGGACTCAGATCCTGCAGTGCCAGGCTTAAGCCAGTACATATCCAGGCCCGTCTGAAGTTTGCCATAGAGATCCAGAAGCAGAAGCTTTTTTGCAAAGGGGACACTGTGACTGATCCGTGTTAAGGGAAGAATGAATGGGGACATCGTGAGATTTTAAGTCAAAACCTCCTTCCGTCAGTGAGAGCATTGAAGGTGGAACGTGGCTGCAGTGTTTGCAAACCTGGTGAAGACCTACAGGAAACGTTTGACCTCTGTCATTGCCAACAAAGGTTATGTTACAAAATACTGAGTTGAACTTTTGTTATAGACCAAATACTTATTTTCCACCATAATTTACAATTAAATTCTTTAAAAATCCTACAATGTGATTTCCTGGATTTTTCTTTCTCATTTAGTCTCTCATAGTTGAAGTGTAGCTATGATGAAAATTACAGACACCTCTCATCTTTCTAAGTAGGAGATTTTGCACAGTCAGTAACTGACTAAATACTTTTTTGCCCCACTGTACAAATGATTATGTGCAGACCCACAATCTGTCAGCCATGTGTGACACAGAGGTGTGTTTTTGGTTGTTATCCTGATGCAGTATGAACCCTTCAGTATTAGGTGTTTTAATGATATATGGGACTGGGGCTTTTGAACACAGTACACATTTACTGCTACTTTGTTAGACAAAATTTCTGTGAGCACTGATTGATTTCTGACCACATGCCACTGTTAGCTGGACCTTTTGAGAGGGAAATAACTCTCAAACCTGCAGTTATTATTTTCCAAGTCACCATATCAGTAGCAGTGCTGTGAGGTTAATGGTTCACCACTTAAATACTGTCTAAAAGGCAGCTGACAAATTGTTCATAACAGCAAAAAAGCTACAGTCAGTAATCACGATACTGTAACAAAAGTCTTAGGCCACCATGCCACCATTAGATTTGTTGTTTTATCAGTTGTATAATGCCAATACATAATTATTTCTCAGTCTTTTTATTAGAATACAACCACAAAATACAGGAAATTTGCAAGCAGTATTAAACAACTGAAAAAACATATGAAAAAAATTTTGGCAAATATTTAGTGTGACCTCCCCTTACACTTGAGTAATAGCAGCATCTGGCAGCTTCATCGGGATGCCAAGTTGACCCTTCCACAGTCCGAAGAAGCTTGATCATGAATGGTCTTTTTGGAAGGGTAGCAGTCAAGAAACCACTTTTTAGGGGAGATCAAACTAACTACTGACTTTTGCCTGCAGATGCTATTTTATTTTGAAAATTAGGGTTTTTTGTGTACAAAGTTCCTGTATTTTCAGTTTGTATCTTAATAAAGAGACTGATAAATAATTATATGTGATCATTATACCATCGCTAAAACAACAACTCTAATGGATTAATAAGACTTATGCACGGTACTGTACATACCTACTATGTGCACCTATATGGTAATTAAAATGGTCAGTGGATGTATTTGTTTCAATTTGAGTGTGAGGGTATCTGACCTTCCTCGGGGCAGTTCCCCTTCCTCTTTTCTCCAGCGAATAGTTGGAGCTGGATCCCCCTGCACCTCACACTGAAAATCCACAGTGTCATCAGCCAGCACCACCTGATTGATTGGCCGCCGCACAAACATGGGTCGCTCTACATTGGACAGAATGAGAGAAGCAAACGGTGAAGAGAAAGACAAAGACAAGATAAAGAAGCATCAAAAAGATAACAGTCATGGGAGGCAGTTCTATGTACAATGGTGTGGAAAAAGTGTTTGCCCCCTTCCTGATGTCCTATTTTTTTTGCATGTTTGTCACACTCAAGTGTTTCAGAACATCAAACTAATTTAAATATTAGTCGAAGACAACACCTTCATTTAACAACTGCATTTTGTGTTTACTTGTGTTGTCTTTGACTAACATTTAAATTGGTTTGATGTTCCGAAACACTTAAGTGTGACAAACATGCAAAAAAAATAGGACATCAGGAAGGGGGCAAACACATTTACATTTACAGCATTTAGCAGACACCCTTATCCAGAGCAACTTACAATTGAGACAATCTTACAATCCAAGCAATTGTGGGTTAAGGGTCTTGCTCAAGGACCCAACAGTGGCAGCTTCACAGAGGTGGGATTTGAACCCTGGACCTTTTGGTCCATAGTCCAATAGCTTAACCACTAGGCTACCACAGTCCCTTTTTCACACTTTTTCACACCACTGTAACTTGCAAACACGGGTAACGTTAGTGATGGAAAGTTGCGAATGTGTCATGTCATTTTAATAAATGAAAGTGGAAGAAAAATGAATAAAGAAAAAAGGACTCACCAAACACTACGAGCTCAGCTGGATCGCTGTCCTTCTCTCCCACCATGTTGGTTCCCACACACACATACATTCCAGCATCACTCTTGCGTGTGTTCGAGATCATCAGCTTGCCTCCACGGATCTATATAGCACACAACATGGCACACTAAGAATCAGAGCCAAAATTGCTTGCATATACAGTCTGTGTTTTATTCCATTGATCCAACAATCATTCATTTGATTCAAAAAGCTACAGATGTAGTGAAGTTAGAGACCATTTACCGCATGAGCAGTCAATTACACACTTGTTCACACAAAGAGCGAATAGCTGTAGCTGATTAAAAACCTTGGTAAAATGAACGTAGGGTTAGAGAATTAAATGTATTAATCCTTTCATTCACTCACTCACTTTACCATACCCACTTAATCCTGTTCAGGATGGTGGGGGTCAGGGGCTAACTCATAAAAACCAACCCTAGATAGCTTGCCAGTCTATCGCAGGGCACACATACACACACACATGCGCACATGTTTGTCTCACTACCCTGGTGGGGACTTTCCACTGACATAAATATTACTGTAATATTACTCGAATTAATTAACCTTAACCTCAGTAACGTAATGGAGATCTTTTGGCTCTTTTGGTGTTTCAAATAAACATTGGAGTCTCTGTAAAAAGCAAAATTGACCTACTACACCTAACTCTAACCTCAGGAACTTAAAGCTAAAACCAGTAAACATGCCGTTCTACTTGTGATGACCAGCAAAATGTCTCCACAAGGTAACAACTGTCAAAGCTTTTACTTGAGGGGATATTTGGTTCCCACAATTACATATAAACTCACACAGACACAAACTCTCACTCTCACTGGTGCACATTAGTGATACCAGCTGACTTAACGCATGTCCTTGGAAGCGGGAACAGGAGTACCCAGAGGAAACCCACTCAGACACAGTGAGGACTCACACAGGCCAGAGTGGATCTCAAACCTGGGTCTATGGAGCTGTGAGGCAGCAGCGCTAACGTCTGCACCACCATGCAACCTTAACAATGGCGGGACTGTGGTAGCCTATCGGTTAAGGTACTGGACTATGGACCAAAAGGTCCAGGGTTCAAATCCCACCTCTGCCAAGCTGCCACTGTTGGGTCCTTGAGCAAGGCCCTTAACCCACAATTGCTTGGATTGTAAGACTGTGTCAATTGTAAGTCGCTCTGGATAAGGGCGTCTGCTAAATGCTGTAAATGTAACATTGAAACTGTATGAAATTGTAAGCTGGTCTGCTTTTTACAGCAATGGTTACTGGTTTTAGATTTCTTATACTACACAGCCTCAATATAAAACCTGAAAAAGTTTCAAGTTGGGCCACATCCCAAATGACTTCCTAGTCATGGCACTCTACATAAAGGATAAGATGGTAATAAAGAGCCAATGTAGTACACTATATAGTGAATGGAACCCTTTGAAATTGCACTTCGAACTCTGCTACAAGGCAGTAGTTTAGAAAGTGGGTTCATTTCTCCCAGATTAAGAGGAGTGTGTGTAGAATTGTAAACAGAAGTTCGTCATTCCCTATGCCCTACGTTCATGCGACATGTTGAACTGTATTCAACACGCAAGCTTATCACATTTGTATGCACCAGTGCAGGAAAGGCATGGGCCTGTATGCAATGTGTTAATCTGACAGAGCTATAACTAATGCATTTGGAAAATCCTGCCAAAGCCAATTTAGATAAAGTGGCATGCACAGGTGTTATAAGCTAAGCAGATCTGTGTGGGCCTCCAAAGAGGAGCGCAGACAGAAAGCAAGCAGAGAGGCACTTGCATTAGATATGAGTGGGAAGGGATGAGTGGATGAAAGGATTGCAGAGCTGCGAGAGAGAAGGAAGAACAAGTAGGATGTTAGTGAAGCAGACTACTCACTGTGATCCTCTCATCCTTGTCATTCACTTTTACGTTGTTCCTCTTCCAGGAGATGGTGGGCTCGGGGTGTCCGCGTGGGGGAATACACTCCATCACAGCTGGCTCCCCCGCTGCTACAACCACATCACTTGGGGTCTGTCGGAAATCATCGCGCAAAACTGCAAGAGAGAAAGAGGAGTGCTTCAGTTAGTGCTTCATTAGCATAACTGCTAGGTAGAAATGCTTCTTAAGAAGAACCGACAGTTATAAACATGGTCCCAGTGTTGTCTTATTCATTTAATGTAAAACTTTTAAAAATGTAATGTTTAATTCTAAACATACATTTTCATCTAATGTGAAATGAATATGCTAATGTAATGTGGGTGCCCCTCACCCCTGGTGAAACTGCAGGTAGTCCAAAGAAATACACACAGAAACTGGAAACTGTACAGATAGAACTTAGAGGGCACCAGCAGACCAACAATTGAACTCATGATTTAGTGCATAGTGGAGATTGCTGGGGCTTTAAAATATTTATGAGCGTAAAAGGGTCAGTCAGTGTGCAAGTGGTAAGTCTTATTCTGATCATTCAGATAATACTGATATAATACTGGAGAATTGAAAAATGTTCTCTGGGTCATGAAATGATAAAACTGAATTGGCTAAATAATTATGCTCATCATGAATTAAAAATAATTGTGTACTATTTCAACAGTTATAGAGCAGCAGTAAAATGGAGATTAACATAAAGGAATGAACAACAAACAAATGGAAAAGCTTTAGACATTTTAAATACGATTTTTATTTGGCTGTACCTGAAGGGCAAATGACAAATAAAAGAAAATTCACAATTATTTCTAGTTATTTTAAGCAATTCTTAATTCAGTGACTGTGTTTCAGCTGTATTGTACTGTACATCTGCATTCATTAAAACTCTGGTCCTGTTTACCACTACATATATTGTTGTGTAGCTTTACTACAAATCAAAACACTTTACTCTGTAATAGTAAATGATGCCGTGTCTGATAAGATTCAGATCTGTATGGCATTATGTGGCTGGCCTTTTAATTCAGTCTGCGTTTTCTGTTCCCATTCTCTGTCTCCCCGGTCTTCATTTACTCCCTGTCCCATGATTGACTCATACATAAATTAACTAGTCCCCTGTCTGGCATGAGGCAATGAATAATTGAACAAACCAGATGCTCGTGAAATAAATGCCGCCCAAACAAATAGGAAATGTTTACTTTATTTCCTTAACCAAACACTCTGAATGCCTGTATAAATAGAATTATGGGGCACAGTCAGATCGGTTTGAATACAAACACACAAACACAGAAACACGATCTCACACACATACACACACACACACATACACACACCACACCACACCACACAGACTAAACTCAAGCAGGCACTTCACATCAAAAAAACTAACCAACAATAGTAACTACAACCAAATCCATTCAACTGGCATCAGTGATCATTCTTCAGGCCATCATCTAAACTCTCAATCACAATTTCCATTCGATTACTACTTATCAGATTTTTCTGCAGAGCCACTTCCAAGCTTTTAATCTGAGCAGATTATTTTGGCCTGCACATTTCCCATCAGTTTGTGCCTCAGAGCTAGCATGGACTGTGAGAGCATAGACTTAATAAACCAAAGTTCTTTGATAATGCACTGGACTAGGTTTATTATAACACAAACCTCAACAAGAACACCAGTCCTGTTACTGTCCATATGCACTGAACCAGTCCTGCCTGCTCAGGTGTTATGCTTAGTTTTGGATGTATTCACTTACTATAGTCACACGGCTGTATATACAGATCTTCGGCTGCATGTAGCGTTTACACACTGCTTTCGATTGATTTGCTGATTGGTAAGGAGTGTGTTCAGCCTCTGTGTTTGCTAATCCTTCAGGCTTGAAATATTCATGTTAAGGGGCAGGTTGTAATGAGGGTGTGTGGGTGTGTAGGAGGGAGCTTAGCAAGTGGCAGGTTAAGAGGGATGGGATGAGAGTCAAGCAGCTGTTCCAGGATCCAGTTGGGGGGCGGCGACAGCTAAAAGGGTTCCACCCATGGTTACGTGATAGAGGTCCTAATGCCCAAAACATCACCAACTGAGGTATGGCTACAGCTAAATGGTATTCATCCTGTAAAATAAAAGCCAGTATTTGTTACATTTCTTAAACCCTTGGACGTTAAAATAAGCCAATATTTGTGTGTGTGTATATATATATATATATATGGGGCAAAAAAGTAAACTGCTTCACAGTAGGTATGGTGTTCTTGGGATGCAACGCAGCATTCTTCTTCCTCCAAACATGATGAGTTGAGTTTTTACCAAAAAGTTCTATTTTGGTTTCATCTGACCACATGATATTCTCCCAATCCTCTTCTGGATCATCCATATGCTCTCTGGCAAACTTCAGACGGGCCTGGACATGTACTGTCTTAAGCAGGGGGACATGCCTGACACTGCAGGATATGAGTCCCTCTAAACATAGTGTGTTACTGATGGTAGCCTTTGTTACTTTGGTCCCAACTCTCTGCAGGTCATTCATCAGGTCCCTCCGTGTAGTTCTGTGAGAGCCAGAAATCTTGCTAGATTGTGGGTGACCAAATACGTATTTTCCACCATGGTTTACAATTAAAGTCTTTAAAAATCCTACAATGTGATTTCCTGGATTTTTTTTTTCTCATTTTGTCTACTTTCTCATTTAGTGTACCTATGATGAAAAAAATAAAATAAAATAAAATAATATATAAAGGTATATATATACATATATATATATACCGTATTTTTCGGACCACAAGGCGCACTTAAAATCCTTTAATTTTCTAAAAAATCGACAGTGCGCCTTTAAATGCCGTGCATCTAATGTATGAATTAATTCTGGTTGTGCTTTCTGACCTAGCACCGATTGTAGATGGTACACGGTGCTCATAAATCTGTCAAAATGTTTTAGCACGGCCTTGGTAAGTTACGAAGCTTACGGCCACCGTAGTCAGGAAACATCGCGGAGTAATACGGTCTGTGCTTCAGCATTAGGGTACGTGCATTCATTCATTTATTTTCGAAGCGGATTTCAAACTCAACGCTATCAGTCACGCAGTACAACATGGACATAGAGCAGCTGCGAGAGAATTCAACATTAACGAATCAATGGTACGGAAGTGGAGGAAGCAAGAAGACGTCCTGCGCCAGGTAAAGACCAAACTGAGCTTCCGAGGGAACTTAAGAGTTTTGTTTCATTTCATGCGCCTTATAACCCGGTGCGCTTTATGTATGAAAATAGATCCGTTAGCAGCCGATCATTGATATTGCGTCTTATAATCCGGTGAGCTTTATGGTCCGAAAAATACGGCATATATAATTATCATTAAGCTTGTATGAGGCAAGCTATGTAACTCATTTCAGCCGAAACGTGATTCATAATTCATAATTCAGTACACAGTGATTCAGCAATTCAGACTCACAAATGTTCACTGAGCCCTTCGCTCAGTGAAGATCTCTGCTGTGTTTATTGTGTTTTTCTTTATTTTTACATCTACAGTACTGTATTATTAGTGCAAACTAATTCACCATGGGTCCTAAAATGGTTAGTATGATAGCCAACTAAAAGGAAAACAGGAACTGAATCCTCTTGGCTTTCAAGCTGCAGTAAGCATTAGCAGTTAGTGCCCTTAGTTCACTAATACAGTAAGTGATTTGCTTTTACTTTTCACTTTCAATTACTCACTAAATTACATGAGATTGTGGTTTTGGCCAACTGTACATTAATGCATAAGCATTGATGTATGTGTTAATGTGTAACAGGCTCAGATATGATACAGTATAGACTATATTAAACTCACCGGTTCATGATAAATATAACTTATGATGGATTTGTTGGAACATATCCCCATCGTAAATCAGGGAACACCTGTACAATACAACTCTATTATTGCATATAATGCCTTATACAGTGTGGAGTTTCTGGGAGTCTGAAACGGATTCATTCAATTTACATTATTCCTTACGGGAAAAATTTGTTCGGTACTCGTCGTTTTCGGTTCTCGACAAGAACCAAGGCACCACTGCATATATAATTAAAATTGGTTAATGATGCAAAGGTAAGGAATTTTATACCCTATTTGAATATAACTTGATCATGTTTTTTACTTAGACAAAGTATATCAGAACACTAAATCTAAACAATTGCAGCAGAAAATCAGATTGAAAGAGTATGATTTTTCTTTACCTAAAACCACAACTGTGCATTGGCAAAGCCTCGACTGTCCTCTGAAAAAATACATATGAGATCATTTATTATATTTTAACTTACTTCTGTTCTACATGGCCTAGCAACAAGAAGCAATAAAACAGACTAAAGTCATTTTGCTTAGAATGAATGCATTTTTGATTACACCAGCATCATCACAGACCTCTAATGGTTACATTTAACTTAATGTTTTTAATTTAACTTAAATAATAACTTGCTTTCCTCCATCAAACATATGGATTACTTTACAGCTCATAAATTATAATCAAATCTGGCTATATCCTTTCATCACTCATGGTTTATATAAAAGTCAGCCAACAAAACAGTAACTCACAGCTGCTGTTTGTTTCTTGTGAGGACTGATGATGAAAGACTGCACCATTATCTGAGTTCATACAGATCAGTGAAGCTTTCTCTAATGATCTACTGCTTAATAAATAAGATGCACTCACACTCTCAAAAAAATTGGTTTGAACTCTGCTATTCTCTAACAATTTATTCACCTCCATCCAAAAGTGCTTTAAATATTTATGGTACACCATTGTTCATGGGTGTTTGGGTGGTGCAGTGATCTGATTTGCTATCCCACCACTGTGGTGACCCAGGTTCAAGTCCTGACGGTGCCTTTGGGCCGGGTCACACAGACGTGACTGGTCTATGATTGAAGAAGGGGTGGCAAGATGGAGGGAATCATCCCCTGGTGCTGCAATAGCACCGCAATAACAATAAAAAGTACTAGTACTACTAATAGTACTAAATTATTTGATACAAGATCAAAATAATGGTAATACATATTTATAAGCTTGATATACTTTACTATGCATTAATTGATTTGTTGACTAACTGAGTCCATCATGGCAACTGTATCAGGTTTGGAGCCTTGTACTTTATTTGTGCTGTTTTTTCAGACCTGGCCTACTGCCTACATGACTTAAGGCTTGCATTGCTGTTTCTTTCACGTAGGTCAGTGGGCACTCTTCCAAAACTGTATAATTAGACGATATTTTGTGTGACTATTCAGCAAATAATGTACTGTGTTAGCAGTTTGTGGTTTTCTAAACCAAGTTTGTAATTACCTTACTTAGATATGCACTCTATTAAAAGTGGTGCACTATGGGCTAAAAGGCAGGCAGTAACAGCACTTATTGGTCACCTTAAGTCCTTGCCAATTATCAGTGTTACTCGCTACCTCAGATTTTCACACAACTCCAAAAAAGCAAAACCATTTCAACAGATACAGTGGTACCTCAGTTCTCGACCACCTCAGAACTCGGTTCTCGATGCATTTTGACTAGAAAAATTTGTCTCGGTCCTCTACAGTTGCTTGGTACTCGATGCACTTGCTTAAACTTGTGAGAGTCAAGCCACGCGACTCGTTTCAGCCAAAACTTGATTCACGATTCATGAAACTGAAAGTAAAACAGGAACTGAATGCTCCAGAAAAAAGAGTTTTGCACTTTCAGACCATTACTCACTAAATTACATTAGATTTTTCAACTCTTTTATCCACTGGACTACCACAGTCACTGACAAGATAAGCTTTGTGTTAATGATTTTCTGTAGGGTAATGTAAGTGTTTTAACCATTAACTTACTTATCATTACTTATCATGAGGCACATACAGGCGCCATAAGATAACTGCAGTCATTTAAAATGGAACAGAAAATGCGAATAAGGGCTAACCTCTCAGCTATGATACACCAAACACTCGCTAAACTCCCCAGTTCATGTTACATTTAACTTACTATGGATTTGTTTGAACATATCGCCATCGTAAATCAACCAGCACCTGTACAATACAACTCCAGTAAGGAATATAATGTCTTATACAGTGTGGATTTTATGGTGGTCTGGAACGGATTCATTCAATTTACCTTATTCCTTATGGGAAAATCTTCTCGGTATTCGTCATTTTTGGGTCTCGACAAGCCTAATTACAAATTAATGATGAGAACTGAGATACCACTGTATTATACAGTACTTGGCCATTTATTTATTGAGGAAAATGATCCGATAGTGCATATCTGTGACGGGCAAAAAGTTTGTGTTCAGTATCTGATGTGGCCCTCTTGATCAGCAATAACTGTAACTAAACGCTTCCACTAACTGTTGATCAGTCCTGTGAATCTGCTCAGAGGAATTTTAGCCCTGTCCTCTGTATGGAGCAGCTTCAACTCTGGGATGTTGGTGGGTTTCCTCACATGAACTGTTCACTTCAGGTCCTTCCACAACATTTCTAATGGATTAAGTTCAGGACTTTGACTAGGCCATTCCAAAACATTAACTCTATTCCTCTGAATCATTTTTTGGAAGAAAGGCTTGCTTACTTATGGTCTCGTTTTTAAAAACAAGTCTGTATATCATGAAAAACGTTCAGTGCATGTAGAATCCATCATACATAATAGAGTTACTAGGTAGCAGCCATTAATAGGTTGTAGAGGTTCTATGTCTGGCTCGTTCTATCCTGTGCTAGTTGAAATAAATGAGTGTCTGTGCCATGTGTGTACCTCTTAATGGGAAAGAGGTACTGTCATTTGGGTTGAATTACAAAGCTAATGTCAGTGCAATGTCACCCCAGCGAAGAGAGCGAGAGAGAGATAAATGTGGTGGCTTTGCTTGTGTGCCTGTCACTGTGTGTATGTGAGCGAGTGCATTCTAATGAAGAGGTAAAACTTATGGATTTTAATGTTAACCCCTGCAGCGTCCCCACTCTACATCTCTGATGGATAAGGGTAAGAATGTGCCTCGCTCTCTCCATCACTTTAAATGTCAGAACAGTGTAGTAAGTGTTGCTGCTGGTATGAATATAAATAAGTAGGCCGCAGTACAAAGGCCTGATGGGTGATAGACGACTGTGGTTGTAATTCCAATGTCATATCATAATAAAAATTTCGTATGCATCTGGCAGAATGCGTTAAAGTCTAGCCATTGCAAACAAACACTGTGAAGTCAGGAATGATCATGGTCTATCAGAGGAACAGGAAGGTCTTAGTGTTGCATCAAACAGAGGTGCAGAGTAGTAGATGAACACATGCATTCATAGGTAGCCTCTTCCCAGAACAGGCTCCACCCTAAACCACACACTATTTGTAACATTTAATACCAATTTTGATCCAACAATGAGTGTGTTTACATGCACTTAATAACAGATTTCTGCAGTTTTCAAGTAGTCCAAGTGGCCATGTATACAGCATGCGCTGATACAGAGTTCAGATTAAGTAATACGACAAAGTGAGCTGGATTTTAGTTCAGGAATGAGATTTCTCAGTGCATTTATATCATTACTCTGATTTCAATCAGTTTTCTCACTCTGCCCATTCCATCACAGCATCTGGCAACCCTGGAATTAGCCAACTGCTAAACGTCCATCGAACACTTTGTGGAGACACTGAAATGCAGTGTATACTCACGGAAAATAAAGAATTTAATTATTTAATATTAAAGTTTGAAGTTTATGTCACAGATCACAGACAGAGAGATAGATAGATGGATGGATGGATGGATGGATGGGTGGATAGATAAATAGATAGATAGATAGATTGTAAATCCACAGGCATTAATATGGAGTCACCCATTTGCAGCTGCAACAGCTTCCACTCTTCTGGGAAGGCTTTCTACAAGAGTTTGGACTGTGTCTGTGGAATTTTTGTCCATTCATCCAGAACAGCATGTGTGGGGTCAGACTCAGTGCCACCCAAAGGTGTTCAGTGGGGGTGAGATGAAGGCTCTATGTGGCCAGTCAAGCTCTTCCACACAAAACTCACCCAACCATGCCTTTATGGACCTTGCTTTATGCACTGGGGCACAATCTTACTGGAATAGAAAAGGGCCTTCCCCAAATTGTTCCCACAAAGTTGAAAGCATAAAATTGTCCAAAATGTCTTACTGTGCTAAAGCATTAAGATTTCCCTTCACTGGAAGTAAAAAAACAACCCTAGCATTCTGTTAGCATTTGCCGAACCCAGACATGTCCATTGTTTGCATTGCTAGTACAATGCCGGTGAACTTTATACAACTCCATCTACCGGTAACGTAAGGCATGCATGCAGCTGCTCAGCCTTGGAAAACCATGCCATGAAGTTCTTGGTGCACAGTTTTGGGCTGATGTTAACATCAGGGGAGGTTAGGAACTCTGCACTCACTGAGTCAGGAGAGTGGTGGAAACTTTTATGCACTATGTGCCTCGGCACTCTGCAACCCTACTCTAACTTTACGTGGTCTGTCACTTCATGGCTGAGTTGCTGTGGTTCCTAAACACTTCCACTTTTTAATAATACCACTCACAGCTCCTCATGGAATATCTAGGAAGAAAGAAATTTCACAAACTAACGGTGCAATGGTGGCATCCTAATACAGTATCAAGCTCAAATTCAGTTAACCCATTCTTTTACAAATGTTTGAAGGCAGACTGCATGGCTAGGTGCTTGATTTTGAACACCTATGCTAATGGGACTGAAAGAAACATGTGTATTCAGTCACTAAGTGGTGTGTCCTAATATTTTTGTACCTATAGTGTATATAGATGGATAGATATTCTCTAATATTTTTAATACATACAGTACCAGTCAAACGTTTGGACACACCTTGGACTCATTCAATGTTTTTTTCTTTATTTTTATTATTTTCTACATTTAATATTGATACTGAAGACATCAAAACTATAAAGGGCCACGTATGGAATTATGTAGTAAACAAAAAAGTGTTAAACAAACTACAATATGTTTTATACTTCAGATTTTTCAAAGTAGCCACCTTCTGCTTTGATGACAGCTTTGAACACTCTTGGCATTCTCTCAAATCCGCGTTACAAAGTAATCACCTGAAAACGGTTTCAATTAACAGGTGGGCATTGTCAAGAGTTAACGTGAGGACTACTGTGTTTGCAACCCTCAGCTTTGTTGTGCAGAGGTATGGTTGAAACACAGAATCTAAAGTATAAAACTTATTCTGGTTTGTTTAACACTTTTTTGTTTACTACATGATCCAGTATGTGTTCCCTCATAGTTTTGATGTCTTCAATATTAATCTACAATGTAGAAAACATTAAAAAATAAGGAAAAACACTGGGTGAGAAGGTGTGTTCAAACTTTTGACTGGTACTCTATACACACTGATCAGCCATAATATTAAAACCACTGACAGGTGTATTGATTAACATGACAATGTGATGCTCTGGGCATGTTCTGCTGAGAATCCTTGGGTCCTGGCATTCATGTGGATATTACTTTGACACATACCACCTCCTTAAACATTGTTGCAGACCAAGTACACCCCTTCATGGTGACAGTATTCCCTGATATCTGTGGCCTCTAGCAGGATATTGTGCCCTGGCAGTACTTATTCATGGTTTCAAGCCAGTTAATGCCCTTATACTAAAACTCAGTAAACTCAGATCAATGTCAAAATATTACTGCTAATGGTGGTGTACAAATTTGCTACAGTGTATCTGGCTCACACTTTTATGTTGTTACAGCAGCAGACTCACAACTCACAGTCACACCCCTTTACATATCTTGACTGTCCACTGGCTGATGTGTCTTTTTTTAGAGACCAAATCATGTACCTGTAAGACAGGTAGAGATTCAAGGTGTCAAATAGCCCAACTATGTGAAGAGAATGCGAGACAGTGTCGATATCTTGAATTCGGGTTGGATCCGGTCCTTTAAATTTCTCATAACCCACACAGACTCCCCATAGCTTGATTAGGCTCTGCCAATTACCTATAAAGCTCTGGGGAAGTAGGAATAAGCCTGTGACCCTCGACCTTTGAGTGCCAGCCTCAAGGGAACTGCCCTCTCCCTATCCCTCTCTCTCTCTCTCTCTCTCTCTCTCTCTCTTTCTGGCTCTCTCGCTCCTCAATACAGCCAGTGTAATCCTACCCGTGAGCTCTGTAGTCCGCTTCAATTACCCTTCCTCCAGCCGGGGTGGCTGCATTCTGACAGGCATCACTAATAAATCCCTTGACTTGCAACCTTTCCCTTCTCACAAAATCAATTTCACATCCTCATACCTTCATTCATTTTTAACTTGGATCTTCGGTAGTGCTAGAAATGCCTAATATGCCACCGCCAATGTCCATTATATGAATCTGACCTGCCTGTCTTTACCATAATGAGTCTATTTGTTTGAGTGAGTCAGGGGTTGGGGAAAAGATTCCCGAATCAATAGAAATGCAGGCAGGTCCATTTGAAGACTTCTTTAGTCATGTGAGCGGTTTGGATGTCAGAATGCTCCCTTAAGACCTGCTCTCTGAGCCACAGATCAGATCTGAGGTTGTGCCCTCTGTCCTGGTTAAACCACAGTGAGATGATAGCGTTAACGTTCAAGAGTGGGGAATGTTCTCATATGTTTCAAGGTTCAGATGAATTAAATGTTATGTGTTTTTGCAGCATAACGAGTTAATTAAAACTTCATTCATTTTTTTTAATCATCAGAGCTTTTTACCTTCCTTTTGAAAATCTCCAACGTGTACTAAACCCATGAATAAACATTTCAGCAAAAGAGGGGGAAGATGAATGGCTGCGCTGCTCAGACGAGACGTTTATGTCTCAGCTCCTGTTGCTGGCATTTGTGCAGGTCATCTGTCAATTCGTCCTCATCCATCTCAAGCTCATGAACCAGTTCGACACACGCTAAGAGAAATATGCCCTATATGCACACAAACATCTATACAGCCCAGAGATGGCTTTAGCAGGGTAGGTTCAGCTTTTAAACTCTCTACAGAGATTGCAGTGACAGTATAAAACGAGTCTCTTCAAACTTGGGTAATGAAATTATGAAGCATGTGACGGTGTGTGAGGGGTACAAGGATGTGGTAAGCCTGCATGATATAAAACATCTGCAGCACTCGCTGAGGTCAGAAATTAATTTAGAGTGCAGAGTGCTGATTATCTGACATGGTCAACGACGATCAATCCCCTATGTGTTAAATCATAAAAACTAATTACAACGCCCATTTAGCTGATCTTTCACCATAATGATTTTCCTATTATCAGGGTTGGACAGTATTTCACCATTTCATTTACATTCTAGTAAGACCTGGTAATTATTAGCCGTCAAAGCACCACATTTGCTCAGTGATATATGTGAACAGGTGGTAGGTGTTTGAGGAAAGAATCTAATGGACCAGTGATCAATAAAGCCAATAATCACATGACTACTTGGACATATGGAGAGCTTGAGGCTTGGTTTCTGGCCTCTCCTGTTGTTATGAAAGGCTATGTTTATCCTGTGGCATCTGGGCACCTGCTTAAAACCACCCCCCACCCTACCCTAAGGGTTATATCTACATACTTATCAAATCCATGATCTAGGCTTATATATCATTTGTTATCTCTTCAAATGAATGTGACACCAGTGTCCAGGTGAGGGAATGGATCCTACTGTTTTGCTCTATACAGTTGCACACCATATTGCTAGTGCAAGGACACCAGAAGTAGTTCCTCTAGGATTGATTAATATTCATTTGGCCCTGGGTGTCATTCAAAGAACAAATGGGATCAATAAAAAAACGAAAACAGCCAGCAAATATTTAAAAAGCTCAGTAGCCGAAAGCTAATAATAAGCTAAGCTAGTATTATGGCAGGTATTTTGGATAAATGCTATGCAAGATACGAGATTGAGCGTGTCTCCATTCACCTCTCCAAGCATGGTGAAGAGTTGTTCTGATGTGGTGTTGATGCAATTACTGCAGCACCGGAGGAGCTATGCCTCATACAAGACATTCACTGCCCCACATCAAAGGGACATCTCAATATCCTCCTTCTCCAAACAGCTCGGTGAGACTAGACATCCCATCTCCCCCGCCATCACTTATGTGAGAAAACAGCCCAGCTCTTAGCCACTGGAAAGCTCCACAAATTGGTACTAGATGGAAGTGATAGTTGGAAGAGGGAAATGCGTTCGGACTTTGAAGAGATTACGTTTAACTAGATGCCTTATCTGCTCTGAAATCGGATCCTTAAAGCAAGCACATTTTTTTCGCACAACCTGAATGATACCCATATTCTCAAGCTCAAGTTTGCACACCAACAACAATCCATGGACACTGCCTCCTATTTTCTTTACACATCAGTTTTCAATCAAGTCATCAAACTCATCTTTTCACTGCATCTACAGGCAAAGTACAACTGATCTTAAATGTACATAAAAGCAAAATGCATTTAATTCTCTAAATAAACAATCAGAACAACTATGGATTTATTGTCAGTGTTTTTAATGAATTAAGAATTACTCACAAGTCCTAAAAGTAATAAAGAGAACCCTATTAAACAATTGAGAACAAAAATATAATTGCATTGTTCCATCTATGATGGCAAGCCGTCCCTGGCCCAGATGCAGAAAACAGGGCCCAAACCATGATACTATACCACCACCATGTTTCACAGATGGGATACAGGTTTTCTTTATGCTGTAATGCAGTGTTTCCTTTTCTACAAACATAACGCTTTTATTTTAAACCAAAATGGTCTATTTTGATGTCATCCGTTCCACAAAACATTCTTCCCAATAGCCTTCTGGCTTGTAAACGTGATCTTTTAGCAAACTTCAGATGAGCCAGCAATGTTCTTTTTGAAGAGCAAGTAAGCTTTGCCAACCCTGGCCATGCAACACCATTGTTTGCTCAGTGTTCTTCTGATGGTGGACCTCATGAAAACATTAACATTAGCCAATGTCAGAGAGGCCTTCAGTTGCTTAGAAGTTACCCCTGGGGTCCTTTTGTGACCTTGCAAATTACACCTATTACACGCCTTGCTCTTGGGGTGATTCTTTGTTGGTCGACCACTGCTGGGGAGGGGGTAAGGGTAAACAAATGGTCCCTTGAATTTCCTCCATTTGTAACATAATCTGTCTGACTGGATTGGTTGATTGGTGAAGTCCAAACTATTTAGAGATGGGTTTTGTAAACATTTTCCAGCCTGATAAGGCATCAAAAACTCTTTTTCGGCGGTCCTCAGAAACTCCATGATACACTTCCACAAACATGTGTTTGTGGAAGAGCAAGACTTTGATAGAGCTCTGTTCTTTAAAAAGACAGGGTGCCCACTCACACCTGATAGTCCAATCCCATTGATTGAAAAAAACACCTGACTCTAATTTCACCTTCTGATTATCCTAGAGTTTCTTTCACATATTTTTGCCACTCACTAATATGTCATATTTCGATCATTTTCCATTATATTATTTTTTGTCTCACTTGTTTAACTAGGTTACTTTACTTTTAGGACATGTGAGAAAAACCTGATGATGTTTTAGGTCATATTTATGCAGAAAAAAAAAAAATTCTAAGGGGTTCACAAAGCACCACTCCCCCCCCCCCTCTCTCATCTCACTCTCTCTCTCCTCCTCTGTCAATGATCTCTCTCTATCTCAATATATATAATATACAGTGGGGCAAAAAAGTATTTTAGTCAGCCACTGATTGTGCAAGTTCTCCTACTTAGAAAGATGAGAGAGGTTCTGTAATTTTCATCATAGGTACACTTCAACTACGGAGAGACAAAATGAAAAAAAATATAGATATAATAATATAATATATATATTCAATAACAAAAGTTCCACCAATACTTTGTAACATAACCTTTTCTGGCAAATGACAGAGGTCAAACATTTCCCAAACGGCCCATTCCTCCATGCTGTCGCTGGGCAACACGGACTTTCAACTCCCTCCACAAATTTTTCTATGGTTTGAGTCTGGAGACTGGCTAGGCCACTCCAGGACCTTGAAATACTTCTTATAGAGCCACTCCTTCATTGCCCGAGCTGGTGTGTTTGGGATCATTGTCATGCTGGAAGACCCAGCCACGTTCCATCTTCAATGCTGTCACTGATGGAAGGAGGTTTTGGCTTAAAATCTAATGATACATGGCCCCTTTCATTCTTTCCTTTAACACGGATCAGGTCGTCCTGTCCCTCAGCAGGCAAAAACAGCCCCAAAGCATGATGTTTTCCACCCCCATTGCTTCACAGTAGGTCTGGTGTTCTTGGGATGCAACTCAGCTTTCTTCTTCCTCCAAACACGACGGGTTGATTTGTTTTTTTACCAAAAAGTTCTATTTTGTTTTTATCTGACCACATGATGTTCTCCCAATCTCTTCTTGATCATCCATATGCTCTCTGGCAAACTTCATCAGACAAGTCGGGACATCTACTGTCCTTAAGCAGGGGGGACACGCCTGGCACTGCAGGATCTCCGAGTCCCTTTGGCGTAGTGTGTTACTGATGGCTAGCCTTTTTACTTTGGTCCCATCTCTTCCGCAGGTCATTCCTCAGGTCCTCCTCCGTGTAGTTATGGGATTTTTTTGCTCAACGTTCTCATGATCATTTTGGGACCCACGGGATGAGATCTTGCGTGGAGCGCATTTCTTTTTTTCCCCCTCGTTTCCTCGAGGGAGATTATCAATCTGTCCTGTATCCTCTTCATTTCTTACAGTTTGCTCCCACAGTGATTATTCCACCCATCCACCTTGCCTATTGTAGATTCACTCTTTCCAGCCTGGTGAAGGTCCTACAATTTGTCTTCTGGTGTCCTTCGAGCAGCTCTTTGGTCTTGGCCATGGTATTGAGTTTCGAGTCTGACGTTTGAGGCTGTGGACAGATGTCTTTTATAGAGATAACTAGGTCAAAAACAGGTGTCTTTTAATACAGGTAACGAGTGGAGGACAGAAGAGCTTTTTTAAGAAGAAGTTACAGGTCTGTGAGAGCCAGAAATCTTGCTTGTTTGTGGTTTTTTTTACGGCAAATACTTATTTTCCACCATGATTTACAATTAAATTCTTTAAAAATCCTACAATTTGATTTTCTGGATTTTGTTTTTCTCATTTTGCCTCTCATAGTTTGAAGTGTACCTATGATGGAAATTACAAACCTCCTCTCATATTACCCAAGTAGGAGAACTTGGCACAATCAGTGGCTGACTAAATACTTTTTGGCCCCACTGTACATTTAAAGTGTTTAATATAACCATATCAAGATTTGCTAAAGTTATTCAGTGATTCAAGAGTTGTTTTCCCCAAGGCAGCAGAATTTTAGAGAGGAATTAGTATGGAGTGAGTTTGATTATTCGCTAAAATTTTGCTGAGGAAAGGAAACTCATGGAGTGGTTCCAACTGAAGAAGGACAGTCTTTCTTCTTGGTAATCCAGTAGTGGGACATAGTTGACTGGTACCATATAAGTTAACATTGATTTGGTGATGTTTTGACTAGCTAAATACAGAGTATCTGGTGAATGCTGACTGGCTGGTGATTCACACAGTTAACATAGTGCTGGGTATGATAAATATGAATATCAATATAATGCAGTTGTCAGCATATGCACGATAATAGTTTATGTGCAGATATGTATATATTATGGTGCAACTTTTTAGTTTTCTAGCATTAACCCCATGGCTGTGAAATAAGATCCTTTTGACCGCTAATATATACAGACAATTGCTTTCTCTCTTGGCTGCACTCTCCTGCTGGTATGCCTCATACAAAAACAAAAGAACATATATAAATGTAAGTGCTAATATAATAATATTAAGAGTTGCTAAAGTTATTCAGTGGTTCAAGAGTTGTTTGTCTCAATGCATCAGAATCTTAAAGATGGAACTGAATGGAGTGAGTTGATTATTTGATACATTTTGATGAGGAAACTGTTCCAGCTGAAGCACAGTCTTTCTTCTTGGCGTCCAGTAGTGGGACATCCAATGCTGACAGGAGGAAAACCTGGTGCTGAGCACAGCTGTCAGAGTGCATGGAGGCCCCGGGTCACGCCAGGCTACTGACAACAGGGGATGTGTGTATGTCTGTGCGTGTGTGTGTTTGTATATAATGGGGGTAGGGGATATGGAGAAGGCTGCTTGATGCTAAAAGTCACGTGCAGCCTGGACATCTGCCCCCCTCCCAAAATGCAACCCCCACCAGCTACCCCTCTAAATCCACCACACACACAATCCGTAAACGCAATGCTCCCCTTGACGTTTCATCATTTCAAACCCTGATAGGATCAAAGAGGACTCTCAGGGTGAGATGAAGCTGGTGCAGGACGCCCACGCTCATTATTGCCTTGGGGACAGGGGGAAATAAGAGTCACCGTAGACGGACGTGCATTTTTTTTCCTCCTCCAACCACCCTTTGTTTGGCACGGCGTTAGCGTGCAAGCGTTTGTCTTCGTCGCCCCACTCATTTGGAAGCTGTCTGTGCTGCTTAGCTATCACCTGAGTCCTGTTAGGAGAGAACAGCTGGGGGAAGCACTCGATCTCTCGCCCTGTCCTCTCACTTTCTCCGGCTTCTCCTTCCGTTCTCTCATGCTGCTTGCCCCTCTTCGTCCAATTTGATTGATGAGCAGCATCTGCCCATGATGCAGTGACTGCGCATGAAAAATAATTTCCACTGTGAGGGAAAAGTGTTGTGACCTGATCCGCTGAAGCTTACAGGCGCCACCGCAGCTACACAATATGGGTAAACAAAGAGGGATTAGATATTATGTTCTTGTTTGCCAAAGTTTTAGAAGTTTAAAAAGGAGAATGTTGCGTTTAAGCATTGTGTTTGGCAAACTGAATTTACATGTTAATACAGTACAGCACAGGCTAGCATTTACCACATAGCTTATTCTATTTGGATAGTGGTATTGGCACTAGACTGCTTTTATCACAGGGCTGCAGCAGCTATGAGAAGTGTAATGGTGATATTTCATCAGTTTACAACCTGGAACCCTCCCCCTGCCAGCCTGAGCCCCACTGAAATGATATGGATGGATCTAAAGTGAAGATGGAGGGGAGATGGAAAGATAGACGAGGCTGGTTGTCAAGGTTTGTCGTTTCAAGGCTCTTAAATGTTTCTAAACACGCCGTGCGGCCCCTCCCGCACACACCCGAGCTGGCAGTGTCAGGCCGACAAATTGATGTAATAAATGCAGGTGCTTTATGGCAAGGCCGCATGTGCACATTGGAGGTGGCTCTCATTAAGCAAAAGGGAACAGGGGTGGGGGAGATAGGAGAGAAATGTTCAATGGGTGAGCCAGAGGCTTGGATGAAAAATAGGGGATGAAAGGGTTTGAGAAAAGGGTTCAACTGGCAGTCGGGTTCTAAAGTGGGCTAAAAGCCAAAGGGGCAATGCTGACCTGTAACCCAAGAAGTGAAAATGACTGAGCGAGTGGCTTCTGCCTGAGGCATGCCAACGAGAGAGCGCAGGGAGAGAGAAAGCATTGTCTGTGGATATCAGGGTCAAAATTATGTTATTCAAAACCATGGGGCAATGCTAGAAAACTAACGGTTGCATCATAATATACACATGTCTGTGCATAACTATTATAGTGCATATGCTGACCATGCATTATACTGACATTAGTCAAAACCAGGGTGATGAATTCAGCCAGTCAGCATTCACCAGCCACTTGGTATTTAACTAGTCAAAACATCACCACATCAAATGTAAACATATACAGTATGGTACCAGTCAACTATCCTGTATTGGTAGCTACAAGACTTTGGAGTTGTCCTGAATAAGTATTAAAAAAAGTTACTTTCAGACTACAGTAGCCGGAAACATAGCTAACTATTATTTCATGCAGACAATGCATAACAATATTTACTCAGCAGATTCAAACATATTTTAAGAGAATATGGTGTAAGGACAAGGAAGAGAGATGCACAGTACCACAGATAGTTTAGCATTTAGCATGAAATGGCGATAAATACATTTAAAAGCCTCAATAATTAGGCTACTATGTGTCAGGTAATCCGACGTGTAATTATAATTGCGGTCAACAGTGTGACGAAATGCAGAGACCAAAACTGATATATACCTAAACCTCTGCCTTCTAGGTACAGCAGAGTTGGTGATTCCTGCCACCAGTAAAAACTGAGAGATACTTTTCAACCACAAACAGGGCAAGTGAATTTGATCTTCCGTTCAGCACTATATACACTGGGGCAAAAAAGTATTTAGTCAGCTACTGATTGTGCAAGTTCTCCTACTTAGAAAGATAAGAGAGTTCTGTAATTTTCATCATAGGTACACTTCAACTATGAAACACAAAATGAAAAAAAAATCCAGGAAATCACATTGTAGAATTTTTAAAGAAATTAATTGTAAATCATGGTGGAAAATAAATATTTGGTCAGCCACAAACAAGCAAGATTTCTGGCTCTCACAGACCTGTAACTTCTTCTTTAAGAAGCTGTTCAGTCCTCCACACGTTACCTGCATTAATGGCACCTGTCTGACCTCATTATCTGTATAAAAGACACCTGTCCACAGCCTCAAACAGTCAGACTCCAAACTCAACCATGGCCAAGACCTGCACCAGGCTGGGAAGAGTGAATCTACAATAGGCAAGCAGGTTGGTGTAAATAAATCAACTGTGGGAGCAATGGGCCAAAATACCAGCTACAGTGTGTGCAAACCTGGTGAAGACTTACAGGAAACGTTTGACCTCTGTCATTGCCAACAAAGGTTATGTTACAAAGTATTGAGTTCAACTTTTGTTATTGACCAAATACTTATTTTCCACCATAATTTACAATTAAATTCTTTAAAAATCCTACAATGTGATTTCCTGGATTTTTTTCTCATTTAGTCTCTCATAGTTGAAGTGTACCTATGATGAAAATTACAGACCTCTCTCATCTTTCTAAGTAGGACAACTTGCACAATCAGTGGCTGACTAAATACTTTTTTGCCCCACTGTATACAGTGCTACCTCAGTTCTCGACCAGTTCTCAGTTTTGACGAGAAAAATTGGTCTCGGTTCTTGTTGTTTGCTTTGCTTGCTTGCTTAAACTTATTTGAGTTTAGCCACACAATTCTAGCTGAAACTTGAATCACGATTAAGTACACATGGATTCAGTGATTCAGTGTCACAATTTTTACATCTACAGTACTGTATTCTTAGTGCAAAAAAAGTCCCCAAGGGTCCTAAAATGGTTAGTAATGACAGCCAACCAAAAGGATTCCTCCAGATCACTTTCAGGCTGAGCAGTTAGCATTAGCAGCATTTGCATTAGAGTTCATCAATAGAATGGTTTGCTTTTACTTTTCACTTTCAATCCATTACTCACTAAATTACATGAGATTATCAACAATTTATTATTAAATAAGCTTTGGGTTAATGACTTTGGCCAGCTGTATGTAAATGTAAGTGTTAATGTGTAATAGGCTCTGCTATGATAAAGTATGGACTATATTGAACTCATCGGTTCATGATACATTTAACTGATGGATTTGTCGGAACATATCCCCTTCGTAAATCAGGGAGCACCTGTACAATACAACTCTATTATTGCATATAATGCCTTATGCATTGTGGATTTCCTGGGGGTCTGGAACAGATTCATTCAATTTACATTATTCCTTACGGGAAAAATGTGCTCAGTACTTGTTGTTTTCAGTACTCGACAAGCCTTCTGGAACGAATTAACAAGAACTGAGGTACTTCTGTATTTTAGATCTGATTTCTCTATAGATCATTTCAAGACTAGTGTAACTTCATCTGTATTTCAGGTCAAATCTGACTGGAGAAACGGATTGAAAGTGTAAACAGACCAGCACCAGAGGTGTTCTCATATGCACAGGCATTGGAGCTCTCGGGTAATGACTACCACCAACTACCAATTAAGTATATTGCAGACCCATGGGAAGCACTGCACTGACAAGGACCTCTGCCATTAGGGAAAACTGTTGCTACAAAACTGTTGTAGGGGTGTACTTGGTCTGCAACAATGTTTAGATAGGTGGTACATGTCAAAGTAACATCCACATCCACAACTCCAGGAACCAAAGTTTCTTAACAGAACAATCCCAAAGCATCACATTTTTCCATTGGCAATATTTTTCCATTCACCTTTCACAGGTTTCAGTGTTATGGCTGATCGGTGTATACAGTAATTTTTAAAAAAATAAATAAAGTCCTGACGATGCAATCCAGGCAGGTCAGGCATCATCACCACTTTCCTGGCACTTGTCCCGCTGAATGCATGGTCTGCCCACTGCCACTCGATGCGACCGAGAATACTCCAGCCAACGCGTCGCTCCGTCTGTCACCAGAGACCACACTCAAACCAGGCCAATTTAGTGTATTCAATTAACCTAACTTGCATGTCTTTGGACTGTGGGAGGAAACCGGAGTACCCGGTGTAAACCCACTTGGACATGCAGACTCCACACAAAAAGGATCACTCCACTCTGGGATTGAACACAAGACCTTCTTGCTGTGAGGTGGCAATGCTACCCACCAAGCCACCGAGCCGCCCTGCAGATCAGGCATCATACACAGACAAAACTGGCTGTCCCAGTGGGAGAAGAGCAGAAGGGGGAATCATCTTCACATGCTAAAACAGTGACCACTACCCAGTTCTGTCAGGAACTTATGAACTGTTTAAGGTACAAACCCCTCCAAGTTCTGGCATAGTCCGGATAAACAGGGTTACAACTTTGAATATAAATAAATAAGTTTAAATAATTAAACTGAAAAAATAATTGGATGGTATACTGTTTCAGGACTGTGGTAGCCTAGCGAGTAAGGTAATGGACTCTGGCCCAGAAGGTCCAGGGTTCAAATCCCAGCTCTGTCAAGCTGCCACTGTTGGGTCCTTGAGCAAATCCCTTAATCCACAATTGCTTGGATTGTAAGATTGTATCAATTGTAAGTCACTCTGGATAAGGGCATCTGCTAAATGCTGTAAATGTAGATGTTTCCTTGTCTTGGGGAGGCCACTCTCCCCAGCTGTCCCTTCCACCACAACATAATGATAATTTCTTTTTTTTTGTAACGAATATTGCAATCCATATAAAATTAATATTAGATGGAGGTGGGATGAAAGCAGCTCACTTTCTCCTTAGTGTGAAAGTGATTTACAAGATTTACGGCTAACATCAAATTCAGTTCTCAGATTTTCTCTGTTATCCTGTCAGTCATGCTTTTACGTTTAGCTCTGGTTATTATAGCTACACCACCATGTCTCACTTGTGAAATACTGAGCCCAAAGGTACAATGTCGATCAGACACAACAATATCACCAGTTCCAGAAGATACTTACAAATTAAAATCACAGACAATAGTTGCTTACTTCAGCTTCACTGGAGCGCCAAAACGTTTTCTCCATAAATTAGTACAATAAAAATATTCCCACTAATCGACGCTGACAAGCTTCACACCTTTTCATCTTTGCAGCGGAGGAAGACACCATCATTACAAAGCTTGTACTTTTCTTTTTCTTGCCAAACTGCATTCTAACAAGGCTCTAAAAGATCTCTGAGGCAGAGTACTGCTTCAAATGACTATTTTAGAAGGATTGGGGTTGCAGGCAGCCAACAGTCTAAACCATATACGCCCACACACACAATTACACATAACCGCACACTGTATACCTCATTTTCTTGTGTGCAGAGAACATATGACAATGGTGACTAGAACTGTGACTAGTGGACAGAAGGTTGGCCTACTAACGGCTGAGCAGAGAACAAAAGGGAAGATGCTGAAGAGAATTAGGCGGGGAAAGAGGAAGCTGTCGTTTCATGGCCCAACGATGGGAAACCCCTAAAGCCCCCGGAATGGGGTTTTTTGTATGTAAATGCTAACAACAATAAGTCTATTAGAGAGGTTGTCTAATCCGGCACGTGTGGCACACATGGCAAGTCTAATGGTGACATTACAACAGAAGGAGGATTATTTTAATCCAGAGATGGGGCTGGACCTCGATGAAGAGAGGACAGGATGGGGCACTGACCCGTCTGTCCTGCCAGTGCCCCAAATAACCATCCATAATAAGACATCTCACTGTACCTCTATTTACCGCCACAGGACCATCTGGATAGATTTGGGATTAACTGCTCTTTTCTGACAACAGTTATAAGTATGCCAGTCTTTAACAGAAGTTGAAAATAACTGAACATGATATAACTTGCTGTTTTACAATACAATAAAATGTAATGGCATTAAGACTTTAGATTTATGTTTGTGTTGTATATTTACACCAATGTGCAGTCATTGGCTGTTTAAATTTTATCACTGTTACTTTATAATAACTTTATAATAATATATGAATTTGGAAGATGAAGCTATTAATGACCAACCTGAGCCAAAGGTTTATCACCTTTAGGATTTGGAAGCGCTGGAAAAGCGAAACGAAGTCAGTACTTTAAATCAATCGTCTCCCGCGCTCTTAATGGATTCACAGCTTGACTGAAGAGCAACGAAACTGAAGTTTTGGTCCCATCAACAAAAATGACCTGAATCAGCTTCATCCCTCATAAAGACGTCGTTTGCTGGACTTAAACTCTGCATCTTTCATTAAACACCATGCACGACTAATCGGGCGTTCATTGATCTGACAGGTAAGTCCAGCTCTAACCCAGAGAAGCTGCTGATGCTCTGTAACTCTGCCGGTACATTTCTGACTGATAAGATTAACATTAAGAGCTTTATCATACAAATTTATAATCACTAATCAAAACGGCATCCTAGACTTTGGTTAGAACACCGGGATCTGACTCCGATTTGCTTCAGTCGGTAGAATAGTGGATCTTAGTAACAGCTTGCCTTGTAACCCAACCCATTTTATTGAATGTAAATAAACTTTCTCTTTAATAAATTAAAACGTTACCAATCGATATATTTGTGTTTATAAAAAAAATGCTGAATAATAAACAGTTATTGGTAATTCTGTTTCCTAGACTTTAATGCCACGAGGTAAACGATAGAATGGAACTATTTTACCTCGCGGAAGGGTGATAAAACGTTTTTTAAAATCGTTTTTCTGTCCTTTTTATCTAAAATCTAACAATAAATGATAAACGATAACGGAAACTGTGGTATAAAAGCAATAATGGCACGAGAGGGTGTGCATTATTGTGAAATATATCACAGGAAAGAGGTGTTGTTAGGGCCCGAGGCGAAGCGAACAAAGATAAAAAGGACCAGAAAAAACGATTAAATCTTACATCCCTTCCCATCTTTCCATTTTTAAACAGGATAGCACCTCAACAACCTGTTGTGTTGTGAAGATTAACCAATACTCTACTGTCAAAAATTCTTTCAAGGGGATTCTGGCATAAAGTGTAGGGGTGGGCCAATATGACAATATTTTATCATATCATGATATATTTTTGTTATCATGATAGACAATATGCTTTCTGAGCATATCGAGAATATCGTCAGGGGTTAAAGACACTGACGAAACTCCATGTTTCATCATAAAGACTGTAATCAGTCCTGTTTTAATTGGATGAAGTGCCACATCTTTAATAAAAAACACTTTACTAAGCAGGGGAAAATACCTGAATAGTACTTTTTTAAGACTTTGGGCCCCATGTAGGAGTTGGATGGAGTTGAGGACTCTGGACAGGGCCATGAAGTTCTTCCTCACCAGACTGCACACTAGTATGCTACCACATACTTTCCCTTTATTAGAACTACTGAATCTAGTAAACAGTTAAACAAAGCCATTATTTTCCCTTCACATAATACAGTATTTTTGAGCTTTACCATTCTTCTGGATCCAGCCAAACCAAACCTGTCCATCAGACCACCAGAAAAGTGTGAAATCATCATGCTAGAGAATGTGTTTCCAACAACTGTGTGTTTTACAGCACTACAACTGACACTTTTCATTAAACAGACTGATCTTATAAAACCCATTCCATGAAGCGCCCACAAACACTTATTTTGCTAATGTTGCTTCAAGTGGCAATCCAATGCCACATTGAAATTCCATAAGCTTATTTTTTTAACCCATTCCTTTGCCAGCATTCTTTATACAGACTGTCGCATTCCATATTTTACACTACTTTGCTTAATAAAAGTAACAAACAAATCTAAATACTGATTGCTGCTTCATCACACAACGCTAGCTGTTTGTGACAGATCAGTCTGTGCTAGACACTATGTGTTGGTTGGTAATGACCTCGGGCGTAAACAAATGGTTGAAAAAACATCCATGCATTTATAGTTAAGCTAAAGGAATGTAACAAAAATATGCACAAAAAAGAGCCAAAAAGCTGTATGTTACATAACAATATACAGAAAACCACAGCATTCAAGGGTCAAATGCAATCCATTCACAAATGCCCTTCAGTCATCCAAAAAAAGTAAAACAAGTGACAAGATGATCTATGTGTATCAGGTTTTTATATATGGCCTATTCCTACTAGAGGACAAACACAAACTGTGCTCCATTTCCCAATACATGCTGCATGGCTCAGACCTCATGAAAAGAGACAGGTATCAAATCAAATAGGTTCGACAGACCCTGGAAGGTTCCGGATACAAATCCAAGATGCACAAGAGCTGTGAATGTGATCTGATGTTAAGGCTATACTGTAGGGTATATGTTTGTATGTAATAGACATGTGACTTTAGAAGCTTCTGACTCAGAAGCCACTAATGCAGAGAGACAGAAAAATGGAGCTCTTCAGGAAATGATATTTGATTGGCCTGCCTCCTTCCTTTCAGGACATATGATGGAGTGTAGCTGTCTGATGGAACAGTACTGTCATCTCTGGTTGTGTTGTGCTCCAGTGATTTGTCTGTATAGTATGCCATTACAAATGATTCTGCTCTTATTCTGCCATCAGAGCTGCCATCAGGAATCGGCAAAATATTGGCATGGCTTTATCAGCGCATATGAAATCCTCTGTTGCAACAAACCAAACAGCGCCAACAACTCCAGTCTTCAGTCTAATAAGAAACAGAATTTCAGTACTTCCATAACACTAACTCCATTACTACTCACAATAACAAGCCACTGAATATTGAAAGATATTTTTTACTAAAGACTGTAGAGCATCCATATCCATGGCTACCCTGAAACCAACTAAAATGAACCAGGTTTATACAGACGAATATTTGAGCTCAAATCTTCATCACTTGGGAGAAAATGAAATGTAATCCCCCCTTAAAACTGGCTGTCTATTTGAGAAGTATATTAAAAAATAATTCCACTCTTATTAAACAGGTCTATTAAGTATTCTGAATCAATGAAACAGGACCTTTTGCTCTTATGGGAATAATAATGAATACAGAAATGGTGTAATTAAATTCAATCATAGCTGAGTCTGCAAGAGACAGCCAAGAGACAAAATAATTTTCAGCAGTGATAAACCAAGCACAGCGTAAGCCCATTTAAAAAACATAATGTTTGCAATTTTCTTATTTGCTTAACGACAGAAAAGACCATTATAAAAAGGGATCTGAAGTTAGTTTGCAATCTGAAGGTTTATGTGGCAAACCAAACACTGGGTTGCCAGCTGCACCAACTGGACATTAATATTATGAATAGGAAACTCAACTCCATAGCAGTTCATCTCAGGAGCGAGAATAAATTTTGCCACAGTTTTAAACTAGTAAGCAGCTGGGTCTTCAGTACACATGCACATACAAAGAGGCTATATGGGCTTAAACTGCATTGGAACCAGTGTGGTGCCTGGATCAGAATAACAATGTATTGCTGCGTAGTGTCAAGGATGCTCTGCCCATAACCTCGACCCCACAGATGCACTCCCATCTATGGGGGGCTGATAGCACTCCTCCTCACACCACCTGTTAACATTTCAGCTTTGCCTCCCACTCTGTGTATCCTGCCCATTTTGGCTATGTCTCTCTCCCTTTCTCACTTTCTCTGTTCCACTCAGCAGTGACCAGTACACGGCTGGTTCCACTATAATTAGGTGTAAGGGTTTCATAGCCAGAATGAATGACCCCACCCTGTCAGCAGTCTCCCTGACCCCTACAGTCCACCAGGCTAAGTGATCTCATTACTGCTGCTTGGACACACACAGAGGGTCACCATGCATGCAAATCTGCCATTGGCAACATTACACTAACAAGTGGACAGTGATGCCTATTTAACATGAATACAGTGTTGGTTGTACTGTTATACTACAACACCTTAAACATGTGAATCAGTGATATATCTGACTATGGTGGTTAAGCTATTGGACTACTGACCAGAAGGTCTAAGGTTCAAGTCCTGGCATTGCCAAGCTGCCGCTGCTGGGCCATTGTGCAAGGCTCTTATCCCATTGTTCCTGCTGTAAGTTTCTCTGGATAATCAGAAGTTAGAATGGAATGGGCAGTCTCTGGAGCTGTGAGGTGACAGCACTAAGCTCTTGTGCGACCATGCCACCCACTTTCAGTAGAGTAAGGATGTATTTAAATACTTTAATATATATTTAATTTGATTTCATTGGTGAATAAAATCTTGGAGCGCAAACTCCTTAGAGGTAACTCTGTTTCTGTTCAAATTAAAAAGCCCTGCCATGTTCTTTTATTTCAATTGTACTTGATCACTGACACTGAATAGTTGTAAGTCCCAGACTTGTCCAAAACAATCTTGTTGGATGTACTCTCTGGGATTGGATCCCAGGCAATGAGGTTAACAGAGTTGGGGGCAGCCATCCCTGTAGGAGAGAGCATGCCCTGGTGCACATAAGTCACCATTTCTCCCGCTTCAGCTTGGCCCGGGTGACCTGAGCCAGACAGGCTTATCTGAGTTGTCGTCCCTGCCTAATCCCAAGAGACCAGCCCAAATACGGGACCCCACAGAGCCTAGCAATAAACACCACTCCACACCTAGAAAACCTCATCTCCTCAAAGTCCCCGTATTTCAATCACTGTGAAAACATACCAGAATTCATACTGACTGAGTGCTCTTGAACGCCACCTGACCTTCAATTCAAACCCATGCACTTATTATATAAGCTGGCATTAACCCCTGTTCATTTCAGTGGGTGTTCTAACTGCCAGATTGTTCACAAGGAAGTACAGGTTCTGAGTGTTGCAATCTGATAGGAGTCGGAAATGCCATGTGTTTCTCCACATTGGAATAGCTATTTGGCTAAAGACGCTGTGGTTTGGGTAAAGCATGGATAGATGACTAAGCAGAAAATGCTTTTTGTGTTCTTCTATGAAAAAACATGCTTACATGCCACAGAAAATCATCACATTCTTTCAAACTTCCTTATCTTTTGTCCCATCACACCGTGAAAATTGAAATACTGTACATTACATCTGACTTTCTGTAGTTGGGCTTACAAATTATAACCCACAACATCAAAGTGAAAATATTATGCTCAACCCAGCAAGACAACAATGCTAAACACATAACCAAAAAACAAAGCAGTGGCTTAAGAATAGGAGGTGAATGTACTTTAGTGGCCAAATCAGAGCTCTGACCTAAATCTGATGGAAGTTGTGTGGATGGGCATGGAGAGAGCTGTCCATTGGCACTCACCACAAAATATGACTGAACTCAAACAATTCTGTAAGGAATAATGGGCACATATTCCAGAATCTAGATGTGTAGAGATGGTTTAGACACGTGCATACAGAGTTCAGTGGCTGTATGAAGTATTAAATCAAAGTGCTGATCAGAACTGTTGTCCTTTTGCTCATTACTTGACTGTTTTAAGACAAAATGTGTAAAGCTTTACAGTTTGACACAAGCTTTAAATAAATGTTGGGTATAAGTGTTTTATATTAGCGGTGACTGAGAGCAAATATATGCCTAGTAATATCTGTACTACTAATAAAAGGTTGTTTATAGTATGTCTGCAGTCAGGTTGCAGTCAATGCCAGAGAAATTCCACAATATGTGAAAGCTGTCCCTACTATCAACCAATCAAAATAGAGCAAAAGAGTGTCAGGTTCTACTTTCACCTGTTCCCAGCAGAACATGGAGTAACTTGCCCTCTTGCCCTCACCTGTTCCTATGGAAATTTGCCCTGACCTCAAAAAATTCCCTTTTTACAAAGTCCCATAAAGTCCCTCAGCTTTCACTCTGTTAACTAGCTGCTAATTCTAAAGCCACACTACACTTTCTAAAAATAACGGTGATGATTTATGATTCAATTCTATGCGGCAATAATTTGAGTAAAATGGGCAAAGTGAGAAAATAGGAACTGTGGTGGTTAGCAGCATTCTTTTATCAAACAGGGGCTGCTGAAACTCTCACTGGAAAACTGGAGTTCAAATATGTGACAGCCATTGTGTAATAACATATTTAAGCCTGTAATTCTGTGTGTCAGAAAAACCTGAACACTTATCAGCGCCACATCTAAAGTACGTGCTAAATTAAGTGTATAACAGAATGTGCTATCAAGAACAGTCACTTTCATCAATCATTACTGCACAGAAGTTATTCTGAATACTGAACTGCAGCTTAAACATCTAAGCTGTTAAACACAGTACAGAAGACATAACACTCGGCTGCCAAAATTTGCCATAAATATCTTCCAAAAGCACCATGTAACGGCTTAGCGGAGTGGCTAAATGTCGCTGTGTGTGCATTCATGCACTCCCACACGCTGATCCTTTGCCTGTATCTACTCTCCAGAACGCTTGTCATCAGTGCCCCCATAATGTACAACATGCTGCCTGCTGCTGCCAGATGGAGCCGTTTGGCATTTAAGGTCCCCCAATCCACACCTCTCTTAAGCTCTCTTTAGTTCTGAGTCTTTTTCTATTCTCCCATTTCACCTCCTACTTATTTCTTATGATTCTGTCTCTCTCTTTCTCTTACTGGCTTCCACATCTTTCTCTAACCCCCCTCTTTTAATTTCCCCATGGCTCCTGTGCCCTACACCAGCAGCGTGGCAGGCCCGAGCAGCAGCTGAAAAGCCCTATGTCCCTCAGCTCCTGCCTACCACCTGCCTTCTGGCTCCAAGCCATGCTGGAGCACAGCTCACTGATGCCATGCCAACACTGGCACACGGTGCTTGTGGTTCACCCCCACGCCCCTTTTTCTGCTTCTCTGCTGAATGCTGCCACCAGACCAGAGTATGCACAAGGGCCTCACTCAATCACTGCACCAGTAACCTGAATGGGCTAACAACAAACACAAAGCACCTGCCATGTGGCTATTTCGTCTGACAGCAAAGTAAGCTTTGACTGTACTTGTATTGTAATTCATGAATGTCAAGCAATATCATGTGCAGTGAGAGCTAAATGTATTTCCGCTATCAAATTAGTCCGATATGTCAAACCCTTGATTACTTTCTGCAAAACTGGCCATAGGCCATCTCTCTCTCCCTAGCTGCCTTTCTTGGTTTCTCTCCTACTGCTGTAGCAGAAGGCAGCTCAAAATGATTACTAAACTAAATGCAGTATCCTTACATTCCTGGCTAGAGCAGTGACTAAAAACTGCTTAAGATCATAAAATGTTGAATCCATTTTAATGTTACAATTATAAACTCTATTGTTCTAGAAGTATGTTTTCATAACAGCAAATCGTAGCTTGCAAAAAAACATAATCCTTTAAACAGAACTTGTAGGGCATACACTTGAGGGATTTGCAAGTGCTAAATATAATAAAAACACTGTTGCTAAGCAGTGAAGAGAAGATAACTGATGATTGAGGCTAACAGTTTAGCTAAGCTTTAATGGAGACATTTTTAACATTGTATCTTTTATGTGTAAATGTAAGAAGACAAACCAGGAATATCAACATTTTCCTCAGCCGTGTTGCTAAACAGCTAGCCTATGCTAAATCCTTGCTGACTAACATTACTCTTAAGATACATCCAGAACAACTAAAAGCAAACCTCTATTAGTTCCATCATATTGAAAAATGTCAATACTGCATCAAAACTCTGGAAGACTATAACATGGCAATATTCATATTAAAACCTCTTGTAAAACGTGGTTAGCCGGCTAGCTTGTACTCCTGTTGTTGAAAGTCTTTAGCTTAAGTTAGCACTACAGTTAGATTATAATTATTTCTTTGGCTCTGATAAGCTAGCAGTACTGCACAGTGATCTAGGCAATCCTGGCATTTATAATTGTTAAAATACTAAGCAATGTGACATGTTATTTAAGTACATTTCAAACATATTACACTTTAATGTAAATGTTTTCCTTCAATGTGTGTAAGGTCAAAATGACTGTTTTTAATGGCTTGCAAGAGTGTCTCTGATATTTTGGTGAAATGAAATGTAATGTGTTCTGCTGATTTCTTGTGTATCATTGGCATTTGAAGATGGAAATTTACAGTTTCACAAAACACTTTTCATTAAGTCTCACATTTCGTTTATCACCATTAAAATCTGACAAATAATACATTAATTTATAGGGCATTTAAAAGTGCACTAATGCAAACGGCAAAACAAAGCATCCTGTTTAGCCTGGTCAAGGTTGCGAGGAGGTCCAGAGCCTATCCTGGGCTCAAACCCAGGTCTTTATGAATTGCTGTTTCTAGTATCTGGCTGTTACCTCCAAACCACAGGAACACCATGTATGCTAGGGCTTTCCTAAGAAATCAATACAGCAATATATCGCAATGTTGATTTTTTTTGAATACACTACATTGATTTTCAGCTCAAAATATAAATTTTTTAGAAGTAAAAAAAAACTTTTAAAATGGGGTGTAAACTACAATCTCCGCTCCTGTAGATGTCGCAGTACGGTGTTTCAACTCAATATGTCTGCTGAATTATCAATGTGATGTATCACGATGACTCAGCTAAAACATCGTAACTTGTATTTCAGCTGTCATTATATTTTCAGTGAATATTGTGGAATCTCGCAATATATCACAATGTATCGTGATATTATCGTATCATTACTCATGTATCATAATGGGTATTATATCATAAAGTCCTTTCCTATACCCACCCCTAATGTATGCATATTTATGAAAACGGAATGGATTAATAACATCATATAGGGCTGACTTATTTATATCTTTCACTACACGCCATTTACTAAATGCATTAAATAATTAAAGAAAAGTCTGAATTTTATGCTTTCTGGATCATTATCATCCTAGACTTACAAAATGATAACTATCTTCAGGCAGAGGGCAATTTCATAATTCAGATACTTACAGATTCATGAAAAACATCTCTGAAGTAGGGAACTGATTATAAAACCTTATTCTGTATTTTTTTTCTCAGCCTCATCTGATTAAGTGCACTCATAATGCAACAGCGCCAAACGCCACTGTGAACTAAAAATGAACCCAAGCTAAGCCTGAGAAATAATATGTGACATACACTTTCAAGGCACACAGACACTGGAAATCTAATAGTTTCTGTAATGTCACTTTGCTTAGAGTCTCAGAGTTATTGATATGTTCTAATATAAAGTTGACAAATTCACTCTTTCTCATGGCCAATTTCTGTGTGCAATAAACCAAAAAAATAAGTGGATTAAGCACATGTTCACTGTTTTCCTTTTCAGCTCTATAGTACTGGCCATGAAAATCATATAAAACACAGAAAGAAAAACACACATTTTGGATTCAAGGTAAAGTTTCATTCAGGCTAGTTCAGCCAGCACAAGAAGACTGTAATTTTCTAAATTCTTAACTATCCAGAAACACTATTTTAGTTTGGCAGACCACCCGTCTCCACTGGGAGTGGGAGTAAGTGAGGCATATTACCCCTCATCCACCACACTCAACAGATGGTAAAACATTTGAATAGTCAGTTCTCAAAGCAACCAACACCATCTTAGGACAACAGTATGTCTCTAAAGACAGTAAGTAAACTACGATAATTTTCTCCAAACAGAAGATTGCTAGTCTGTCAGAATAAAGTCCAGCATGGCACAAAGCTGAGGTACAACCGACTCATGACTTTTCTTGAAGAATAGACACAACCTTATAAAGCATGATCTGATTGTGTGGTAATTCAACGATGGTAATTAAATTGGGCCATCTGTATGCTGGATATGGGAAAAGCTTGGAACTAATCCATCAGAAACACTGCAATGTGGCAGGAATAAACATCCATTACCTGGAAGCTGCCAGCATCACAAAGCTCTCTTGTGTTTTTATCTGGCTGCACCGCATACTCTAGCTGCCTGCAATCCATGACAATTCTACAAACCCCATCCTGGAATGTTCTAATGGACCACTTCAGCCATCTAACTAGAGAAAATCTAAACACGACAGGATTACAAAGATATGAAATACAGCATAGGACAAGGAGGAAAAAAAATACAGGAAATCACACTATAGAATTTTTTAAGAATTGAATTGTAAATTATGGTGGAAAATAAGTATTTGATCAAAAAACAAAAGTTCAACTCAATACTTTGTAATATGACCGTTGTTGGCAGTGACAGAGGTCAAACGTTTCCTGTAAGTCTTCGTCATTTTTGCACACACTGTAGCTGGTATTTTGGCCCATTCCTCCATGCAGATCTCCTCTAGAGCAGTGATGTTTTGGGGCAACATGGACTTTCAACTCCCTCCACAAATTTTCTATGGGGTTGAGGTCTTTAGACTGGCTAGGCCACTCTAGGACCTTCAAATTCTTTTTACGGAGCCACTCCTTCGTTGCCCGAGCGGTGTGTTTGGGATCATTGTCATGCTGGAAGACCCAGCGATGTTTCATCTTCAATGCTCTCAGTGATGGAAGGAGGTTTTGACTCTTCCCAGCCTGGTGAAGGTCTACAATTTTCTTCCAGGTGCCCTTCGACAGCTCTTTGGTCTTGGCCATGGCTGAGTTTGGAGTCTGACTGTTTGAGACTGTGGACAAGTGTCTTTTGTACAGATAATGAGGTCAAACAGCTGCCAGTAATATAGGTGGAGAACAGAAGAGCTTCTTAAAGAAGAAGTTACAGGTCTGTGACAGCCAGAAATCTTGCTTGTTTGTGGTGACAAAATACTTATTTTCCACCATGATTTACAATTAAATTCTTTAAAAATCCTACAATGTGATTTCCTGGATTTTTTTTCTAATTTCGTCCCTTCTAGTTGAAGTGTACCTATGATGACAATTACAGACCTCTCTCATCTTTCTAAGTAGGAGAACTTGCACAATCAGTGGCTGACTAAATACTTTTTTGCCCCACTATAGATACTGTATTTTGCCATTGTTACTTAGAATAAGTGAGGGACACTACAAAAAAATATAGCAAACATGCGTACTTACTTGCGACTTCCAAAGAAGCGTTGCGACTCACGGCCTCTCCCAGATAGTTCCTGGCCACGCAAACATAGACACCTTCATCCGGCTTGCTCCGGCGTCCATGTACGATCCTGAGGAAGAAGAGTGAGCCTGTAGGCAGCAGCATACGGTGTGAGCGAGGATCTTCCCGGTCAGTCTCTACCCTCTCTCCATCTTTATACCACTCAACCATGGGAGTCGGACGGCCTTCTGCCTTGCAGTTCAGAGTTGCTGGTTCACCTTTCGATACGATCAGGTCTGAAGGATGCTCCACAATTCGCGGTGGTGCATCTTCCAACCTTGGTCGAGATCCTGCAAGAAACAAGAATGAATCAATAACAGATAAACTAAGAACAATCACATACACATCAGGATGTACAGTATCAACTCAGATAAAACATGTTGGCATTAAATTAGTACAGGACGGTACAGTGGAGCTATAATTAGACATCTATGGTATATGTTAAAGGAAAAAACTCAATCAAAGCAGTCAAATACAGGCTGTGAGCCTACACCAGGCATGTCAGCTCTCTGCAGGTCATTTATGCAAGCTGTGGTTGGCAAGGATAAAAAAATGACTATTTCTGGAAGGGTTTGGCTGAGCAAAATGAAGACACATTACATATGCATGGATCTTGTGCTTTTTTTCAGCTGGGAACAAAATGACACGCTCCACATTCAACAGTTAGCAAAAACAGGACGGCATTTCATTTCACCCCATGGGAGGAAACTAGATAGGACAATGTTAGCAGTTTTGTCTTGTGTTTTAAGTGCTGAATTCATTTCGTTTGTTTTTTGCTTAGCATATCTTTGAAAAGATGAAAGAGTAAACAGGCTTGGTAGTCTGATAAATCAGGGTTTCAGAAAGTTTTTCTTTTTTCAGTGCATGTTTTGGGCAGAACTAGAGATAAATAATCAAAAAGCATAGCAATTTACAACAGGTCAGATGATTTTCAACCAGAGAAATGATATAATGAACCAGGAAGCCATATCACATGGTGATTGTCAAATTAACTGAATTATTCCAGGTTTTAGCATAGTACAGACAACATCCCAGATTTACGGCAGTAAGAAAAAAATAAAAAAGGCTGCTGATGTTTCTGATAATGGTGTTTCGGTTCCACTGGACAAATAACTTTTCTCACCACTAAATCCTCCAGGGCTAGAGAGGATTATGAACAAAGGGCAAATGCTTTTAGTTGATAGTGAGGATAAGGCAAAATTTGATGGTGTCCCACTCAAACCAATTACCTGAAGCTGGAAGAAGGCATATTTTGGATTCTAATTTATCTCTCAGGCCACTTGAGGAAAAATTCAAACCACTTCAGCTTATTTTTATCTTCCAATACCTGTCAGGCTTGGAGGAAAAATAACCCCTGGGCTTCTAACAAATGCACGATAAAACAAAACCATTCCCCTGCTGCTTCTTTCCTCCCAGTCTTGAATAAAGTGACAAAGTGACTTCAGAGAGCTAGTACATTAGACCAGGAGCCCAACCACTAAGTTGTGTACAGGCCAGGCTCACCACTGAATCCCCAGCCTGTTACCTTTCTGCCTCTAAAAACAAAAAGCGTTCTGGCCCACTGGGTGAAGCGTGCAGAGACCACCAGGGCTTGGCTAATAGCTTTTAGCAGACACATATAGCGTATGGAACAGACTGCGGTTGGCAGGGGGTGGGGGAGAGACTCAGCAGGCATGGAGTTAGAGAGCAGCTTTATAAATATTACAGGCCAAACACATGGACCTGCCACAGAGGAGATGTAACATAGGGATCTGTAAAGGCAAAATTCTGCTGAGTGTAGAATGATCTAAGAGTGTTCCGAGTAGCAGCTAACCAGCAGATAGCCGTGAGGGATGTGACTCTGTGCTATCATGCAGAGCCAGTACGCAACAAAAGAACTACTTTAAAAATATTTGAAATAATGATATTCAATGAGGTGTCCACATATCACACCATTGAGACTTTGTGGAAAATGAACTAGAATGAACACAGAATGAACAACAAATTCAACAGGAAAATCAAACAGTGCCTGCATTCATTCATTTTAGAACCCAGTGTTAAAGATGCCTATGCATATATGAAGTTAAAGTAGCCATCCAACTAACGACCACAATTTGACTAAGAAAGTAGTATAGTGTATAATATGTGAAATACAACGTTGTTCAGTGGTAAGAGCTAGCTACTAGAAACAGCAGCTCCTGATTGCATAGGTTCAAAACTTGTTGGTCTTGCAATGTCAATGTTGGGTGCCGTGTTTAGAGTGAAGAACTGGAACCCTGTATAGGGTGTACCTCTACCATTGCAAAAGTGAATTACAGTGGTCCTTGAAAGTTTGTGAACCCTTTAGAAGTTTCTATATTTCTGCATAAATATGACCTAAAACATCATCAGATTTTCGCACGTGTCCTAAAAATAGATAAAGAGAACCCAGTTAAACAAATGGCACAAAAGTATTATACTTGGTCATTTATTTATTGAGGAAAATGATCCAATATTACATATTAGTGAGTGGCAAAAGTATGTGAACCTCTAGGATTATCAGAAGGTGAAATTAGAGTCAGGTGTTTTCAATCAATGGGATGACAATCAGGTGTGAGTGGGCACCCTGTTTTATTTAAAGAACAGGGATCTATCAAAGTCTGCTCTTCACAACACATATTTGTGGAAGTGTATCATGGCACGAACAAAGGAGATTTCAGAGGACCTCAGAAAAAGAGTTGTTGAAGCTCATCAGGCTGGAAAAGGTGATACAAAACCATCTCTAAAGAGTTTGGGACTCCACCAATGTACAGTCAGACAGATTGTGTACAAATGGAGGAAATTCAAAGACCATTGTTACCCTACCCAGGAGTGGTCTACCAAAACAAAGATCACTCCAAGAGTAGGGTGTGTAATAGTTCCTTAGACCTTCTAAGCAACTGAAGGTTTCTCTCACATTGGCTAATGTTAATGTTCATGAGTCCACCATCAGAAGAACACTGAACAACAATGGTGTGCATGGTAGGGCTGCAAGGAGAAAGCCACTGCTCTCCAAAAAGAACATGACAACAGTTACAGGAAACGTTTAGCTGCAGTTATTGCTGTACAGGGGGGTCACACCAGATACTGAAAGCAAAGATTTACATACTTTTGCCACTCACTAATATGTAATACTGGATCATTTTCCTCAATAACTAAATGAAATTATTTCTTGATGAGGGATTTTTTCAGACTAAGTTTACTTCAATTCAACTCACATTTTTCAGTGTGAGTGTAATTAATGAGTAACTCATTCACTCATCTTTACCACTGGTACCAAAATTGTAGAGGAGAATCAAAGTCTATAACGACAGTTCAAGGATTATAATACTGCAAGTATTAAAAGCCCTCACCCACAACTTAACAGTCTGTGATGAAGTTCTTTTGCAAGGCCTTACTTGTACGGCACAACACAAAGGCTTGGCTAATGAGAGAGACTAAAGTATGCGGGAGCTCTAGTGCTCTGCTCTTTAACTTGTAAAGTCCTTTGACTGAAGCTACTTTGACCTTGTCTTGAGCAAGGATGTGAATGCCACTGAATACAGGGCATTGCCAGCTCCTTTGGACTCTCCCTGTCCTGATGGGCTTTTAGCACTAAGCAGATTTATCTCCTCTCCTGGGGGAGGGATGGAGGCCATGGAGGAATAACATCTCAACAGAACACGATTGCCACAAATCACCATGCACCAACCAAAATGTGTCAAAAGCAACAAAGGCAGCAAAAGGCTTAAAATGTACTTCATATAAACACTTTATACTAATAGAGCTCAGTACATTATCTGGATTAAACAATGACCATTTTGAAAACGACTCAAATTAATGAATTACCGACAGTGGATGCGGAGTCCTAATCATATGCAAATATGCCGAATATTCCGTGCCGAAATGCCTTGCCATGACAACCATTCATGAATAGGTCAGAGGTCAATCCAATAATTGTCTTCTCTTTTGAAGCATGTGTAAAGGCCTTGAGGTAACCACATACTGAAGAGACTTAGGACTAGTACTAATTAAGATAAAAGATAATGCAGGACGAGGCTGACTCAGTTTATCTGTTATCACAAGACAGAATCAGGCATAAAATGAGTCTGACTTTGCGAGAACATCTTTAAAAGACTAGAATTTTTTTTTTCTTACTCCACCTTTAAAATGATTTCAAAAAGCCTTGATATGTGACAGGCATAAAAGCTTGATCACAGCTGAAGCATTTGTGCAACTGTCATGGAGGAAAAAAACTCAACATTTTATTCTACTCAACAAGAAGCAGACAAGTTAACCTTTTAACAGTGACAAAAGACTATAACACCAAAGCCATAGACGTCAGGTTTACTTTCTCTTTTTAGTCTCATCTGCAATTCTTTTAATTAGGCACCCACCCCCTGAACCTGAGCTTCTTGTTTTACAATCTCCCTCCTCCTGTATTTTTTTCTGGGTTCTTGGAATTGATTTGCAAATCTTCATTCATTTCCCTGACTTCAATTAGGACGTGGGGGTGCCTCCATGAACACCCTTTATCCAATAACCTTTTCTTTGCATCCAGGGACAATAAAGGGCCACTTGCATGAGAATACAAACCCGAGGCCATAAAGCCATGTCCCTTCACCAAGGGGAAGGAGGGAAGATGAAATGGACCAGTCACATGGCCTGAAGGAAATTACAATGCAAAAGCTCCGCTTTCCTCAGGGACAAACAGCTCTTCTGCCTGAGCCTGCAGACCTGAGGATGGATTAACCGCACCGGCAGGCAAGAAATCCTGTGACAACTTTTAAAATAAAAACTTCAACACCTTAAGGATCTGCATTTAATGTGGCTCATGATTCTGACTTAATATAGAAGTTGAATATGAGGTGTATTTGAAAACAGATCTTATGAGCTCTTGTTCCAATAGGAAGAAACAGCTCGGTGTCATGTGTCCTTACTGAAATAAAAATGCTGGGCTGTGACGGGTTCAGAGGCTGCGTGTTATACGTGCTTTGATGTAGTTCAAAGGAAAGAAATAACCCTTATATGTAAGGAACTTTTTATCGTCAGGAACGTTTTTTTTTTTTTTTTTTTTGCGTCAGGAATTTAAAAATGCAAAATACACTTCTGACATTTTGAAGATATCATAAGTGCAGAGACTTACTAAAATATTTACATCATAAGGTTAATGAATAATTGCACAAAGGATTGAGAATGTCTTGGGATAAGAGTTCCTTCAATATAGGGAACATTATTGATGAATGCCAGAGAACAGTTTAAGCATTAGGATAACAAACTAAATACTGAACACACCCCATGGGTTCAGATGAGTTCTAATAACATCAATCTTTCAACATAAGTTCATCATTAAGCTGCTCGGTGGTTTGGCACCTCAGCAAGATCGGCAAAAAAAATTCCTAAAGCCTAACCCGGTGGGTATTAGTACGACTCAGAAAGGGTTATCGATTTTTGTGTGGAGCCTTAAGACAAAGTTTGCAGAAGACAGTAAGAAAGGTAGTGTAGCCCTGAATTCTTACTCTCAGTGGTACAGTGCAGAAAAGAATACCGTAGCCTGAACTGCCTCCGGGTTCCTCTAGTCTTGTGACTCAGAGATGATTTGCAGAATGAAAACACTGAAGTGCTGAAAGGATGCCCCTTAACCTTTCCAAGATCTGCTGATAGTTACAGAATTGAGGTTGTTCTGTGCAGGTTTGCAACATTCGTTCTGATCCTCCACTCCACCTCCACTATGGTCTTTTCCTGCCCTTGTATAATTGAAGCTTGCATAACCAAATACATCTGGAATTTATGTTGATGGTATATCACATATCTCAAGGGGTGGTCTTGAGTTTTCCTGTGGATTTGCAGGAAGAGAAGTGGCCTATGAATTCTAAATTGTGCATACGTGGAAGCAGTAGGGCCCTCTAAAACAGATCTCTCCAGTAATGTGGCTATATTGACGTACGCTGGGCTGGAGTTGTCAGCATACCACAGTTGAGATAACATCAGTTTCCTGGTTGTTCCAGTGGTGGCCCACATTCTGCCAGATTTTCTCACACTGAGTCCTGCCTGTATTTCCTGCCTGGCTCAAATTCCCATATGTTAAATCCTCTGAGTTTGGTTGGGGGATGATGTGTAGGTAGAGTTAAACCTCTATGAGTAATTCCAGTCCAGAAGATTTCACGCAATATTGAGGATAACAGTATGACGCTCTTGGCAAAGGTGCTTTCATGGACTTTTAGATGTTTATTTCTTGCTAAGCACAGCAGTGGGTTTCTGGACACTGGACTGACATCTGAAGGGTTCCATCAGAATCTGTTTCCTCTCATCTCTCCATCCTGTGGGCTTTAAGTTTCAGGTAAAACTTCAGTCAACGGGAAGAAAGCAGCTTTCAAGTTCCTGACAGAAATCTCCCCAAAACAATTGTGCTGCTTTCAAATTCATAGAATCCTAAGCAGCACCGTCCTGCACTGGAGATCCTAATGTACTGTTTGCAACCAAACTGCTAAAGAAGAATTATAATAGTAGTCGGTGTAAAAAAGTTGCAAGCAGGAAGCAAACAGTGTCATTGCACATGTTAATTCAGGCACATAATCATTAGTATCTGCATATTCAATTTGGCCTGCGCTGCACATATCATCATTAGCATTCCCCTTCATCATTTCATCCTCAGTGCTTCAGGAGATAACAGATCACAACCAGGACGTTTTCTATTTCCCTAATGGTGGATGATTGCTACAGGAAATGGTCTCAACGAAGGGCCAGGAAAACCCCTAAGCTAAAAAAAACATTTGACCTACACAGTGCTAGAAGATAAGGGTTCTCAGGGCAAAATGGCTTAAAAAGACTATTACAATGTGCATTTATCTACTGCATCATACGTAAGCTATTGAAGGCATGAATTAGGAATACATACATAAGAGGTTTAATAGCTTTCACATTTAAATCAAGTGCTGCTCAGAAATGTTGAGGGTGTCTGCATAAGTGTGGTTCCTTTGGATATCTTGCCTCATAGTCGCACTGGTAACTTTCATTCTGTAAAGCAAGATGGTTTCTATGTGTGAGGTAGCTGCTTGATATAGATAGATAGACATTGATGAAAAAGAAGTTGTGGTCATTTTGTGAAGCCAAAAAAGACCTAAAATCTACCTAAAACCGCTGTATATGAACAGTAAGTAGACCTAAGAACAGCCATGTGATTTATTGGCGCTCATTCTAGAGCAGATGCACTCCCTCAACCCTGACCAGGAAATAAATATAAATAAATAAATACACTACTAGCTCCAACCTTACAATCTGATTGTTTAAGCAAGGTTCTCACCATGCTCATTTTTGTGATAATAATAAGCACAGCTTTTTCACAACAAAACAGTATCACTCCGCTGATGCGTTGCCAAATAATGACAGTCTTAATAACTGCATTTTAAAGGGATTTTTGTTTTAGTCCATTTTAATTTAATCTCCACTTATTTGCACTTTTTATTCAAACCAATGTTATTTGGCACTGTTATATAAACCTTGTGTAGCATACTTTCAAGACTAAAAAAAATATTTACCCTTGCATAGCTACAACTTCATGGAGTTACTTTTTGGCGGGAGGTATTGTCATTATTAAAGCATATTCAGCAGGAAATTCAGGGATACGTGGATTTATTATGTTTATTTATTGTTAAAAATAATTGAGTATTGTTAAACAACACTTGAGGTTGTGTGCTATTGTAACTAACATCACGACTGTGATGATCTACGGCAACAACATTTTAATGAAGCATTGTTTATCTGAACAATTGAGCTGTTCACTAAAGAAATGGACAGGTAGTGAATGCCTCATAGTGGTGAACTGATGATAGCTACTTTTGTTTGCTGGCTCAAAACAAAAAAGCTAGCTTTGAGTGAAGAAGCTTCTTACCAGACATACCGTATTTTTCGGACCATAAGGCGCACTTAAAATCCTTTAACTTTCTCAAAAATCGACAGTGCGCCTTAAAACGCGATGTGTCTAATGTATGAATTAATTCTGGTTGAGCCTTCTGACCTACAACCGATTGTAGATGGTACACGGCGCTCATAAATCTGTCAAAATGTTTTAGCACGGCCTTGGTAAGTTACGAAGCTTACGGCAACCGTAGTGCGCAGCATCGCGGAGTAATACGGTATGTGCTTCAGCATTAGGGTACGTGCATTCATTCATTCATTTTCGAAGCGGATTTCAAACTCAACGCTTTTTCATATTAGAGGCCTCATACTGTATACTACCTACCAAAGCATATGCAAAAATAATAACAATGCCATTGGTTCACTATTTAATATGGCAATGTGCAGTTTGGGGCACTAAATGTCAATTACGCTCATCCATGAATCCATCCCATCTAAAGAGAGCAACAAAGTTGAAGCTTCCACCATTGTCCTTAATGCTTATATATGGAAGGAAGTATAAATGAAGCTCAAGTACTTTCTAAATGAAAATGCACTTGGACCAGCCAGAGAATCAATAGCTATCCTTACAGTATATAACAATCTAACAGACTGTAGGAATGTATCAGACTTAAGAGCAACAGAAACAGCATCAGTGATATCCTATGTGGATACTAACAAACTAAATAATGTGCTGATGTATGCAAATTTGTTCATGAAAAGCCACCCCTTATTATCTCAAACCCTGCAGCGTAGAAGAGAGCTGATAAAATCAGTGTGCTGCTTGTTATGTGAGAGCGAAGCATCACTTAGCAAGTACTTGAAAACTTGAAACTTTCACAGAAACAAAGACAGCCTTCATTGTATTCTTCATATTGCTCTTAGGGATCGATACAATCAACTGCAGACCTGTGATTTCTACTGACACACTCATTAAAAAGCAATTGCGCGAGTAAAAACCTGCGCCAAAGATCCCAAAAGCAATTCTAAACTCTAAGCAAAAACAAGTGTTTGTGAACGCATGTTTGATGAGAGTGGCAGGGAGCCGCTGCCAAATCACAGCAAAGGAAGCAGAAACAGTGTGAACAGTGAGTAAACAGAGTCGGCGCAGTGCTCGTGCTTGCTGGGTGCGTGCGTAAGTGTGAGTGTATTAGCGCGAGTGCAGACAGAGACCGTGTCATTAGTTTCAGGGTTCCTGATGAGAGAGCACACATGGCCTTGGGGCCTACTGTTTACAGTGTCCTTCAAAAACACAACACACACATACACAGTGATGCACACGCAAACACACTCGAGCACACACTCGGGCCAGTTTCCTTACCTCAACCAGCAAACAGTGAGACAGAAAACAATGCCACTGGATCTGTGATGATACGCTACGTCCTCAAAGAATGGCAATCTCACTGTATGTAAACACACAAATCACACTCCTGCTGTTTGAGAAGTGAAGACAGCTCAGCTTGAGAATGTGTTGACTCTTGATACTGAGAGAACTTGGAATAGATTGAGGAGAAAAAATCAGCTCATGTGAACTGAGCTTAAACTTATGTTTGTGTATCTCTGGATTTCTAATCTATCAACATATCAACCAATGGATTTTTTACATTTAAACTGTACATTTGGGATTGATACAGTAACCACAAACTGCAACATCACAATGCTTGGCGATATACCGGTTCATGTCTTTCAGTGGGTTTTTCATATACCACCATACTGTAGCACAGCAGAAACAACAGCTGTAATGCTTCAATAGGCAATACATTATATGATATTAGGTACAGCTCACTAGATAGCCAGGTAGCATAACGCACACCACAGCGTAGCCTAGCCTAGCCTAGCATAACAACGTGCCGACAGCTGGGAGAGGCTCCATCAGAACAAAAAAACAAAGATGGAGATTAAAGAAAGTGAGAACGGAGATGCAAAACAACTTGTGCCCAAGAATAGAGCTGTGCCTGCAGTGTGGAAATCCAATGCAGCCAAAAGGCTATGTATTGCAAAGTTTTCTGAGCCGCTTTCAATGCTGTTAACAAGTAGTACCACTGAAACCATGATGCCAAAGGCTCAGACTTGAGAGGCATTTTCTTGAGGTGCTGCCTCAGGAAACAGGTAAAGTAAGCAGTGCAACGGCATCACGGTCACAGTAACAATCCAGTCGAGAGATGGGTTCATAGCAATGATTAAAACACTGGATTCAAGTTATGTCTTACTAGGGCAAAAATACTTCAGCCAAAATAAGGCATGTCTCCTTTTGCTGTTTTAACACTTTGACAGTGTTTCATGCATACTGATTCCTTCAAATATTGTGTAATGTTGTTGGGTGAAGTAAACCCTATAGTAATCAAAGCCTTCATGAAATTATTTTTTTAGATTCTGTTTACAGTAGACCTATATACAAACTTATATAACAGCCCAGTCATGCCTCCCCCCAAAAAATAAATATCATGATAAAAAAAAGTGATACAAATTTTTGATCATACCAGCCGGCACTACAATATCATCAAATATAAATGTTTCTATTTGTCCTAAAACAATAATAATGAGTAACAGCTGGAAAATACATTACACTACGACAGGAGCAACAATGCATCTTCAACACACTGTGGGACTGTGGTAGCCTAGTGGGTAAGGTATTGGACTATGGACCACAAGGACCAGTTCAAATCCCACCTGTGCTAAGCTGCCACTGTTGGGTCCTTGAGCAAGACCCTTAACCCACAATTGCTTGGATTGTAAGACTGTATCAGTTGTAAGTCACTCTGGATAAGGGCGTCTGCTAAAATGCTGTTAAAAAAGTACCCTAACCTAACCCCAAATCAGACCTCTAAACTGAGTTCTAACAAAAAAATAAGGAAGCTCAATCTAAAATGATTCACTGCTCCATATGTAGTGCTCTATAAGCAGCTTAGAATAATGGTATTTGCATCCTTTACAGTGCACTACATATCAAATGGGAAGCTATTTCAGCTGAACCAAAGGGCTACTTTAATCATTTAGAATGACATAATGAAAACTAAAAAGTGTACCAAAAACTACAACAAACTACATAATGTCAGACTGTGCCACTTAGCTATTCATGATCAAAACAAGTAAGATTTCCATCTTGTCAAATGGAGGGCAAGTCAGCAAATATGTTTTCCTTGTACAAATGGGCTGTAAAAAAGTACTGCAAATAAATAAATCAGTCTCAGTTTCCTTCCACTTTTCCTGGTGAGGGTCATGGTGCATATAACTAAATGATAACAGTTATATATAGGCACCCTTTTTTATATTGCTGTTGTGACATGCGTTCTGACACCTCCAATTACTAACGTCTTCACCCAGCTGTTGTTAGTACAAGCTCTGGCATTTTATCGTTTACAAATTAAGCTCTGGTTATAAATAATATGCTTTGTAGAGTTTTCTGTAAAACATACTTCATTTGACATAACTGTTTTTTGATACTCATTTTACATATACCTAAATAAAAAACATGAATTACTTATTATTGCTTATTACTTATTGCTTATTACTTATTAATAACATGAATTGTTGTTATTGCTAATTATGCTACTGCTAATTATTTCATTCAACATTTGGATAAGTGTCCTAAGGAAATACAAGTACTTACTGTCCATGATACATTCTGTAAAAATGTGCACTATGCATCGCGAATGATGCATGAAGAAGACATGTACTGCTTATAATCATAATAGATACAGGCCACCATTTCTAGACTAATAGGTTCCAGGACCCTCTGGTGATACCAAAATCCATGGATGCTCAGGTCATGTAAATGCTGTGCAAATAGTGAGAGTATTTATAGATACACTGTGTTATTTATGGCATAAAGACAAAAATAAAATACACTGTAGAGAGTGCTGTAGAGAGATGGTGATTCATGATTCACAATTCACGATGTACGATTCAGTACACAGTGATTCAGATTCACAACAGGACTTGAATTAGCGCTGTGGTTCTTGAGTTTTTCTTTATTTGTACATCCACAGTACTGTATTCTTAGTGCAAATAAGTCCCAATGGGTACTAAAACAGTCATTGATTACAGCCAACTGAAAGGAACTGAGTCCTCTATACACTGTATACATATATATATATATATATATATATATATATATATATATATATATATATATATATATATATAAATATATAAATAGTGGGCCAAAACATATTTAGTCAGCCACTGATTGTGCAAGTTTTCCTATTCAGAATGATGAGAGAGGTCTGTAATTGTCATCATAGGTACACTTCAACTATGAGAGACAAAGTAAGAAAAGTAATCCAGGAAATCATGATGGAAAATAAGTATTTGGTCACCCACAAACAAGCAAGTTTTCTGGCTCTCACAGACCTGTAACTTCTTCTTTAAAAAGCTCTTCTGTCCTCCACTCATTACCTGTATTAATGCCAGCTGTTTGACCTCGTTATCTGAATAAAAAACACCTGTCCACAGCCTCAAACAGTCAGACTCAACCATGGCCAAGACCAAAGAGCTGTTGAAGGACACCAGGCTGGGAAGAGTGAATCTACAATAGGCAAGCAGGTTGGTGTGAATAAATCAACTGTGGGAGACATACAAGACATACAAGACCATTGATATTCTCCCTTGTCCTGGGGCCCCACGCAAGATCTCATCCCGTGGGGTCAAAATAATCATGAGAACGGTGAGCAAAATGACCTGATGAATGACCTGCAGAGAGCTGGGATCAAAGTAAAAAAGGCTACTATCAGCAACACACTATGCTGAGAGGGGCTCAGATCCTGCAGTGCCAAGTGTGTTCCCTGTCTAAGCCAGTACATGTCCAGGCACGTCTGAAGTTTTCCAGAGAGCATATGGATGATCCAGAAGAGGATTGGGAAAATATCATGTGGTATAACATCAGAACTTTTTAGTAAACACTCAACTCATCGTGTTTGGAGGAAGAAGAATGCTGAGTTGCATCCCAAGAACACCATACCTACTGTGATGCATGGGGGTGGAAACATCATGCTTTGGGGCTGTTTTTCTGCAAAGGGGACAGAACGACTGATCCGTGTTAAGGGAAGAATGAACGGGGCCATGTATCGTGAGATTTTAAGCCAAAACCTCCTTCCATCAGTGAGAGCATTGAAGATGGAACGTGGCTGGGTCTTCCAGCATGACAATGATCCCAAACACAATGCTCGGACAACGAAGGAGTGGCTCCGTAAAAAACATTTCAAAATCCTGGAGTGGCCTAGCCAGTCTCCAGACCTCAACCCCATAGAAAATTTGTGGAGGGAGTTGAAAGTCTGTGTTGCCCCAAAACATCACTGCTCTAGAGGAGATCTCCATGGAGGAATTGGATAAAATACCAGCTACAGTGTATGCAAACCTGGTGAAGACTTACAGGAAATGTTTGACCTCTGTCATTGCCAACAACGGTTATGTTACAAAGTATTGAGTTGAACCAAATTTATTGACCAAATACTTATTTTCCACCATAATGAACAATTAAATTATTAAAAAATCCTATAATGTGATTTCCTGGATTTTTTTTTCTCATTTTGTCTCTCATAGTTGAAGTGTAGCTATGATGAAAATTACAGACCTCTCTCATTTTTCTAAGTAGGAGAACTTGCACAATCAGTGGCTGACTAAATACTTTTTTGCCACACATATACTTGTTGGAAATTGGTGGGAAAAAATTGATGGAGGGGGCGGCAGGTGTGTTAGGTTAATTGGTGGTTTTAAAGTATCCTTAGGGTATGAGTGTGTGTGTGCGTATATGTGCAAGTGAGTGTGCCCTACAATGAACTGGCGCCCTGTCTAGTGTTGCTCCTGCCTTGCGCCGCGTGCCGCTGGCTAGCCACCGACTTTCCCCCAACCCTGACCGGGATTAAGCAGATAGGAAAATACATGAATGATTGAAAAATTTGGTGGAGTTTGAATTTTCTCCTCGTGTCTCTGTGGGTTTTCTCTACGTAACACTAAGAAATCTTCATGTGAGCAAGTCTTTCTTTTAAAAGTAAATTATTTACAGATCAACTTAATAAACTGGGGATATCTGTGATTGATTAAACGTTATCTTCCTAGCCAGGTGCATTCAAAGTCGTGTCACTGTATTTTCTGGAAGTTCTGACGTTATAGTGCATCTTGTCACCCCTATAATTGCAGATACAGTGTCAAGGATTTTGTCAGCATGCATATTTTATTTTCAGTAGCTCTAATTTCTGATGCAAAAATACTGTCATTTGGAAGAAATGGAACTTTAATCCATTTGATATAACCAGTAATCTGACTTTGCCCAATTTCTTTTCATTCCTTGTTCAATACCCTATGGCAGAGAGGGGAAAATCAAAAGGAGATGCTGTGCCACCCATAGCATAAATGTCAGCAGTGTAACAAGGAGAGATGTACTCTAGACTGAAGAGACCTCCAGTCCGACTCTAGCCATTAGTTTCAAGGCTACGGTATGAAACCAAGGTTTTGTTCCTTTGCCACTATCTTTGGGGTCACCACAACAACGACGGGAACTAATGTGCGACAGCCATTAAGCTGTCTTACACTGCCAGCCAGGGCCACAGTCACGACAGATTGATGCAGGCGCTTTGTGTTGTGGTTCTTTTCAGCCCTTCTCAGCCAAATTAGAATGAGTGAGATTCCACCCCAGACAGTTCCAAAGACTGGCCTTATATGATTTTGTTTGTCAGTTAAAACACCAAAGAGCCTTATTATGGTGGTGATCTGACACTACTTTTTAGGATGAATCTCATCAAACAGGCAGTGTTATTATTTTTTTCTTTGTTTGTTTTTTTTTTCTGAAAACTGACATGTGTCTGAGTTGGTGCTGATGCCCGGAAATCTTTTATCAGTGAACTTGCTGAAAAGAGTAGAATTGTCTGAAACTTCTATTGTCTCCCATAGAGGATCAGACAATCAGTACAAGTGTGTGGAGTCTGCAAACAGAGACATCAGAGCACACCAGGTTGGAGATACTAGTTTTTCTCTGAGAAGAACACAGACAAGAGATGGAGTAAGCTCATGGCAGAGTGTACGAGCAAGAGCCCTTAGGGTCAATCCTTTGACAAGCACACACAATCCTGTTTAACCAATAAGGCACCTGTGCATGTGTAGAACGCCAGCCCGTGTCTCATCTTGGACTGCTTACCACTTGTCCAAAGTAAAAGAGCTGGTTCTCAGGCAGAGTAAAACTTTTTTGCAGTTCTGGTTCCAAAATTCTGCAGCTCAGGAACTAACTGTGCATAAAATGGGCTCATTTTCACTGTGTTTGGGATTCATTCGTTCGTGCATTTTCATACTCATTCAGTCCAATTTGGGCTCATGAGGAGCAAGGGGAAACAAACGTGCACCATTCCATTGCAGGGCACATGCATTCACACTCACTACACTCACTTTGGGACACTTAAGAGACAGCTATTGACTTAACTCATGTCCTTGGGATGTGGGCGGAACTCGGACTACATGGAGAAAACCCACGTAGTCATGGGGAGAACATGCAAAATCCACACAGATGGTGTCCTGGACAGGATTCGAACCACCATGCCATCCATGGATAGAGTGCCACCATGCCATCCATGGATAGAGTAGTCACAGTGAAAATGAATTTATACATGATGATATGTAATCTACAGAAATGCGTCTTGGGTAATGAACCAACGCATTTCTTTCCACTACATAAAAAACACTCATAGAGTACCTCCTAGGTAGCTAAACAGCCTTTATTAGTAGCCATATGTAACTAGACAGTAAGAAGTACCTCAGAGTATATTGTGCATTTGACTTAATAATAGAACTGCAGTAGTTTACAGACTAAGTTAATATCACAACCATAAATCTGTGGACAGCAGAAAAAACACAATTTTACAACTCAGGGACTGTGGTGGTGATGTTATTGAGACACTTGACTAGTGACAACACGGTTGAGGGCTCAGGTCCCAATACCGCCACTGCTGGGCACTTTCACCTTTATTTTCTTGGACTGTACCTTATATATTGTATCAGTTCCAAGTAGCTCTGGATAAGGTTGCCTGCTAATGAATGAACAAATAAAATTTAGCAAGAGCTGAAAGGGAAACGTTTTGCTAAAGCTAACACTAACAGATCATCTAAACATGTGCAAATTTAAAAATATAAACATTTATCGATCATCTTAATATTTTTACGCTGTATAAACATAGCAAACAATCTGATAAGTTAAACATAATTAAGCCAAAAGTTCCACTCGTAAAAACCTCCACAGTTATTACTTTATGCTGTGCATTAGCAACTTTATAATGGCTCATAAATCAGTGGAAACAAGGGCAGATTCCCTTTTCTCATAGCCAGTGGAATGGCAGTGGAAAAGGTTACTATCCTCCTCACAGATCAGCTATAGTGTAACATTAAGTAGGATTACATAAGTAAATGTTGGTGAACATGAGAAATCTAGCCTCTGGGCAAAAGATAATTTAAACTGCACAAAGCAATGGGCACTTCAGGTGAAATAATGCATCTGTTTGCAAACCTGACCGTGGTATATAATTTAAACCGCCAAGTTCTCAATTCTCACTCTTCTGCTCTGTAGTGTGTCATTATTGGGCAAGTCAAAGTGCTTTTCCATTCATCACTCTCAATAAACGCGTGTTTAGGGACAATTGGGACCGAAGTGACAGCTGTTTGGGGCTATTTCAAAATCTTTCAAAAGAAGTCAAGACAAGCTCTTCTCTAGTTACAAACGACACACACTCATACACTAAACCGCCCTGGAGAAAAAGATACGACTATGACAAAGTTGAGCCCTTAGGTGTAACCCTAGCCTTTCTTTGTCTCACAACTTTATCAGGTGAGAAAAGGTTAGAGGAGATAACCAGCAGCAATTCTGCACATACCAATGGAGGATTAAAATACATTACGGAAGCATACTGTGGACTGAACTCCCAGCTGAAGTGTTTTGCTGCCAAACGGACTAACATCTGTATAGTAATAGCTCAGCGTTAAGTGTGAGCTCCAGGAAAGACAGCAGTCAGGAAAGGTCAGAACTGAGAGTAGCTTTTAAGGTCACTGCAAGGACAATAAATTTTGCAGTGATGACGCATTGGATTCAAATGTCATTGCCATGCTTGGTCCCTTTACAACCTGCAATGTGTAAATCATTGTGTGACTGTTTTGGCTAGTAGACCACAGGCAGATCTCACAGACAATGTTTAGTACCTAATAAATACAAGCTTTTGCCAGGCAGCGAAGTTGGCCGATATGGAAATAATAAAAGAGCTGACATGTCAGCTGAAAGCCTTCAGGAGGGTGTATGTTTAGGTCTAAGGGAATGTAGTTTATTAGTGGAAAGTTACATAATTATGTTTGTGGAATCAATCAGGCTGCAAATGTACTGCTAAATATAAACACAGGAGACAAGATGGAATATACACACAAACAGATTACAAAGCCTCAGGTTATAATTTCCTTTTTTGTCTTTAACTATGACATACTGACATACAGTCAGTTTCAGAAGTGGTCAAAATCTGTCTGAGGTAAATTAGTTAATGTTGCATTGAATATATATGAAATGTAACATTTAAATGAAGAATCTTTTCTAAGAAGATACAAAACTTCCAAGCAGATTCTACGAAGACAAAAATTAATGTGTCACAGTTGCTGGATCACCTAGGAACTCTTAGGAACTTAGGAAAATGACACTGAAGCATGGTTCCCATTTACATTTCACAAGATAACCTTAGTGTTTAAGAGCTTTCAGACAACAATCACTCAAAGTGAATTTGGCATGAAAAAAAAGAAGAATGGTTATACAGTAAATAATCGAATCCCCACTGTTAAGTACAGTGGAGGATATGTGATGTTGGCCGAGTCCCAGTGGCCTAATGGATAAGGCACTGGCCTCCTAATCCAGGGATTGTGGGTTCGAGTCCCATCTGGGGGTGACAAACAAGCAGAGTGGCGCAGCGGAAGCGTGCTGGGCCCATAACCCAGAGGTCGATGGATCGAAACCATCCTCTGCTAGATTTTGTTGGACTGTGGTAGCCTAGCGGGTAAGGTACTGGACTATGGATCAGAAGGTCCAGGGTTCAAATCCCACCTCTGCCAAGCTACCACTTTTTGGTCCTTGAGCAAGGCCCTTAACCCACAATTGCTTGAATTGTAAAATTGTATCAATTGTAAGTCGCTCTGGATAAGGGCGTCTGCTAAATTCTGTAAATGTAAATGAAATGGGGGCTATTCTTCCAAAGGAAACCTTGTTGTGTTACATAATAGAGGTGTGACTGTAGGTAAATCATGTTCCCAACAAATGAAAACTCTGAAAAAACATGTACCACTATTTATAATTTTCTGTAATATTTGTCATTGGCCAACAAAAAACTATTAATCCCATGATTTTGTTCATTCTTTCTCTGGTTCTTATAAGTTACATGAGTAGTCTCGTATAGTTTCACAGATGTGTGTTTCTTTTAATTTACCAGCTCACTTGGTGACCACTAGGTTACTGATTAGCCAGCTAGCTAGCCAAAGCCAGGTTAGCTATAAAATAAGATAATGCCTTTATAGCCATTGTACGATCTGCTGCTAGTAACTGCAGTAGGTTTGTTGGATATCAAATACGTTTACATAAGCCTAACACATATAATTGTATTTAGCTATATTTAAGTTCCAGCATGGATAGGACTGCTGCATGTTCCATTGTAGCCTACTGAAGAGCCAAACCACACGTATTCCTCTCTTGTTCATCATACAAATGCTGATTATAATATCTAAATCTAAAGTTTATAGAGTGTAAATTTCTTTTCACACTGAAACTGGACTGTGGTAGCCTAGTGGTTAAGGTACTGGACTATGGACCACAAGGTCCAGGGCTCATATCGCACCTCTATCAAGTTGCCACTGTTGAGTTACTGAGCAAGACCCCTAACCACAATTGATTGGACTGTGAGACTGTTTCAACTGTAAGTCGCTCTAGATAAGGTCATCTGCTAAAAGACATAACTGGACCCCCATACAAAAACTGGATTCTGTAATTACTCTCCCAGTCCTCTTCTCCAAGTTAATTCCTTGTTTACAAGTTATATTTAAGAAAAGCAAGATAACTACATTTGCACACCCTAATAACATCATGGACCCCATGAAAAAGTAGAAAATTTTGAATGAATGGAGCTACTGGGTCATGGTTGGATCTTCCACCACGGTCATGGTCCACTCCACATCCACAAAAAAATACAGGATATAATAACCACTACATCAACATGTTGACATGGTCTAGTCCCCTGACTTAAACATTACTGAAAACCTCTGGGCTGAGCTGTAGAGGAGAGTTAAGAGAAGATCTTGGTCCTGGAGGATCTGGCTACATCCTGTATAGAGGAGTGTTTCAGGTTCCTCTGTATTTCAAAGTCAACAAGCATCATAAAAAAGACCATTGCTGTTATGTTGCCAAAGAGTTAAATAAGGAGGTGCCAATAACTAAATGATTAGTTGCAAATTCATTGTATGGACTTATGATGTAATAATGTCCATTCTAAATTGTGGTAGGTTACTGCACTGGGTAAAATGCACACACGGGTCTAATTTAGAATTGTGTTGTAATAAGAGGATACACTAAGCAGCTTTAAAAGAGTTCACATGAATGAAAGATACAGGTTTGTTAAATGTAACGTATCTATGAGGATGTGAGGGCATCCTCAGCTCGCGCATCTACCCGTCCGCTATGTCTTATCATTAGGCTTGCGGTCATTTTAAAGCGCATAACAGTAATATTTACTCTGCACTGAAAAATCAGAGCCCAGATCACATACGAAATCCATGTGGTAGGAAAATGTGTAGGGACTACATTTGCACGATTGTCCATCAGGAATGAAGTGTAACAATACGCTGACCATCTCCCGGACCACAAGCGGTCAACTTTTCCCGCAACATGTTAGTGAGTTCCCATGAATACGCAACATGAAGCGTACAATGCATAGTGTTAACTCCAACTTACCATGTGCCAAGCAGACGAGCGTGCAAATAACCGACAAAGCATGGAAAGTCCGTTTAAACTCCATCACCCTCTGGAGAGCTGCGCGAAGTCCACGGCAATAACCGCACCGTTAGTCCGCTATGCATCCAAAATATGGTCCGCTTGGACTCAGGGTCAGTCAGAGCGCGTTTTTGGTTAGTTCCAAACAGCGACACTGATGTAGATCAGGAACTCCATCCGCTACAGATCTAATCAGCTTTTCACAGATCAGTTCACACCGTGAACTCGGGCATCATTCATTCAAGCTTCTGTCCATCTAAAGTCCCATCAAGCAGAGATGTATCCTAATAGTTCTGCACGTTTCACCAAAGCGAGGAGTTACTAACACTAACACACATGGCATCTACTTTCTTTCAGTTTTCTACTCTCCAAATGTACCAAATAATTTAACGTTGGTCAGTGATTAATTCACGTGTACGGCACCCACTCCCTCTGATCGCTCCTCACTCAGTGTGAATGAAGAGCTTCGCAGTGCGCGCCCAAGGCTGCAGTCTCGCGCCCCCTTCAGTGCCTCCTCGAGCCACAGAGCGTCTTAAAGGGCCAGGAGAGGATTATCCACACTCACTACTAATGTAGTTCTGAACTACACTGGCTGACTTTTGAATCACTTTAATTGAAGATAAAAAGTGTGTTCATTTATTCACCCTAAATATTGTGTATTTGCATTGTATCAGAGGCGCCCAGGAAAAAATGTACTATGAAGTTTGACAGTAGAATCATGAAGTGGTCAAATTACCACCAAAATTCATAGTACAACTGTGACATAAATCATGGTCAGTTCATAGTCCACCAAGTTTAGAGTTGTACTATGAAATTTCACAGTAGAACCATGAAGTGGCCAAATTACCATCAAAAATTCATAGTAGAACTGTGAACTTCATGGTCAAACTGTGAAAGTTCACATTAAAATTGTCAAGCAATTCACTGTTTTACTATGAAAATTCACAGTACATTTTTTCCTGGCCGTCATCAAAATGTTGCTTTGCTCCATGGCTGTACAGTCACTACATTTCCCATAATGCCCCAGCATCTTTCAAACGCTTGAGTGCCTTTTAGTCAGAGCCAGTTTCTTTCTCATTTTTGCATGGAGTAAATGAACATCCGCAAATATTTAAATGAATGTAGGGCATGCTGCAAGCAAGCTAACGATAGCTCATTGCTACATGTTTTGGCTAGCCATTTATAACTGTATATCTTACCAAAAGTACATATTAGACCACTAAAGCAAAGAAATGAATTAAATTAGCAAAGGCATCGTTACGTTAGCATAAACTAAATTAATGCAATTAATAAAACGATTCTTTAGTGTTCATTTGTTAGCCATTTCTCATTCATGGCAGAGTAGCGCCAAATAGTGCTAAAACACGTCATCTATTTAGTGTTTGACAGGCTTATTTTTTATGCACAGTCGTGCCCCTGCAACTCACTGGCAAGTAGAGGGGTGCAGCTGTGCCCCTCTAAATTGTGTGTGTGCCCCAGTACAACAAGTAGTCTAGAATCACCCCTTCATTGTATATAATAAAAGGAGAAATATTTTGTTGAATATTAATTTATGTAAAAGTCTCTGCAGAAAAAAAATTGGGAACAATCTGTTTAGAGAATAATGACAAGAAAGAAGTCCTTGTGAACAAATGAGTCACAAGGTGAACGATGCTCAGACAAAGCATGCTGGAGAGAGGATCTGTGACATTGTGGGAGGCTACAACAGAGTATGGCTACACTGCAGGTGATTACTTGAAGACTACATGCGAAGCCCGGCTTCCCTTGAATTTCATTAAAACACAGTAATGAAATGCCTACTGAAATGTCTATATTATAATCAATCTTGGTGGAATTCAATATTTTAGTGAATCAAATGATCAGATATATCACTGCAGTATCACACTGTTCGTTCATTAAACTCAAACCCCTCCCGTGAACAGCGCAGTGGGCAAAATCTGCTTTAACACCCCAGACACAGAATTAATAGAGACTCATTAATGCCTGTGTCTCTCTGGGAGTCTGTAGTGTGTTCCTGTAGTCGCTGTTCTGAATGACAGAGACTGGGTCAGTAGTGCATGTCTGACCAGAGGTACCCACACGAGATATATTCATCTTGAATTTATATTCAGTGGCCATGTTATCAGGTACATGTACACTGGGGCAAAAAAGTATTTAGTCAGCCACTGATTGTGCAAGTTCTCCTACTTAGAAAGACAAGAGAGGTCTGTAATTTTCATCATAGGTACACTTCAACTATGAGAGACTAAATAAGAAAAAAAAATTCAGGAACTCACAATGTCATTGTAAATTATGGCGGAAAATAAGTATTCGGTCACCCACAAACAAGCAAGATTTCTCGCTCTAACAGACCTGTAACTTCTTCAAGAAGCTCTTCAGTCCTCCACTCGTTACCTGTATTAATGGCACCTGTTTGACCTCGTCATCTGTATAAAAGACACCTGTCCACAGCCTCAAACAGTCAGACTCCAAACTCAACCATGACCAAGACCAAAGAGTTGTTGAAGGACACCAGGAAGAAAATTGTAGACCTGCACCAGGCTGGGAAAAGTGAATCTACAATAGGCAAGCAAGTTGGTGTGAATAAATCAACTGTGGGAGCAATTGTAAGAAAATGGAAGACGTACAAGACAATTGATAATCTCCCTCAATCTGTGGCCCCACGCAAGATCTCATCCCGTCGGGTCAAAATGATCATGAGAACGCTGAGCAAAAATCCCAGAACTAGGTTATATTACAAAGTATTGAGTTGAACTTATTATTGTTGAAACTTGTTATTGACCAAATACTTATTTTCCACTCATTTTTTTCTCATTTTGTCTCTCATAGTTGAAGTGTACCTATGATGAAAATTACAGACCTCTCTCATCTTTCTAAGTAGGAGAACTTGCACAATCAGTGGCTGACTAAATACTTTTTTGCCCCACTGTACCATTTGTATGTTTTGATTGTAACTCATATATTGCTATGCGTATTTATCAACCGCCCTCTACCCCATCCATCAATAGAAACTGAGCACCACATGATCTCCACTGACCAGATATTGTTTGGGTGATGAACCATTCTCAGCACACCAGTGCCACTGATAGGGTAGTTTATGTTATGTTCGTTTGCAGTGAAATAGTGTTACTGGATTTTTGAACACGTGTACACATACTGACGACTTTATTAGACCATCTGCCTTGTTGGCTCAGCTTGTAGGTGTATAGTTAATAAATGTAGGAAATTTAACATCATGCACATTTTGTGTTTGGGTCATCATGTAGTTCATCATTGTCACTTTCTTGACCATAGAAGGCTGTTGACTACATATTAGCTTCCTTATTATGTGATTGAAGTTCCTAAAAAAGTTCCTAATGAAGGCTGGTTTGTGTATTGTTTTGAATGAAATGAAAGCCTTATGTTGTACATAAATTCATTTTGTGATTGTACTTTAGTAGTCAGAATATAGTGGGGGAAAAAATGAGTGTTTCATTTCATAGTACATCAGCGTAGGCAAACTGGAGTTCCAGCCAAGGGAAACACTACCGCCTCCAACACTGCAGCAATGATTGTTAGTGCACGGCGTGATACAAAGAAATTGTGTTTAAAGAGGTTGTAGAAAGTAAAAAAATATATATTATTCTGATGAAACTTCAGGTTCCAAGCAAATCGGCAGTCATGGCCAAAGCTCTGATTCCAAACCAAGCTGCTCTGAGGCTCTCTGATGTGATCAAAATAGAAAACTAATATCAGCCACAAAACACAAATCTGAGCCGTCTGCATGTAATAAGACTTGGTGGTAAATGCACTGCATGAAACTGACAATAAAATATATTTGAAAACAGTCAAAGAGTCCATTTTACATTCATCTGATGTCACTGCCACATTTATTGTCAAACCTCAACAATACATCTACAAACAAGGACTTGGAAAACAGAATTTTCTTTGTCAGGCTGTAATGACCACTAATGGGAAAATGATCATTACCTATTTATTATGTCTACCAACAAAGTCAAACCTACCATTATTAATGTATCAGTAATATTTATCTTAATTCCTTCCACCAAACACAATTTATTCCATTAGATTCCCATTAGAAGGCAATCAGGCAGTCCTATGCGTCCATGTACAGCCAGCACCCCTTGGTATTGTCTTCATGTTTCATGCATGTGGCTGTTTAACTTAATTGCAAAAGCTGATGAATTGGGCTTTCGTCTGTAATTGAATAAAACATGATGCTGTTTCCCTCTAAATACATTTCATCTCTCTTATGACGGATGCAGTGCACTCAGGAACCCATTAAAGATTCGCCAGACCCATCAAAAACAAGCACACAGTCAATGAATTTAGCGAATAATCATTTTATAATGAAAAGTTCTAGCAATGTCACATCAGCAAGTGCAAATGATGCCATTAGCCCACATGCACACTGGGCCAAGAGGGCAGATGGGGATAATGTCTATGCCCTTTCAATACTGGAACCCTAAACATAAAAAAAATGTTATGTAGTTTGCATTTAATATAATATAGTAAGGCTTATTTGTTACATATTAACTCATTTTAAAGTATTGCTTGCAGTCCTAAATATGAAATACATTTAATGGAATTAAATGTCTTTGTTTGTTTCTTCTTTTACTTTAAACATTAATATATGATTAGGCATTGTTACACACATAATAAAATCAATTTCCTAGTCTAATACATCTGGGAATAAGATTATGACATGTCAGCAGTATAACAGTGTGGATGGGTCAATAGTGAGAGTGTAAACAGAAAGATGCTACAGCTCAATATCTGATTAATCTACTAAATGTAAACAGCCCTAATGCTGTTCATCAGAACCATGATTTATGAGCATGTTCATTTCCAACAATACTCCCTACTACTCACACTAAACTCAGCCAATCAGCCACCATGATCCTTTCCTTCTAGACTCTGATTACTAAGAATGAGTTGATTTGCTGATATCCAGTTTGTGGGTTTGTTTGTTTTAATGAATGTAGTTTGTGCTTACGCTCACTTAGCATCTGCAACGAGATTCATTCAGCACCTGCAACATGACTGTTTTGCTGATGTTTTGTGTCACATAGAATGTGTAAATTAGTCAGACTGGAAGCCAGGTACTAACCTCTTGCACATTTTTGCCTTTTTTTATGTTTCTGTATTTTAATGTCCTGTACTGTATATATACTATATATAGCTGTACTTTTTCCCCCACTCATTAACACCTATCTGACTTGCCCATAATTTCCTCAATAGCAAATCAAAGCATATCAGAATGTTGAATAATTAAATGTTGCATAAGAAAACATCTCAAATATTGAAACATCAGCCATTGTCTGCTCTGTTATCTGAGCTCTCTATAAAAGCACATGGATTGTCTCATAGATTAATTATTTATGAGGCTGGTGTTGGTAAAATGGCAATATATTTTTCATTGATCTGTCACTGATTGGTTGCTTTTAACATCTCAAGAGACACAGGCTTATATTTGGATGGTCAATTTTCTATTATTTCCTATTGCATTGATATTGCTCCACCTTTCTCTCTCACAAAAACTTACTTATGCACTCTCCCCCCTGCTGGCTTTGTCTTTAAGCCTCACTGTTAGAATCCATCTTAATTGTGGGTCTGCCGGGGAAAATGTTCCACTGTTCACCTGCTTCTCCTTTTGAAAGCTGCCTGAAATTGCAGTGTAACCGAGGGAAATGTACCAACCTGCAGACCTTTCTGAAAATCCAACATTAACCTCTCACATCTTTGAATATCTCACTGTTCAAGAACATAACTGACCTCAATGGCTAATTATCTAATGAAGCCACCTCCATGTTTGGCACACACGGTGTCAGGTCTCTCTCTACACACAATCCTTTCAGAAAAGTCTGCTAATTAGATGGCTATGGGGTGCTCTTGTCAAGGTGTAGCCAGATAATTAGTGAAGCTGCTGCCTATTAGTGACCAAACCAACTCTGAACTGGCTGTTTCTGTGTTCAGAGTTTCAGCTCTCTAGCTTGGAGAAAGAGCTGCCAATATTAGATTGCTGTTTAGCCGCTCGCTATCAACATGCCCTGCAAGCTTCCCTTTGCTTCAGTTGAAAATTGCAGCCACCATCATTTTGTTTCCTTGGAGATAGCCTGACTATTCCAATTCCCACAGTCTGATATGGGATTCACAAACCAAATTACAGCAATTACCACCTTTGCTGGACAGTGGCAACCAGGAAATCTGGCCTGGCACACGTAGCTTAGCTTTGAGCTCAGTTCTGGTCCACTGATGCCTAGTTTGAAGTGGACTCTTGCTGCATTAGCCAATCTTTCGTTTTCTCTTTTTTGTCTTTTCAGCAGCTACTTATAATGACCTCCCTTTAAAAAAAGCAAATGTATCGATTTTGCACAGGAGGTGCTGTAAATTTATCTTTTCCTATGGACCTCTTAAGGTTACAATTAGACCATTGTTGCATTTTAAATAAAATGCAAATTATTCCATTGTTGCATCATGGTTCTGGGTTCACTGGCTGTGGGAAATAAGTGAGTCAAGAGGAGGATTCAATGTTATCAGACCTTTAGCTCTGTGCACTAAAGCAGCACAGGATTCATTTCTGTAAACCTGGCTGATCTGAGATTAAAAGACAATTCGGAACAGACTTCCAAAATCAACATATCGACACAAATTAAATTAAAACAAGTTAATCATCTTAAATTAGGACATACAGTATATCTACACATGTGGAAGACAACACACAGACACAAACACTTATTACTGTCTAACTGAAAACATGGCTGAAAATCCTGTATTAAAAACTATTTCAGAATTAGAGAACATTCTTTCTCCATGCCATCCTATGTGAGAAGTACATGCTTTCCTTTGGGCTGTGAATGCTGGCCTGGTTGAAAACGACACTACTGCTTCATCTCATACAACTATCAGCCTGTCAGATAGGGTGCTGGAATGCTGAGGGGAAGAACTCAAGATAGAAAGCTCAAAGCTGAGGGTGTAGAGATTCCTCCAGAGCTACTGAGGGAAGGAATTTTCCTGAAGCATGTTTACAAAGATCTTGGCCAAGGGACCAGTGCTGCGCCAAGCAGGGATTGGTTTAATAAACCTGTTCTGACAGAGCGGATAAACAACAGTGGGCAGAGGGAGAAAGAGTGATGCTAAATGTAAACCGTGTAAGGGCTCTGCATTAACACCCTACACAGGGAATAAGCATTTCTCTCATGCCAATTAAGCTTGCACATTGTGTACCGATGCATGAGGCTTGTGGAATGAGTGCATGGAGACTAGCCCAGTGAGATGCAAACACAGGTCGACAGTGCTGAAACACTTCAACTGATTTATTCCCATTCATTGCCTGGCATGAGTTTATGCCACTTATTTCTGTTCGGGGAGGCTACCTGTGTGGGAGTGTGATTATAGATAGTTAACTGCAGATGAATTGGTGGTGCAGTGAGCAGGAAGACAATCCCAGATGCTTCCATGCAAGCATTCCATGCCTGTGAAACCAGTTTAACAACCAGTTCTCTGTAGTCATGGTATAATATAGTGTTAATATGGACAAGTAGAATATCCAGTCTGGATTTTGAAATGACATTACTTATAAGCGTTAGGTAACTCTTATGACTTACTACGCACTAGAGTGTAAAACCTAACCAAGTAACAGCTTTGTCAACTCACAGTTACATCACGTTAATATGAATGAATCAAAAAGCTTGCTTTTTGTTACAAAATCTTTCAGCATGAAAGACATAGCAATAATTATCCAAGTTTCCCAAGTACCCAAACTTCACAATTTTATAACAACAGATTTAAGATTTGAATGTGAAAGTCTGCAATATCTCCCAAAAGAGCAGATCTTGAGTGCCATCTTCTTTTCATTGGGCTCTTACATCTCAGTCCATACTTGAGGTGAAGCCATAAAAGAGACAACCGTTCAACTTGGAAATGCATATTGGTTGAAAGAACCATGAGATGGCAAATATACAGTATTTGTGCAAAAGTCTTAGACCACCATTAGATTTGTTGTTTTAGTAATGGTAAAATGACCATTATATAACATATTGTCAATGTTTGGACCTAGAAATTTCAAACATGTATTCATCACCCCATTATTTTCACTGGTCTACATTCCAATGTTTGTGAGCTTTAGCCTTAGCCTATTCTCCCTGTTTCTTGCCGAAAAAGTAGTTTCATGACTGCTACTCTTCCAAAAAAGACCTTTCTGATCAAGGTTCTTCGGGCTGTAGAAGGGTCAACTTTGCATCCCAATGGAGCTGCCAGCTTCTATTGCTCAAGTGTAAGTGGAGGTCACACTAAATAATTGCTACTGTAGCCTATAGAAGCTGTTCTGTGAGGGTCTTTTTTTTAGTTTTTTAATACTGCATACAGAGTTCCTGTAGTTTCTGATTCCTGCATTAAAATAAAGAGACTGAGAAACAAGCTTAATTATATATACTCATTATAACATTGCTAAAATAATAGTACTGGTAATGGTTGTCTAAGACTTTTGTACTGTACTGTATAATTAGATATTTTCTATTTTATTCCACCCAAATCATGCGATCAGCTGAAAAAGCATTACTGTAATAAGAAGAAAGATATAATGGAATTATGGGCTAACGGTACATCTGCCCATCCAATCCTGTCTGATCATTAAAAGCTTGGGTATTTTGGGTTCCTCCAACAGCCAACATCCATACTAGGCAACAAAGCACAAGTTGTAATAATTCCATAAATCAGCAGAACTGCATTCGTTACCTTTACCTGACAACACAGTGACAAATAAGACAGAACAAATAGATTTAAAACAAACAGATTTTCTCACAGGTAGCTATGTAACAAATACACAGAGGATTCATTCTCTTCCGTTCTATTCTAATTTATTCTTCTGCCCTAAGTGTAAACGCTAGCTTCACAGACCCTCCAGATGTTCCAGTTTTTATGTCACCTCACATTTTCTCTCCCTTCCTCCTTATGCACACACATATACACAGAGCTTCTCTTGATTTACAGTTCTCTGGTGAGCCCATCTGAGCAGCGCCTTCGGGAGGGCCCAGTCTCTGCCAGTCCTTTATTTATGACACCTTCATCTCTAGCAAGGATTCAGTGTGCCTCAGGGAGCCAACTCCCCAGGGCCACCAGAGGCGAACTTCATGGCTACTGTTGTTTGGGAGACAATAGCTTCTGCCTATCATCAAGCATGAGTCAGATGTCCAAAGTCAGGCCTTGGGTGCGCCCAGAGCTGGATGCCATTGTGCCTCTTTCTCAAATTATGGTAATGACCATGCAGCTACACGCACAACCTGCAGACAGACAGCAGCCCTTGCTGTGACCCTCTCTTTGGGAGCTCTAAGTTAGTTGATTTTATAGTTTTATGTTTAGCCATTGTTTTCATTCTTTTAGATACTAAGCAAGTCAAGAAAACACATCTCTATTAGTGGACGGGGAAAACATATAGACGTACAGTATAATCAAACAGACAGGCTATCTTTTTACAATCAGCCACTGCCATATGCGCAGCTAATTGGCTTTAAACGCGACTCAACATCTATTTAAATGCACAACACTGACTCTGATCGATCACACCTGTTTTTTTCACTGTGGTAACAGGTGTGCTGTTCAGCTAAAGGGTCAGAGTTCAAACACGAGCATCTGTCAGGTCAGACTGACATTCTGTAAACATAGCTAATCCCAAAGCTCTGGTAAGCATGGTTCATCACTGAAAGGCTGTAGACAGAGCGTATGTCTGCTGGTTTGTCAGTGACAACACCTTTCTTCTTAATTCTAGGCTTTGGTGAGAAGCTTTAGAGATCATGGTCACCCTGAGAAGTGAAGATTTAGTGCTTTGGAGTGTGACATAAAGAGAAACGTGCATAATGGTTTCTGGGAAGCTTGGTCATCCAATCATGAAAGTGAAACAGAAAAGATCCAGGCTGGATGTGACAATCCATGTTGCAGACGTAAACGCACACCCCACAAACATCACGTACACTCACTACTGCAGACCGTATCAGGTGTACGTATGAGTGCAGCCCAGCTTGCGATAAGTGTAATCCTCTCATTTATAATACTGGCAAGTCCTGAATCTAATATGAAGCTAGAAAGACCAGGTGTTTACTCTGTTTTCAGCGTTTTGCTTTTGCACCATTTTAGTATACAGAGTGCTTTTTAGATTCCAAAATAATGGCAGGAAAGATATGGAAAAAAGTTATAGTCAGAGAATTATGAGATGGTGCATGATAGTGTGAGTAGTATGATAGTACTTTATGGTACAATAAGGATGTCAGCTCTGTCTGGGAATCAACACAGCCAGTGGTTTGGCTGTCAGAGCCTGCTTGTGTCAAAGGGCTTATAATAAGACATTCTTGAGGAAGCTTCATTTTCATAATCAGGCAGAAAAACCCAGTCTGTGCTACTCCACAAACAGTACCTCCTCAAAAATCGTCCAGCAACAAGCAATGGTATAAAGCCAAGTATTTGCATCATCAATCTGTTTTTTTATGACAGTGTACAAAACGCAGTGCATTTGCAGAATTTAAAAACCAACCATGCTTACAGTCTTGCTAGAGAAAATGGCATGGAGGAATTTTTATCCCCCACACTAGCTAATACAAGAGAATATGATAATGCATTACAGCCACTTTGCGCCCAGCATGGAAGCGCTAATAACTGAAACGGCCTCTCAACACTGTGGGAGGTCAGTGATTCACACATAAATTCAACACAACTTGTTGAAAATCAACAAAAATAAGTGAAAAGTTGGTGTCAGGTACCATGCACTACACTCAGAGTACTATTTAAAAGGGAGTGAAGAACCACTCAGCATAATTTGTTCTGGACAAGCAGCCAGACACAGGGCGATATGCAAAGGGGGGAGGGTTTCGCCTGACTGGAGCATAAGCACTATAATGATAATAAATAAGCATGTTTTCTTACATTCACACATAGACAGTGGCTTCAGTATATGAACGGACAAAGAAACCACACATACACTGTCACACGTTACTGTCCAGCCTAAATTTTTAATGGTTATATATTCATGAAATTCTCTTAGCCTCATACATTTTGCAGACCTTGGTACAGTGAATCAGCTCTTGAAGTTCTAAAGCTAAATAAAAATTTCATTTTCCATCTCATGAAGAAAAAGTGCGTCACTAAATAAGTCATTAATTAGAGCCCTACTGGAAGGACAAGTTGAGCATGGTAATAAATCAAAAGGCTGAAATTGCACTCTCATGCCACATAAGCAACAGGTCATGTAAGAACAACAGGAAGAGAGAAAATACACAGGAGATCAAGAGCGGAGTGAAGTGCAGGAGCCGAAGGGAGCGATGGGTGGCAGGGGAGTTTTCAGTCCATGATGAAGGCTTTGCTGTGTTTGTCAATGCTGCCGAAAGGTCCAACTGCTCAGCTGTCTCTTAGTCTTCTCAGTCTCTGAAGACAACTGTCCTTGTACTCTCACTGCCGTTCGCTCTCACAGACAGTACCTCTCTCTTTCACACACATGTCCACTGTCAAGGATCACTGTGTTTCTTAGGCTATACTTACAGTCGTATGAAAAAGTTTGGGCACCCCTGATAATTTTCATGATTTTTCTTTATAAATCATTGGTTGTTCAGCTCAGCAATTTCAGGTAAATATATCATATAGCAGATGAACACCGTGATATTTGAGAAGTGAAATTAAGTTTATAGGTTTTTTACAGAAAGTGTACAGTAATTATTCAATTCAACAAAAATTAGTGCAGGAGGTGCATACATTTTGGGCACCCTTGTCATTTGAATACCTTTAGCACTAATTATTGGAACACAAAATTTGTTTTGTAAGCTCATTGACCCTTGATCTACATACACAAGTGAATCCAACTATGAGAAAGTGTTAAGGTGGCCAATTGGAAGTTTTTCTCCTCTTTGCATCTTCTCTGAAGAGTGGTAACATGGGAGCCTCAAAACAACTCTCAAATGGCCTGAAAACAAAGGTTGTTCAACATCATGGTTCAGGGAAAGGGAAAGGCTCTCTCAGAGATTTCAGCTGTCAGTTTCCACTGTGAGGAACATAGTGAGGCAATGGAAGACCACGGCACAGCTCTAGTTAAGGAACTCCCGAAGTGGCCAGCAGACCAAGAAAAATCTCAGACAGACAGAGGCGAAGGATGGTGAGAACAGTCATTGTCAAGCCACAGACCACCTCCAAAGACCTACAACCTCATCTTGCTGCAGATGGTGTCACTGTTCATCGTTCAAACTACTATACAGCGCACTTTGCACAAGGAGAAGGCCTGTATGGGAGAGTAATGCAGAAGAAGCCTTTTCTGCAGACACACCACAAACAGAGTCACTTGAGGTGTGCTACAGCACATTTGGACAATCCAGCTTCATTTTGGAATACAGTGCTGTGTACTGATGAAACTAAAATTGAGTTATTTGGACATAACAAGGAGCGGAAAAAGAACACAGCATCCCAAGACAAACACTGCTAACCCCCAGTAAAAATTTGGTGGCGTTCCAATCCATCATGCTGTGGGACTGTGTGGCCAGTGCAGGGTACTAGGGAATCTTGTTAAAGTTGAGGGTCGCATGGATTCCAGTTAATAATCTCCAGATTCTTGAGAACAACAATGTTCAAGAATCAGTGACAAAGTTGCACCGAGGCCAACGACCCCAAACCCTGCTTAAAATCTACTAAGGCATTCATGCAGAGGAACCAGTACAACGTTCTGGAATGGCCATCTCAGTCCCCCAGACATGAATATTACTGAAAATGTGGGCTGTCCATGCTCGGATACCATCAAACCTGACTGAACTGGAGATGTTTTTCTAAGGAAGAATGGTCCAAAGCACCTTCAACCAGAATCCAGACTGGAAGCTGTAGGAAGCGTTTAGCGGCTGTTATTTCTACAAAAGGAGGATCTACTAAATATTGATGTAATTTTTCTGTTGGGGTGACCAAATTTATGCACCTGCCTAATTTTGTTTGAATAATTACTGCACACTTTCTGTAAATCCTATAAACTTAATTTCACTTCTCAAATATCACGGTGTTCATCTGCTATATGATATATTTTACTCAAGTTACTGATCTGAACAACCAGTGATTTATAAACTAAAATCATGAAAATTATCAGGGGTGCCCAAACTTTTTCATACGACTGTATTCACTTGTGTGTTACAGTACTAAGTACTTCTATACTTATTATTAACCCTATTCTCAATAATGAAACATATGTACAGGTGTTCACCATTTATTGACTGCATTATGTTCTGTGAAACAGGTCGTTGAAAACAGACCAAGAGGGACGCTGACTGGACATGATCATAGTCACATAGTCTTTTTATGCTACTGTAATGTAAATATAAAGGATATTTTCAGAAGAATACTGTGTGCAAATGATACCTAAATGTGTCAGAGATACCAGTGAAAACACAAATGGCTGCCTAAACTGTTATACACACTCTAAACCTTATGGAAATTCATAATAATTATAGAAAGTACAGTAATGTACTGTTTTGACCCTGTGTAAGGGAATGCCATAACACTTAAATGGATGGTGTGATAAACCTGAAAATTAGTTTGACATAAGACAAAAATGCATTGATAGACAGTATTACCAACAACACAGAAGATCAGATGAAACGGAGACTCAACGAGTGAATGTGAACCAGTTTATAATTTATAGTTATAAGTTAGAAATAATATACAGGTAGGGGTGGGGCAAACAAGGAGTACTACTTACACTGCTTACAATAGTGCAGGCACAAAAACGTACAAACGCCATTCACAGCTTGTTACAAATAAGTAGCAGAATGTCATTCACACAAACACTAATAACTAGTACAAAAAAGTCTCTAAACACATCAACCGAGTTAGAACAGTCTCTAATCCAAACCTGAGTTAACGAGCACATGGGCACATGACATTTTTCACACACACACACACACACACACACACACACACACACACACACACACACACACACACACACGACACATTCTGCTCTTAAACACCTGTCTCTGCTTATGAATCCACAAATTAAATCAATCCAGTTATGTTCAGTAAGCTTGGAAGTATTCCGTATTATTTCAATTAAACTAAACTGCATTATGTTACTTGAAGCTTAAAGTTGTTTAAGCAGACATGAACAAGCAAACAGACTCAATGGCTATGTTAACAGTGCAGGTAAAAGTGACTCAAATATTATACTCAGATGTGACAAATATTTGTTTTTTCGTTGCAGTGTGAATGGCATCATTTATGGGAGTCAGGGCCTAACCTGGTTAATAAAATTCAGGTTCCTATCTGGCAGCACAGGGGATGCAATGGAAGGAACCAATCCTATACAACGTGCTGATCATTATTAAGGAAAGTACACACACATACACTCTCACTCACAATGGGACACTTTAGAGACACTGACTGACCAGGCACGTGTCTGAATGTGGGAAGAACCTGGAGTACCTGAGGGAAACCCACACAGACACAGGGAGAACATGCAGACTCCACAGAGTCCAGATAAGGAATTGAATCAGGAGTTTCAGGAGCTGTGAGGGAACAGTGTTAACCACTTGTGCCAGCATTCAGTCAGACCTTTTCAGTTCAGATCTGTAGCACTTTCACATGTGGTACCAAAATCAGAAATGTATCTGACATGTGGCCCTGTGACCACTGTCTGAATACTCAGATTGTAATTCATTTGGTAGGATATCCCAGCACTCATCTTCTTGGGTAGCATGATGTAGTTGAGAGAACTTAAGAAATGGATTTTCAAAACTCACAGACAATCAAGAAGGGGCAATGAGATGTCAAATAGGTTAGGCAGCATGAAGTAATGCCCTCATTACTGGCCAGTACAATCCAACCCCTACTCTCTTTTTTAGCAATATAGGCCACCTCAAATCAGTGTCCTGCTTCCCAACTCTTGAAAAATGTCACACGCATAAGGAGTTAAATGTGGAATTTTATATTCTGGATGATTTTATGAATTCCATGTCTGTCAAGTGCCAGTCTCTTATTCAGACAGTTCTCTCCACAGAAGTAGTGTCATGAATTCATAGAAAGCCATCCATACTGATCTCAGTACTATCTAGCCTATACAGTTTAGTACACAGGATGCAGATTAGGACATGCAGTCATTTTATTAGGAACACTATACTAATACAACACAATGTTTTCATGCAATAGATTCGAACGACAGTAAACTAATTGGAGCTCGTGTATAACCTCAGTATCTTCCACACCAAAATGTTGACGTTATTTTCTTTGCCCTTGAACTTTCACCAGTAACAAAAACTCACTAACCAGTCACCTTCACTTCTGCACCTCACAAGCCAGCTTCTATATTTTCAGGCTGCCTCTCTGCTGGCAGCCTTTTCATACAGTGGTGCTTGAAAGTTTGTGAACCCTTTAGAAGTTTCTACATTTCTGCATAGATATGACCTAAAACTATTAGGAGTCATGCCGGCCCTGGCTTGTTACGCTAGAGGCTGGCGTTTGACTCACTATTACAGCGTGAATACGCTTGGCGCGATCGCGCATGCGCCAGCTCTGTATGGCGCCATGTGGGGCCTATTTAAGCACTCCTTTGGGCTCACACAGGTGTCGCATCTTCGCGCACTGCACCAGTCACACATGGCTGTGTTTTTGAGAGCTATTTTTTGGTTAGGGACAAAGGTAGGCTGGCGATTTGTAGATTGGCAGTCGGGGGCAGTCGGGAGGCTGTCTGGTAACGTAGGGCATAGAAATTAGTGTAGGGCAAGTTTGACCATATGCCATTTGGGTAGCAAAGCCACGTGATAAGTGTACTGTTGTGTAGGGTTTCTGTTTGATTTTTCCTCAGTGGTTGAGTGGCGCATTTGGTTAACTCGTTGCTAACCGATGCGGTTGTCCAGTGGTCAATCCTCAGCCACTGAGATGGTTTTCTTTATTTGTTTATTTTACTTTCTTCATTGTATATTTTGTTTCTTTTGTTTTATTTATATTTTGGTTCATCTGGAGCTAACGGCATTTGGGTCCTAAATCCCTTTTTTCTTTTATTTTCAAACAAAAGCATCATCAGATTTTCTTCAGTGTTCTTCTGATGGTGGACTCATGAACATTAACATTAATCAATGTGAGAGAGGCCTTCAGTTGCTTAGAAGTTACACTGGGGTCCTTTGTGACCTCACCAACTATTACACATCTTGCTCTTTGGAGTGATCTTTATTAGTTGACCACTCCTAGGGAGGGTAACAATGGTCTTGGAATTTCCTCCACATGTACACAATATGCCTGACTGTGGATTGGTGGAGTCCAAACTCTTTAGAGATGAAACTTTTCCAGCCTGATAAGCATCAACAACTCTTTTTCTGAGCTCCTCAGAAATTTCCTTTGTTCATGCCATGATACACTTCCACAAACATGTGTTGTGAAGAGCAGACTTTCATAGATCCCTGTTCTTCAAATAAAACAGGGTGCCCTTCACACCTGATTGTCATCCCACTGATTGAAATCAGATGTACCCAATAATCGCTTTTACCCAAGAAAGAATTTTTCTGTGCTCATCTTGTCCACATTTTATGCTGCAAAAAATGTGAACTAAGCAGCGGAATTACAAAAAAATATCACGTCGCTCCCTGTCTGTATAGTTTGGATGCTAAAAAAGATGTCCTAATATTTCATATTTTGAAAATATGTCACTTTTTCACATCGCGTTCAAGGCCTTAATACTGTGGTAGTCCATCTGCTTATCTGAGGTACTGTAGCCTTTCTCTCATCTCAAAGTAGTCTGGCCATTCTTTGCTGACCTCTCTCATCAACAAGGCTTTTTCTTCTTCAGGGCTGCCACTCACCGGATGTTTTTTCCTTATTATATCATTCTGAACAATCTCTAGATACTATTATGTTCGAAAATCCCAGGAGATTAGCAGTTATAGAAATAGAAATACTCTGGCACCAACGATCAATATCAGTGAGATCACAATCTTACTTCATTTTGATGGCTGGTGGTAACACTAAATGAAGCTGCTGACCCAAGTCTGCTTCATTCCATGCACTGCACTGCTACCACTACTGACTGGTTAGATAATTATGTAAATAACCAGGTGTACAAGTGCTCCTATTAGATTACTCAGTGAGTATATTTTGAAAAGAAGCATGAATATAAGATGTAAGGCTTAGAAATTTCTTGTTAGCACTACTTTCTAAAATCAACTTGTAATAATCTTGTAAGGAGTGAAACTGTAGTATTAATGTAGTAGCAGAGCAGCATATTTATATATGCCACATGAATTTCTTGTCACTTGTGCTGCATAAGGACGTCCTGCTGCTCTGATAATCCATGAATACTCTGGGCTTTCATGGAGCTCTCAGAAACACTACTGCTGAAGCATAATCCAGGCTCAAATGTGTGAGGAATTCTGTGGGAATGTTCTTGATGCATCTGCCCTCTTGTCTTCAGTGGTGCAAGGAATTTGGCTGATCTGCCATAGGTAACCCTATGTGCTGTTGACAGGGAGCATTTGGCCCATATGTCAACCTCGGATCACACACAGCAAAAAGTCCTGCAGCTGTGGTTCTTCCTGACTCAACTCAGCTTGACCCTGCTCAAGCTTCAAATACCCACACAGCACTGTGTGTGCGGTAGAGCCAAGCACTTGTGGAGATCTTTGGTCACCTTTTCCAGTTGCTGCTGTCCTCTGAACACAGTGGCATATTGAACGCAGTGGCCCACCTAGCATATCCCCAACCTACCACGTTAATGCTCTAGTAAAATCACTGCTCATCAGTATTTAACTCATTCCTGGCCAATCAGATTACACTTTTGTTAACATGGAAGAGAACTTCATCCATCAACTACATCCATTTGGACTATTATGTCTGCATCTGGTGTTCATACAAAGCATAGACATCCCACAAACCCCCCTTTCTCTTGGTCAGAATTTAAATGATCTGCTATTGCATGTGCTAAGTGCTTAATGGTGACATGCTCTCACACACAGGGTTATTATCTGGCTTAAAAAGATGGTAATAATCAATCCGCGATTTGATTTTAGAGAGAAAAGCCTGGACGCTGGCACAGAAAGAGGGGCCAAACAAATGTCTGGCAGCCCTCACTGAAATAGTCCTGAAATAATGCACAGACGGGATGGGAGCCATTCTATCTCCAGAGTCAATTACATAAATCTCAGCTAATTGGTGTGACACTACTTTGCTTCAATAATAGGCTACTATATAAGCTCCCTGGACAAAATAATTACATCCGGCAAGAGCAACGCTTTATTGTCTAATGTCAAGAGGTTATGCACTTGGAAGAAAGTTTTACATAATGAAAACTCATTAGTAGATAAATAGGCCCCTACAAACTCTATCTAGTTGTACACTCAATAAATGAAAGGCTTGGCTGCTGGAATCCTTACCAGAACTGAGAATGTTATTAAAGTGAACGAGGCATGCCCAAATACTGGGGATGTAACATGAAAATATCTTTTTCTGTGAATTTTATTCTATAAGACATATTTGCTATGCCAGTATTTGAATGTTTCTCATGTTATGTTCTCTGAAAATCAAACAAATATAGTTCTGTCTAAGATTGGGTGGGTACCTTTAGTAAATAACGGCAGCATTCCATGGATTCACCGGCACTAGTTTGGCCATTTGTATGACTTCAAAGTCAGAACACATGGGTTGATCTGCAATCATATCAAACTTTCCTGGTAAAAAGCAATTTGAAGAAAGTATAGTGCTTAATCTTTGATGAAACCACAGTTAAGATACTTAATCCTCACTGGAATAAGACAGATACATATCTGAGCAACTGTTTGAATAATAAGAGCAACTCAGCAAAATCAGAGAGTTTTCACACTACCATCACTCCATCAAACTTAGCTCTGAATAATTTATTCCCAGAATAATTATGAAAATAAAATGATAGATAAAAATCTAATATGAGTGAGATTACAAACCAGATAATCACTTCACAGTAGAGGGATCATAGCTCATTTCTATAAAGTAATCTCCAGAATTATTGGCACCTGCGCAATGGATGGGTAAATAAAAGCTTATGAAAAATGTCTTAGTACTTTATTAGCTTAGTCTCATACCAAGAATATATGAAATCTAACATTTAATTAAAGTGCAGAATATTTCATATAAAGAAAATGTATATCAAGCATGTTCACATTTACATTTTGGTGCATAGGAATACTTTAGGTCCTCCATAGCCTTTTGTTTTATTGAGTATACAGTAGCACTTGAAAGTTCATAAACCCTTTGAAATTTTTAATATTTCTGCATAAATATGACCTACAACATCAGTAGAGTTTCACACAACTCCTAAAAGTAGATAAAGAGAACCCAATTAAACAAACAAGATGACCCCCTGTGCAGCAATAGCTGCAACTAAACGTTTCCAGTAACTGTGAAACTGGTTACATTTGAAGAATTTTAGCCCTTTCCTCTCTACAGAATGCTTCACCTCTGTGATGTTGGTGGGGCTCCTCACATGAACTGCTACCATCGGGTCTTTCCACAGCGTTTGTACTAGATGAAGGACTAGACTTTTCCAAAACATTATCTTTAGTCTTCTTTAACCACTATTTGATAGAATGGCTTGCGTGCTCAGGGTTGTTGTCTTGTTGCATGACCCAGTTTCACTTGAGATTCAGTTCAGTGACAGATGTACTGATTAGAATTGTCTGGTATATTTCAGAATACACTGACCATCAATGATGGCAAGAAGTAGGGCTAACCCACGATACTACCAGTACCAAGATTCAAAGATGGGATAATAATAATTCTTTTCCTCTCATTCAGTGTTTTCCTTTCTATATGCATAATGCTTCTCGTTCAAAGCAAAAAGGTCTATTTTGGACTCATCCATCCACAATTTTTTTTTTTCCAATAGCCTTCTGACTTGTGCCCATGATCAGAAGCTGCAGAAGCATCAGCTTTTTGTTAACACCTACTCAGTGTGGGTTTGGCATAAATGTTTTACGTGCTTCTATGGGTGGCACGGTCGCTTCACAGCTCCAGAGATCCCGGGTTCAAACACAACCTAGAATTCCGCCTGTGTGGATTTACTCCGAGCTCTCTGGTTTCCACCCACATTCAAAAAAAAATAATTTAGGTTAATTGGTCACTCTAAATTGGCCCAGTGTGAATGTGTCTGACTAGTATTGATGTAACATTGTTTCATGAATAGCCATTGATGCTGATGCAACGGTAACTAATCAAACAAACAGACATGCATCTACAGAAAACAACCTTATTCCCATTACTAGGTATGGTGAAGCATCTGTGATGTCATGGGGAAGATTCAACTGGCTTTTGGTTGGATCTTCCAGGAGGACAATGATTCAAAACAGACAAAAATGGTCCAATGACCAGGGAATCAAGCTTATGGTATGGTCTTGCCAGTACACTGACCCTCACCTTCTGTGGGAGGTGAGCTAAGAGTAGAATTCACAAGAATGGAACTAGGAGAATGATGAGAATGATAAGGTTAGATTTATCTCACATTTCAATTGTGAGATAAAGTGCAATAATTAGATATTTTTTCATTATCTTTTTGAACTATATTCACCAGGGGTGCAAGTAATTCTGGAGCAAACTGTATGAAACCTCTCACATTCCTATGCAGAGGTTGGATGGAATTCAAGGCAACAAAACAGATTACTGCATAATTCATCCAAAAAGACTCATAAAAGCAGTGAAAGCAAGAAATGAAGTCTATAAATTGAAAGCTGCTCATAGAGAAATGCAAGACTGATATCCTGTTGTATGACAAATACACTGGAGAAATTGAACCTCATATATGAAAACATAAGAATTGTGTGTTTATCATACAGCTGAACAATACATCACATCAGCATCAATGTGCAGCATTTTCTGTACTTATAGTCACGTCACAAGGACTATAATAGTCAGGTTTGAGTGGTTCCATCAATAATGTCATTCTAAATAATTACTAAATTAGACTCTTATACAGGAGACAAAATGTTTATCACTAATCCTGAAAGTAAAGTCATCTATTTTAAAGAACAAATGTGCTTTTACAGGTTGTTTCTAAATTGCAAGTTTTGCATAACTGTTGCTGATGTACAGTACTGTGCAAAAGTCTTAGGCCAATATTAAATTTATATTGTTTTAGCAATGACATAGTGACCATATATAATTATTTATGAGTCTCTATTAGAATACAACCAGAAAATACAGGAAATGTCTGTGCAATCTGAAAAAGAAATCTGAAAAACAACTTCTGTAGGCCACAGTGGTAAGTAATTGGTGTGACCTCCCCTTACACTTGAGCAATAGCAACATCTGGCAACTTCACTGGGATGCCAAGTTGACCCTTACACAGTTCGAAGATGCTAGATCAGGAATGATCTTTTTTGAGGGGTAGCAGCCAAGAAACCACTTTTTCAGAAGGGCAACAAGGTGAAAAGGCTAAGATATTGCTAAAGCTCACAAATACTGGAATGAAGGTCAGTGGAAAAGAGTATTATGGAGTGATGAATCCGACTTTGACATTTTTGACAATATGTTATATATGGTCATTATATCATTGCTAAAACAACAAAACTAATGGTGGTCTAAGACTTTTCCACAGTACTGTATAGCGAAAACATTATAACCACCTGGTTAAGCAATGTTTTAGGTAGGTGGCACATGACAAGCTGACGTCCACATGAACGCAGGGGTTCCCTGCAGATCATTGCCCAGATCATCACACTCCCTGCACCGGTTTGTCTTCTTATCAAAGTGTATCCTGGTGACATCATTTCCACAGGTAATTGGTGCACATGAGAAAAGAAGACAGTACTCATTGGACCAGATGACTTCCTGCAATTGCTGTATTGTCCATTTCTGATCCTTGAGTGTCCTTTGTAGACACTTTTGATGGTGGCTAGGGGCATATAATCTCTGACCAGTTTATGACTACACAGCCACACATTCAGCAGGGTGTGAGACATTGTGCTATGAACATTCCTTCCATAACCAGCATTAAACCTTTCTTGTGCCATAATAGTCCTTTTGTCAGTTTGGACCAGATAGTATATCCTCTGTTGCCTTTATGTACTGATGAGCCTTAGGCACTTAACAACCTGTCGCTGGTTAATGGTTTGTCCCTCCTCGGACCACTGTCGGAAGGCACTCACCACTGCTGATCCCACAGCATCCCACAGACCATTTGTAATCTGTCAAAGTTATTCAAGTCTTTATGTCTGCCCATTTATCCTGAACCCAACACGCTGACTGTGAGGACAGAGTGTTCGCTCACTGACTGATATATTTCAGACCTTGACATTTACAGTTGTAATAACATAATCAACCTTATTTGTTATTCAGTCTGTAAGGTGTCATACTGTTTTGTCTCATCAGTTTAATTGTAGAGGAAAGAAGCTTGAAAATTAAAACTATTCCATAAAATTCAGCGTTACTCCGATTTGTGGAAGAGATTTGCATACAGAAAAGGTTGGTCATGTATCAATACTGCTTTGCATCTCAACAGGAGGCAACAGCTCCAGGCAACACCTCCAAAAAAGAAGAATGCAAATCCAGAGCAGGTCTCGGGGAGAGGGCTGTCTGAATCATGGTCTGCATGCTGAATAAGCTGTTTATTTTTAAGTTAATGAAGCCTTTTATTCAAACTCTTTGCCTTTTAAATTCTATATTGTTTTAACATTCGTTATGATTTATTCATGCTTAATCTAATTCAGGGTGGTGGAGGAGTGGGGCCTATCTGGCAGCACAGTGTGAAAGACAGAACCTGGTCTTGGACAGGGTGACAGTCCCTCACAGGGCACATACACACAATCCACACACTTTGCAGACACTGGGTGACCTAGCACATGTCTTTCTAATGTGGGAGGAAACCAGATACCTGGAGTATATTTATCAAAGGTTCAGAGTTGTGTTTCCTTAGGGATATCGTTCATTCCTAGTGTATTATATACACTAAATGGCCACCTTATTAGAGATACCCTTCTAGTATTTGGACCTGTTCTGACCTTCAGAACTGCAGCAATATTTCATGGCCTAGATTCCACTAAGTGTTGAAATCGTTCTCTAGGAATATTGACCCATGCAGACAGGATAGATTCTCGCATTTATTGCAAGTTAGATGGAGGCACTGACAGGCTCTGAAGAGCCCATTCTACCTTACCCCCAATATGCTTTATAGGATTAAGATCTGGGAACTGTGAAGGCCAGGGAAGCAAGCAAAACTCACTGTCATGTTCCTGAAGCCAATCCCTGACCCATGTGGCATGGTGCAGTCTCCTGTAAAAATGTCCTTCTGCCATGGGTTGAACTTGGTCAGTCACAGTGTCAAGTCAAGTCAAGTCAGATCTATTTATATAGTGCTTTTACAATGGAGTATTGTCTCAAAGCAACTTTACAATTTTAAATCATCTCCTAATATCTACGTCCAATCCCAAACTGAGCAAGCCTAGGGCGACAGCGACAAGGAAAAACTCCCTAAGTGTTATGAGGAAGAAACCTTGGGAGGACCAAGACTCAAAAAGGAACCCAACCTCCTTGGGCGGCGTAGATGATAAATAAGTTAAGTGGGAGTTTAGGTATGCTCTACTGTCCAAACATCCATCCACATGTATCAAAGGGTTCGGGGTGTGCCAAGAGAACACTCCCCACACTATTACTCCTATAACAGCCTGAAAGGTTGACCCTTGACAGGAAGGGTTCAACAAATCATGCTGCTTGTGCGAAATTCTGACCCTCCCATCAGGATGGTACTACATAAATCTGGATTCATCTGACCAGGCAATTCTTTCCACTGCTCAGTCATCCATTTTTTGCACTTTTTTTGGTCATCTGTTGTTATAGCGCATCCATGCTAAGAAACGATGAGTTGAGCCCTAGCGTTGTATTTAGCTGCAATTTGCTTGTCTGTGCACCGCCTGTTCGTCAGAATGATTCTTGACATCCTCCTCTGACTCCTTTTGTCAACAAGTTGTTTATGTCAAAAGGATGCCCTTTTGTTGAATGTTTTTCCTTGATAACACCATTTTCAGTGTTCTCGGTATTCATCGACATCGACTATTCAGCACTGTTGCACTATAACAGCCCACAAGATTGGCAGTTTTTGAAATAGTCTAACACAGATGGCCCATGCCTCATTTGAATCACTCAGATCACACCCATTCTAATGTGGATTTACACTGAATCTGATTCACAGAATCAGGTCACATGTCTAATTTTCATACAGGGAATCCAACAGTGACAATGCAGGTGTCTCTAATAAAGTTGCCACTCAGTGTACAGTGGGGCAAAAAAGTATTTAGTCAGCCACTGATTGTGCAAGTTCTCCTACTTAGAAAGATGAGAAAGGTCTGTAATTTTCATCATAGGTACACTTCAACTATGAGAGACAAAATGAGAAAAAAAATCCAGGAAATCACATTGTAGGATTTTTGAAGAATTTAATTGTAAATTATGGTGGAAAAAACCAAATTTGGTCTCCCACAAACAAGATTTCTGGCTCTCACAGACCTGTAACTTCTTCTTTAAGATGCTCTTCTGTCCTCCACTCGTTACATGTATTAATGGCACCTGTGGTCAAAATGATCACGTGAACGGTGAGCAAAAATCTCAGAACTACATGGAGGGACCTGATGAATGACCTGCAGAGAGCTGGGACCAATGTAACAAAGGCTACCATCAGTAACACACCACGCCAAGAGGGACTCAGATCCTGCAGTGCCAGGCGTGTCCCCCTGCTTAAGCCAGTACATGTCCAGGCCCATCTGAAGTTTGTCAGAGAGCATATGGATGATTCAGAAGACGATTGGGAGAATATCATGTGGTCCGATGAAACCAAAATAGAACTTTTGTAAAAACTCAACTGGAGGAAGAAGAATGCTGAGTTGCATCCCAAGAACACCATACCTACTGTGAAGCATGGGGGTGAAAACATCATGCTTTGGGGGTGAAAACATCATGCTTTGGGGCTGTTTTTCTGCAAAGGGGACAGGACGACTGATCCGTGTTAAAGGAAGAATGAACGGGGCCATTTATCGTAACACTTTAAGCCAAAACCTCCTTCCATCAGTGATAGCATTGAAGATGGAACATGGCTGGGTCTGCCAGCATGACAATGATCCCAAACACACCACTCGGGGGTAAAAAGCCACTCCTTCGTGGCCTAGCCAGTCTCCAGACCTCAACCCCATAGAAAATTTCTGAAGTCCGTGTTGCCCAGCGACAGCCCCAAAACATCACTGCTCTAGAGGAGATCTGCATGGAGGAATGGGCCAAAATACCAGCTACAGTTTGTGCAAATCCGGTGAAGACTTACAAGAAACGTTTGACCTCTGTCATTGTCAACAAAGGTTATGTTACAAAGTATTGAGTTGAACTTTTGTTATTGACCAAATACTTATTTTCCACCATAATTTACAATTAAATTAAAAAAAATCCTACAATGTGATTTCCTGGATTTTTTTTCTCATTTTGTCTTTCATAGTTGAAGTGTAGCTATGATGAAAATTACAGACCTCTCTCATCTTTGTAAGTAGGATCAGTGGCTGACTAAATATTTTCTTGCCCCACTGTACATTTGCAACATGGAAAATGTTTTAGGGATTGTGATCTATATTTTAACAATGTAATTGGTATTTTAAATGTATTCTAAAACAATCTTTTTATGTTACATATGTTATTTGTTTCTGATTTAGACTGGTTTACTCAGCACCCAATGAAAATCTGTACATTAAACAACAAATACTACCAAAGTATCACCCAGTTACACTGTTTGAGACTGAGGCATATGTTTAAATTCATATATGCATATTCTGCAAACAAAACCTTGGTAAAATAAAACACCTTAGTAAGGACTTATGCAACCTGTTTTCCCTCTCTCAAATTCCTAATTACAGAAATGAACCAAGGGAATAGGGAGGAGAGGTTTTACTGTGAAAATACCCTGCTTCCTTCGCTGTGTATGATTTACTAATTGTGCTTGAGTTATATTTAGAGGCTGCCAATTCCCTGAATGCTTAATGAGGCAGTTGGGGCAAGCTCTCTGGAGTCCAGAAAGCGAAGTTGAGCTCTACGCTTTCAGGATATAAAATCGCCATAAAATGCATACTTACTATTGATTTGCATACCTGGCACTAATCAGAGCAGCTGAGCAATGGGTGTTTTTTGCTCATTTAATCTCTCTCCTACTCTCATTTTCTGTTGAAACCGATTCCCATAACATCACCATCTTTATTGGTACTCATTAAGGAAAGGAAAAAAAAACTGCACATCTAGAGATACTGTGTTGAAGAGAAAACAACATCCAAACCAGAATAGTCAGTACTTTTAGCAAATCCCACTTTTAATGCAGGAATATTCAGTTTGACTACAGTTCTCAAACAGAATATGACCTATGGATTTTAATTCAATCATTTATTCTGTTTCATACCCACTTAATCCAGCTCAGGGTTGTGGAACATGCAAACTCCACACAGGTGATGTGACATGACAGCACTAATCACTGTGTGAAAATGCAGTCTATTTCTATTAGGTCACTTTATTAGGTACACCTTGCTAGTACCCAGTTGGACCCCTTTTGCTTTCAGAACTGCCTTAATACTTTGTGGCATAGATTCAACAAGGTGCTGGAAACATTCCTCAGAGCTTTTAATTTCTATTGACATGACAGAATCACGCAGTTGCTACAGATTTGTCAGCTGCTGCACATGCATGATGTGAATCTCCCATTCCACCACATCCCAAAGGTGCTCTGCAGGATTGAGGCTACTATGGAGGCCATCTGAGTGCAAGAAAAGAGTTTGAGATGATTTGAGCTTTGCGACATGGCCTGTAGAAGATGGTACACTGTGGTCATAAAGGGATGGACATGGTCAGTACTCAGGTAGGCTGTGGCATTTAAAAGATGCTCAATTTTTATTAAGGGTTTGTTTATGGACTTTGGACATTTTTGATCCAGCATTGTTAACCCTCGTTCTATTACGTTTCAGTCCAGTGAGCAGGTCTTCTCTGTTTTTTTACACTATTATTTTACTTACTTGACACTGGACTGGTGTTTCTGTTTCCCTTGTTTTTTAACCTGTGTTTTCTTTAATAAAGCTTGTGTAAAAGACCATCTTCGTTCATCTCCTGATGTCTGCCAGGCATGACTTCAGTGAATAGCTGTTTCTCATAATCCATATGCTAGATGTTGGAATAAAAGGCAGCCACAGAACCCTGAGCGAACCTGACAAGGGCAAAACTTATACATCCAGAGCATCTCAGAAACAACAATGCTTATGGTATATAGTGGTACCTACCAACAGTGGTCAAAGAAGGGACAAATCACAAACTGAGGACTGTGTGTTGAGGACCCAAAGCAGATTACTATATGAGGACTGTGAAGATCCAAACTGGCAAGATAGAATACTGTGATACATATTATATACAATTTTAATGCTGGTTTCAGGAGTAATGAATCTCAAAACAGAGTGCAACGCAGTCTACCAGTCAGTACCCATTCTAACCCCTGTCCATTGTCAAAAGAGCCTGCAGTTGGAAAAGAAGTGTCAGATCTGGACATTGGAGTATGGGAGGAAGGTCTCCTGACCCAGTGAGTCTCACATGGACAGCTGGGTGGTCTTTTTGCTTGTGCACTTTTAATAATGGCACCAGGATGCACTGTGGGAAGAAGTCAATCCTGTTCAGGGAGTGTGAAGCTCTGGGCAATGTTATGTTGGCAACTCCTGATCCTGGCATTCATGTGGATATCAGTTTGACACATCCCACCTACTGAGACATTACTGTGAACCAGGCGGTCATAATGTTTTGCCTCATATGCGTACATAGCCACATGTACATAGCTTTAGCTAGACAAAATAACATTTCTGTAGACTGTACTGTGTTATAAAAGAAATCCACTAACAGAGCTCCTAATGTCAGTGCAAACATCACCTCTGTGTGTGTTTGTGAGGTTGGATATACAGAGAAATCACGCACAGCTACAATGAGCCACACACACATTTTTCTAACCCCCTCCACACACACACATGCTACACATATTCAGCTCCTGCACTCTTCCATCTCCAGAGAGGGAGCACTACTGATCAGCCAGTCATCTCCCTAATTAATCTCGAGTCCGGATAGCAGAGAGAATAGGAGAGGAGGACAGACAAAAGGATAAGAGGAAAAGAGAGGAAAGGCAAATGATTTAAAAGGCTACATTTACATGTCTAAGTGCACCGCTCACAAAAAAACTATTTTGATTATATGGTACGGTTATTCCATTGGCCTTTGTAAGGTGACTTCTATCGGAGCAGTTTGTATCCCAAAGTGACCCGCATTTACACAAAACAACATTAATAGCCACCAGTGTGAAATTATGTTACCTTCACCTGGTTTCTGATCAGAATCTTCAGACTGATCTCATACTGCTATGTATCATATCTGTACTTGATTCCAGTATTACATATTACATAAAATCATGTGGTTTCCACCATATATAATTTCATTAAAAACACTATGTCAAATATGAGGAAAAAATCTCATAAGTCTCATAAATCTGGTTTAAGTCAATTTCATAAGTGAAGAAAAAATCATAAACAGAAGGAATCCTGCAAGTGGAGAAATAATAATGAGACAAAGAGAAAGGCAAGTAAGGAACCTTAGAAAGGCAAGTAAAGAAACAGAAGGACCAGAGGGCTGGCCGTTATGTAGCTGAAGTATAGCTAAGTGGGGGACTGTGTAATAGATTTTTTCAGTCAATATATCCAAACATACAACAACCTACCCCAACCTAACAAAGCAACCAATTTAAAACCAGCATGCAACAAGAACCATAACACAAGGCATGAAACCCCAACTCAACAATAACTATACTCCTTTATCTAAAGCCAGTATGCAGCAACTTATCTAATACCAGCTAATTGTAGCGATGAAGCTAAACCAGCTAGCAACTATGAAAGCCAACGTGCAACAACATATCATAACACCCTGCCTAAATACAAAAAAACAAACACATAAAGCAGGTAACAATTAACCTCACTCCCCATAGTGATCTACCTAAATGAGCAAGAAACAACCCACATCAGCCCACCTAAACCCCACACCTATTAACCAGTGTCAACCCAAAACACACGAGCCCACCATGCCACAACACAAGCCAAATCACCTAATGCTAGAACACCACGACCCACCACAATTACAGTGGTGCTTTAAAGTTTGTGAACCCTTTAGAATTTTCTATATTTCTGCATAAAAATGACCTAAAACATTATCAGATTTTCAGGCAAGTCCTAAAAGTAGATAAAGGGAGCCCAAATGAGGCAAAAATATTATACTTGATCATTTATTTACTGAGGAAAATAATGAAATATTACATATTAGTGAGTGGAATGTATGTGAACCTCTAGGATTAGCAGTTAATTTGAAGGTGAAATTAGAGTCAGGGGTTTTCAATCAATGGGATGACAATCAGGTGTGAGTGGGCACCCTGTTTTATTTAAAGAACAGGGATCTATCAAAGTCTGCTCTTCACAACACGTTTGTGGAAATGTATCATGGCACGTACAAAGTAGATTTCTGAGGACCTCAGAAAATGAGTTGTTGATGCTCATTAGGCTGAAAAAGGTTACAAAACCATCTCTAAAGAGTTTGGACTTCACCAATCCACAGTCAGACAGATTATGCACAAATGGAGGTAAATTCAAGACCATTGTTACCCTCCCCAGGAGTGGTAGACCAACAAAGATCACACCAAGAGCAAGGCGTGTAATAGTTGGCGAGGTCACAAAGGACCCCAGGGTAACTTCTAAGCAGCTTCTATGTTCCACGCTCCGGCGCGATTCGTGGTCATAATACATGTGTGCTGCACCCGAGTCCAGTGAACCATGCTCGAGCCCACCTCTTCAAGCATGCCCGAACATGGATCAGTGTACCATGCCCCAGCATGATTTGGAGCAATCACACTAGTCGTACAAACCAAGTTTTGGGGGTTAATCGTGCCCAAATGCGGCACAGATCACCTAGTGTGATCTTGGGGATCCAACATGCAGCAACATAATACTTACTAGTCAATATCAATCCACCCAACACCAACCCAACCAGAACCCATAAAAACCGACCCACCCTAATAAACATCAGCTCCTGCACTCCCAAAGCCAGCAACCATTTCTCACGTCACCTGCTTTCCAGACACTTGTGGACATACATAAAAGAAGAAAGTTTCAATTCCAGTATACTTCAGGGCTTCAAATGCTCAAGGGATTCAGATAAAAGATGCAATTATGAAATTTATGCTTTATACCCCTCCTCTCTCTCAATCTCTCTCCGCCTCTCTGATAAATAAATTAGTTATTGCTGAAGGGAATTAGTCAGTGCAGCTCATCCCAAATTAGTGTTGAGTACACAACCAGCACCCGCCGGAGAGAGATGATGGAACCACCTCCAGGTACCCCAGTGGAGTCAGATTGGTTGAAATTAAGCATTCCCTGTCAGAAATGCCATAGACCTGTACCAATGTACCAAAAAAGCTAAAACTCTTTTCAAAACATCATAATAATAAACACAAACACCTAATTCATCACACCATACAGAATGGAGTTGGATTGTCATAGTGTGATACTAATTGGCAATGCATGTGTGTTTATGTGCTCTAGTTCAGCTACACAGATTAGGGGATATTTTTAGTGTATACTCAAGATTCCTGGGTGTATGGGTGAACTTCCAAAAAATGAAAAAAAATGTCCATCTGATCAATGTCTGTTTGCCTTAACACCCGAGGTCTTAAGAATAATAACAGGAAAAACATACTGTCTCACATATAAAGTGGAATCTCAGAATGCAAACTTAATTGGTTCCAAGAAGGCCGTTCGAGCTCGGAATCAAATTTACCCATAAGAAGAAATGTAAATGGATGAATTCGTTCCTGACCCCAAATGATTTACTGCGAACCCCGAATGCTTTTTTAATCCTCTATTAAATAATGAACAAAAGCATGAATAAAGCAAACAAATGTCATCCAACAATAATAACCAATAAAAATATGAAATAAGAGAAAATAAAGTGAAACTTTATAGCCACTGAGGCGAACGCAGTTTCGGCATGTCTTATCACTGGGACAGCAGCATCGAGACTGAGGGAGTGTCTGAAATCACACACATAGATTGATATAATATACATACAGTGGTGTGAAAACGTTTGCCCCCTTTCCAGATTTCCTATTTTTTTGCATATTTGTCACACTTCCAGTGGTGCTTGAAAGTTTGTGAACCCTTTAGAATTTTCTATATTTCTGCATAAACATGACCCAAAACATCATCAGATTTTAACACAAGTCCTAAAAATAGATGAAGAGAGCCCAGTTAAACAAATGAGACAAAAATATTATACGTGGCCATTTATTTATTGAGGAAAATGACACAATATTACATATTAGTGAGTGGCAAAAGTATGTGAATCCTTAATTTCAGTATCTGATGTGACCCCCCTGTGCAGCAATAACTGAAACTAAACATTTCCTGTAACTGTTGATCAGTCCTGCACACCGACTTGGAGGAATTTTAGCCCATTCCTCCGTACAGAACAGCTTCAACTCTGGGATGTTGGTGGGTTTCCTCACATTAACTGCTCGCTTCTGGTCCTTCCACAACATTTTGATTGGATTAAGGTCAGGACTTTGACTTGGCCATTTCAAACCATTAACTTTATTCTTCTTTAACCATTCTTTAGAATTCTCTGATGTAATTCAGATTTCATTGTTCCATCAATGATGGCAAGCTGTCCTGGCCCAGATGCAGCAAAACAGGCCCAAACCATGATACTACCACCACCATGTTTCACAGATGGGATAAGGTTGTTATGCTGGAATGCAGTGTTTTCCTTTCTCCAAACAATTAGCAATATTAATGTGAGAGAGGCTTTCAGTTGCTCAGAAGTTACCCTGGGGTCCTTTGTGACCTCGCCAACTATTACACACCTTGCTCTTGGAGTGATCTTTGTTGGTCTACCACTCTTGGGGAGGGTAACAATAGTCTTGAATTTTCTCCATTTGTGCACAGTCTGTCTGACTGTGGATTGGTGGAGTCCAAACTCTTTTGAGATTGTTTTGTAACCTTTTCCAGCCTGATGAGCATCAATAAATCTTTTTCTGAGCTCCTCAGAAATCTCCTTTCTTCGTGCCATGATACACTTCCACAAATATGTGTTGTGAAGAGCAGACTTTGATAGATCCCTGTTCTTTTAAACAGAGTGCTCACTCACACCTGATTGATTGAAAACACCTGACTCTAATTTCACCTTCAAATTAACTGCTAATCCTAGAGGTTCACATGCTTTTGCCACTCACTAATATGTAATATTGGATCATTTTCCTCAATACATAAATGACCAAGTATAATATTTTTCTCTCATTTGATAACTGGGTTCCCTTTATCTACTTTTAGTACTTTTGTGAAAATCTGATGATGTTTTAGGTCATATTTATGCAGAAATAAAGAACATTTTAAAGGGTTCACAAACTTTCAAGCACCACTGTATATGCAGAAAATATACCTGTATGAGCAAGAGAAGAGATTACCATTAGCATAAAACTAATTTGTCTGTGCACTCTTGTGGGTTAAAGTTCAAGTGTGTGTGTGTGCACAGTATTCTGCATAGAGTATACTATATTTTCTCCGAGTGTGTACGTTCAACTTCTTGAAGTTCCTGTAATGTGCCTCAGCTCATCACAGGGCACAACCTCACTTTAAACTCAAAATAAACAGTATTAGTCTGCTTACTTGTTTTGTTTGTTTGTTTGTTTACTTATTAAATATCAAGTCTGTAGAAATGTAGTGACATTTACAACACAGTCTCCAGAAAATTTGTAGGAATTCATTATTCACTCAGTTCTGAAGAAAAATCATGAAAGGGTAGCATGTCATGTAAGCGGTCCAGAGCTGTACCTTCTTTTTAGCTTTATATGAAATCCAACAAGATCCATCCAGAGAATCCTCAATATTTTCAGGTCTTTTAAATTTTTCATTGATCTGGGCGATATGTATGAACTGTGTCTGCATAAAAAATATGAGCTGCTTCCTACATAAATATAGATAGTCATGAAGGTGAAAGTTGATGTGAATGTGTGTATTCTGTCATAAACTCTTCCTCTGTGTGTGTTTTTGCAAGTGGAAACATTTTCTTATAATTTGTAGCTAGTATGAATATGAATTAGGAAAGTATCAGAAACAAATATGACTGCTTTCGATGATTGTCATGCATGGTCATTACCAGGGACGTCATTACAAACTTTTGAATGCGGGGCTAAGCTTTGACTAGGGGGGTCCAGAGGTAAGCACCTAAGACGATTGAAAAATATGACCCATATGGCCGGCATTATGAAACTAGCATAAAATTAAAAACTATTTGGAGAAATTGCCTCATAGCAGCAAATTTCTTTGAAGAGCCATGTCATTCAAAGTTTATATTAGGTACATCATCTTATAGAAGAATACAAAGCACTTCTGTAAGTCGCTTTGGATAAGAGCGTCTGCTAAATGTAAATGTAAATGTAAATATATGACTTAAATACTATCCATCTACTAAAAAGAGATAAAGAGATCAAGCAATGGCACAAGCAACGTTATTTGCAATACTCAGATACTGAGAAAACAGCATGTACAATCAAATGTGCATCTGGTCTGTAGCTGCATTCGTGTTTAATAATTTGAATGACTGAATTTTTAGGACATTTGACAGCAGAAAATTAATTAAAACTACCAGCCAAAATGGCTTTTTAAGTCTATGGGACTGTGGTAGCCTAGCGGTTAAGGTACCGGACTATGGATCAGAAGGTCCAGGGTTCAAATCCCACCTCTGCCAAGCTACCACTGTTGGGTCTTTGAGCAAGGCCCTTAACCCACAATTGCTTGGATTGTAAGATTGTATCAGTTGTAAGTCGCTCTGGACAAGGGCGTCTGCTAAATGCTGTAAATGTAATATAATATTAAATAACTTTCATTATGAAAATAAAAGCTCTTTCTAGATCTTCTTAATATTTTTTTTATTCCCTGCCTTTACTAACAAGTAATTTTTATCAAATGCTTATTAAACTTTCAAACTATAAAAACCCTCTCACCTGATTGGCCTTTGTTTGAGCTGCTGCTTTTACAAAAAACTTTCATATATCTGTCTGCAAGTAGAAGAATAACACTGAGTTACATTGAGTAAAATTATTATTCAAATATGATCAGCTATTAACTCATTAACATACAGTCAAAAATATCAAGACAGATCAAGCCATCCACCTATGTCTGTCCTATATACTGCAATGTTTAAATTAAACTCTTTGGCTTTTTCAGTAGGCTAACTTTACATTCATCAGTCAGATTTCCTCTGCTAACAGAAATATCCACTAGTGCGCCAATGAGCTTTCATTTTGGTAAATAAATGTTTGTAACATACAATCAAATAACATATTTTCTTTATCTTTGTGTTGAAATTACACTCGCCTGCAGGAACATTCAATCACATTGTGTAGTAAAGCGGTGCAGAGCGATGGCTCTCTCACGGAACAAAACATTCAACATTCAAAGTTTCAGGAACATTTTGGCGCAGCAGCGCCTCCCTCAGATCCTAATGCGTCAAATTTCATTACATTGTCAATATGAAGACAGACAGCACAGTTGAATGAACAAGAAAAACTGTTGACGTTTTAACCTAAGCTAAGGGGGTGAGACTTAGTCTGAGCGAGTGACATCACCACACTTGGAAATGCAAATATATAAGATGTAAATAATTATATGGGTACAAAAATGTGTGGCCCCCACAGCCACAAAGGCACATGTGTCCAACAAATCCTCGACACTAATAATGCATGTTTATTTGGAGGTCTATATAATATTTTGGAGGGGTTATAGCCCCCCTAAACAGGTCTAAGGGCGTCCATGGTCATTACTTTTAAAAGCCTTTAATGACCACACAACCCTGCACAGCAGGTTTGACAGGATTGTAAGATGAATGTTAATGAATAACAATGAAGTGTGCACGTATATAAATTATGTGCAGATGTTTGGCACAAATGGACTTTTATAAGGATATTCATTTGATAATTTTGGGATTCAGTGCTTTTTTGTGTAAATACAGGGGATTGAAGCATGCATGTCCAATTTTATTTGGAGAGAGAGAGAGAGTATGTAGAGTATAAAAATATTATACTCAGTCATTTATTTATTAAGGAAAATGATCCAATATTACATATTAGTGAGTGGCAAATGTATGTGACATTTACATCTAGGATTAGCAGTAAATTTGAAGGTGAAATTAGAGTCAGGTGTTTTCAATCAATGGGATGACAATCAGGTGTGAGTGGGCACCCTGTTTTATTTAAAGAACAGGGATCTATCAAAGCCTGCTCTTCACAACACATTTGTGGAAGTGTATCATGGCACGAGCAAAGGAGATTTCTGAGGAGGTTAGAAAAAGAGTTGTTGATGCTCATCAGGCTGGAAAAGGTTACAAAACCATCTCTAAAGAGTTTGGACTCCACCAATCCACAGTCAGACAGATTGTGTATAAATGAAGGAAATTCAAGACCCTCCCCAGGAGTGGTCGACCAACAAAGATCACTCCAAGAGCAAGGCGTGTAATAGTTGGCGAGGTCACAAAGGAGAACAGGGTAAATTCTAAGCAATGAAGGCTTCTCTCACATTGGCTAATGTTAATGTTCATGAGTCCACCATCAGAAGAACACTGAGCAACAATGGTGTGCATGGAAGGGTTGCAAGGAGAAAGTCACTGCTCTCCAAAAAGAGCATTGCTGCTTGTCTGCAGTTTGCTGAAGATCACGTGGACAAGCCAGAAGGCTATTGGAAGAATGTTTTGTGGACAGATGAAACCAAAATAGAACTTTTTGGTTTAAAAGAAAAGCGTTATGTTTGGAGAAAGGAAAACACTGTATTCCAGCATAAGAACCTTATCCCATCTGTGAAACATGGTGGTGGTAGTATCATGGTTTGGCCCTGTTTTGCTGCATCTGGGCCAGGACAGCTTGCAAACATTGACTGAACAATGAACACCAGATACTGAAAGCAAAGGTTCATATACTTTTGCCACTCACTAATATGTAATATTGAATCATTTTCCTCAATAAATAAATGACCAAGTATTATATTTTTGTCTCATTTGTTTAACTGGGTTCTCTTTATCTACTTTTAGAACTTGTGTTAAAATCTGATTATGTTTTAGGTCATATTCATGCAGAAATATAAACAATTCTAAAGGGTTCACAAACTTTTAAGCACCATTGTAACTGGGCACTCTGTGGCAGACATGCTAGGGGAAACCAGCCTTGACTGGCTGAAACATTTGTCCACACAAGCAAAATTACATTATGTACAGAAACACTGATGTGACAAATACGCAACTTTATTTGTCACATACTTTAAAAAAAAACTCAGTGGCTTACAGTGTTGAAAGGTTTGTCACACTGGGGTTATAGAGCATCAAATTTTATGCTCTAATACAATACAGTACATGAAAAAAAGCCTTGCTGCCCTGCTTGACTGAAATTGCTGAATTGCTGAACCAAATTCAGCAGAAGAAAATCGATGGACACTGATGTTACGGGAACCTCTCCCAGCAACAAATTACAGAAAGTGTGAGAGAGGAAGAGAAAGACAGAGTGATGTAATCACATCTGATTGTAGCTATTATACTATCCACGTTAACAATGCTGAACAGTTTCATCATCTGCACCAACTGCCTGTTTGAATTATAAACAATAGAACAAAGATTCATCTTGTCATCATCTGTAAAATAGATACATTCAATGCTAGTCAGATGGTTGTATAAAATGAGTTGTGGGTTATATGAACCATAAAATGTATGTGTATTTCATAACATAACTATTTTGAAAACAAAAACCACAAAACTGCTTACAAGGGAGCAGTTTGATCCATATGGCTACACAGTAAAGACAATATTGCCTCAAATAGTGAGAAATAACAACCTTTCCAGAGCATCACTGAAACTGTATCTCCTCTTCTTTGGCAATAATGGAATACACACAGTATAATGCCAGAGCACTGGGAATTACCTTTATTTTGTACTGTATTTTAGCATTGCTCTCCTATATTGTCAGCATGAGATATTTATTTATATTCATTTTCACTTTAATGCAAGTATAACAGAAGGCATACTTACAGAACTCAGGGAATAAAATACTTAATAAGGATAGATATTTAAAGGATATAAATGTCAAGTCAGCTTTATTTCTACAGCGCTTTTTACAATTGAGCACTGTCTCAAGGCAGCTTTACAAGTTTAGATTATAAGGCCAATCCCAACTTAAGCAAGCCTAGGGCAACAGTGGCAAGGAAAAACTCCCTAAACATTATAAGGAAGAAATCTTGGGAGGACCAAGTTCACTAGAAAACTTGTGGATAGATTTGAAGAAAGTAGTAAATTGGTGATCACAGCAAACTATAACAGAATATGAGCAATTCTGCAAGCAAGAATGGGGAAACATTCCAAAGTCTAGATGTGCAAAGCCAGCAGTGACATCAGCAGACAGACTGATAACTGGCATTAAACCTAAGGGTGGCTATTTGAAGATAGGTGTCTGATCAATTTCTCCAACCCTTTACTCCAGTTTTTATTTTTAAAATTTATTTTCCTAAATGTGTCCTTTTTTTTCCATTACAGGTAGTCCTCAGGTTACGTCGGTCTCGAGTTACGACGTTTCGTGGTTACGACGCATCTCCCATAAGCCTTGTTTCAACTTAAGTGGTTATGCGTCGTAAAACGTCGTGACTTCGTGTTTGTGTTGACGGCGGAGGAATACACTACGGTCGGTTATGCAGCTCGGGACTGAGGCGGCGGTGCGTCACCCTAGTGGCTTGCAAACATTGTACGTACGCCATTGTGGCTTGTTGCTTCGTCGGTGTCTGTCACGTGTGTGTTATTTTGTTAACTTTTTGCCCTTCATTATGGCTCCCAAGCACAAGGCAGGCTCTTCTGATGGCAGTGCATCGAAGAAGAGGAAGGCCATCACCATGGAAGTGAAATTAGATATTGTTAAGCGATACGATAAGGGGGAAACACAGACAAACATTGGCCGGGCGCTTGGACTTAGTCGTTCGACGGTCACTACCATTATCAAGGATAAAGCTCGCGTTCTTGAACATGTGAAAGGATCTGCTCCTATGCAATCGAAAGTGATAACTAGGCAGCATCCTCCCAATAAGCCTGTCTCACCCTCCCTTGCAACGCCCCTTCCAGTGTGCAAGCCAACCGTAGGAATAAAGGTAAGGAATTGTTCTCTTTTTTTATTTTTTTTTATTATTGTATTTTATTACTGTTTCATTTCATTATTAAATGTATTTTATGTGGTTTTTTTTATAATTATGTAGGGTACTGTGTTAGAATAGGTGTTAGGATAGGATAAGTGCTTACAGTATGTTGTTTATGATGTTATTTATGTACAGTATGTACGTGTGTTCCGACTTACACCGAAAATTGGTTTACGACGCCACCTAGGAACGGATCTGCGTTGTAAGTCGAGGACTACCTGTACTTGGATTTTTAAATCAAAATGCGTAAATAAGCTTAAAATTTGATTTCAGATTGTAAGACATTATTGATCAATTCCAACAGGTATGAGAAATTTCTACAGGCATTGTTCAATCAGTGCTTCTTCATAGATTGCAAGTAATGATTTGCTTGTCATTGCTAAACCAAGCTATTTGCTGCCTGTGTCATCTCAGAGACAGGAGGAAACAGGAGTACCTATAGTAAACCCACTTGGACACGGGGAGAACATGCAAACTCCGCACAGTCCAAGATCGGGATTCATCCAAAAAAGTAGTAATAGCTGCAGCTGGATGATGCATGATAAACACTGTACCCCTTTTTTATTTTATTGTACCCCTATTTTACTTTAATAACATTTTTTAATTTATTTTGCAGATTGTATTGAGATAACTGAAATGCACCAAGTCGCCGGTTATCTTGGCTTGGAATCAACGGCTACCAAAAGTAGCTAAATTTAATACCTCCTATCCAAACAATATGGTGGATTTTAATTAAATCATTGTGGTGTGATATCACATTGCCAAGCCCATAGTGATGGAGGGAGTGAGAAACATTTGGATTCATTGGTTTAAACAATCACGGAATGTTAATCCCAGGAATACACAAACACACACATATAATAAAACACAAACCCTCTCTGACCTTCACAACACAATATCACACTGTACCTGCTGCTCCACCCACTCATAAACATGGCTTTTACTTTGCTGTTCCCCATAGGGACAGAACAGCTGGTGGTGAGCCTAGCTCAAATTATGTGTTTTTTTAAACACCTGGCTTCTTTTTTCTTATGCCAATTTCCCTCCTGCATCATACCTCCTGTATCGAAGAGTTTGATATTTAGCAGAACAAGAACAAAGCTTCAGTATTCATTACAGCCACTCTTTTTCCATTTTCCAGAACACAACACAGCAAGGCTGTCCCACAAGGTCACGGACACAGAACGGATTAACAAGCCCTCCTTTAGACTTCTCCATCTTTATTTCTTTTCCTTCCTCCTTCTCCACTTACATTTCTAAGTTACGTGACACTGGAAGATTTGGTGTCTCCGTGTGGCTGACAATGCACTAATGATATCTTTGAAACGATTTACTGTATTGATCATACTTGTGGTTTTTGACTGCAAATATATATCACCCATAACATTAAAACCACTCCTTTTTTCTATACTCATTGTCCATTTTATCAGCTCCACTTACCACATACACTCACTGGCCATGCTATTAGGTACACCTCGCTTGTGCCGGGTTGGACCTTTTTGGCTTTAGAACTGCCTTAATTCTTCATGGTATGACATAGATTCAAGTTCTGGAAATATTAATCAGAAATGTTGGTCCAGTTTGAAATGAAAGCATCACGCAGTTGCTGTAGATTTGTCAACTGCACGTCTATGATGTGAATCTCCTCCTGGGAGTAGCCATCAGAAGATGGATAAAGGGATGGACATGGTCGGCAACAATACTCAGGTAGGCTGCGGCAATTAAACAATGTTCAATTGGTGTTAAGGGGCCCAAGTGTGCCAAGAAAATATCCACCACAGCATTACACCACCAGCAGCACACTGAACCAATGATAGAAGGCAGGTGGATGCTGCTTTCATGTTGTTTACGTAAAATTTTTACCTACCATTCACATTTCACAGCAGAAATCTAGACTCCTCAGTGTGGTATTCTGCTGATGTTGCTGATCTGACTCAAGGTTTGATGTGTTGTGTATTCAGAGATGCTTTTCAGCATACCTCAGTTGTAACGAGAGGTTATTTGAGTTACGGGTCCCTTTCTATCAATTCGAACCAGTCTAGTCATTCTCCTCTGACCCCTGGCATCAACAAGGCATTTTCGCTCAGAGAACTGCCACTCACTGGATATTTTATCATTTTTGGACCCTGCTCTGAAGACCCTAGAGATGGCTGTTTGTGAAAATCCGAGCTTATCAGCAGTTTCTGAAATACTCAGACCAGCCAGCCTTTGGTTCAACTCAATACTGTGTAACATAACCTTTGTTGGCAATGACAGAGGTCAAACGTTTCCTGTAAGTCTTCACCAGGTTGGCACACACTGCACCTGGTATTTTGGCCCATTCCTCCATGCAGATCTCCTCTAGAGCAGTGATGTTTTGGGGCTGTCGCTGGACAACACAGACTTTCAACTCCCTCCACAAATTTTCTATGGGGTTGAGGTCTGGAGACTGGCTAGGCCACTCCAGGACCTTGAAATGCTTTTTACGAAACCACGCATTCATTGCCCGAGCGGTGTGTTTGGGATCATTGTCATGCTGGAAGACCCAGCCACGTTCCATCTTCAATGCTCTCACTGATGGAAGGAGGTTTTGGATTAAAATCTCACAATACATGGCCCCGTTCATTCTTCCCTTAACACAGATCAGTCGTCCTGTCCCCTTTGCAGAAAAACAGCCCCAAAGCATGAGGTTTTCACCCCCATGCTTCACAGTAGGTATGGCGCAACTCTCAGAATTTCTTCTTCCTCCAAACACGACAAGTGAGTTTTTGTAATTTACCAAAAAGTCTATTTTTGTTTCATCTGACCACATGATATTCTCCCAATCCTCTTCTGGATCATCCATATGCTCTCCTGGCAAACTTCAGATGGACCTGGGCCATGTACTGTCTTAAGCAGGGGACAACGCCTGCACTGGGGGGGGGCAGGATCTGAGTCCCTCTCGGGACGTAGTGTGTATAGTTACTGATGGTAGCCATTTTAACTTTGGTCCCAGTGCTCCCAGCCTCCCTGCAAAAACAGGTCATGGGGGGGTCATTCATCAGGTTCCTCCGTGTGTAGTTCTAGGTATTTTTGCTCACCGTTCTCATGATCATTTTTGACCCCACAGGATGAGATCTTGTGTGGAAGCCTCAGATACGAGGGAGGTTATCAGTGGTCTTGTATATGTCTTACAATTGCTCCCACCAGTTGATTTATTCACACCAACCTGCTTGCCTATTGTAAATTCACTCTTCCCAGCCTGCTGCAGGTCTACAATTTTTCTACTTCCTGGTGTTCTTCGACAGCTCTTTGGTCTTGGCCATTGTTCAGTTTGGAGTCTGACTGTTTGAGGCTGTGGACAGGTTTCTATTATACAGATAACGAGGTCGACCAGGTGCCATTAATACAGGTAACGAGTGGAGGACAGAAGAGCTTCTTAAAGAAGAAGTTACAGGTCTGTGAGAGCCAGAAATCTTGCTTTTCACCATGATTTACAATTAAATTCTTTATAAATCCTACAATGTGATTTCCTGGATTTTTTTTCTCATTTTGTCTCTCATAGTTGAAGTTTACTTATGTTGAAAATTACAGACCTCTCTCCTCTTTCTAAGTCGGAGAACTTGCACAATCAGTGGCTGACTAAATAATTTTTTGCCTCACTGTAAATAGAGTCCATAGTACACTTGTTCCTGTACACACTTTGGTAGTCCCTTTTCATGCTGTTCTTTAATAGAAGCCTTCTCATTACTGCAGTGACACTGAAGTGGTGGTGGTGGTGGCATGTTAGTTTGTTGCGCTGGTACAAGTGGATCAGATACAGCAGAGAAAGCAGCTTTTAAACACCTCAGTTTCCTTGCTGGACTGAGAATAGAACATCAACCAAAAATTTCCACCCAAGAGTCTTTTTTAACCTCTAATGAAGGAGTTGATGATGACTATGTAATACAATTGGGCAGCAACAAATGTTCTACTGTTTCTAACTTTACAGCTGCACAGTAGACCAAGGTAGGTGGTGGCCTAAAAGGGTGGATGGTGAGTGGGCATAGTGTTTAAAAACACCAGCAGCACTGCTGTGTCTGAACCACTCGTACCACCAGCACAGCTGAGATTGATCTACAACCCAAATAGGACCTGATCTGTGCTGGTCTTGACCATTAGAAAACAGTGTAAAGGGGCTAACAAAGTACGCAGAGAAACAGATGGACTACAGTCTGTACCTGTAGAACTACTAGTGCAATCACACGATAAGTGGAGCTGATAAAATGGACAATAAGTGTAGAAGGATGTGGTTTTAATGTTATAGTTGATCATTGAGAGTTAATCCACGAGAAGCCATTCATTACAGTGATTTTGTCATGGGTTAGGGCGTTATTAGGCCCGACAGGAAAAAAAGCTGCATGGACTTGGGTGGTGTATTGCTTTTATACCATAGTGAGAAAAACAATTTGATTATATGGATCAGTATCAATAACATTTGTTGTAAATAATTCTTCTGCAATGCAATGTAGTCCCTACCTGTTCAGTCACAATCAAAGCCTTTTCTATTCTTTAATAGAATACAATGAATAGGTTGTTTTGGTGACTCTAAGGCTACGTAACCCAAGTCCAATTTTCTCTCCAAATCTGATTTTGTTTTTAGGCTGCTCACACTATCTTTTTAATTCGACCTATATCAGACATTCCTCTGAACAGTTCACGCTCCGAAACTGACACATTTGCACAAAAGAGCAATGCTTTACGTGACCTGCTGGTCCATAGAAAAACGATCAAATGGAGTCAACAGTAACAGGCACTTCTTTAATGGTCATCTTAAAAATGGGTACTGCTTTGGTTTGCGTCCATTGTTTCTTTAAAACTCGCTTTTAATCTGTTTGTTTTCCTTTGACACTGCAGCCACATCCTCCTTTGGTCACGTTCGGCCATTTCTTTAGAAAGTTCCTCAAACATGTAGTGGTTGTGATATGTGCCTTTCTAACTATGTTTGCATAGAGACATCACCCCAAATACTTATTAAACCACCCTTACTCATTTTTCCAAGCATTTAGGATGAATGTTGAGTTGGAATGACCTTAAAGTTGACATAAAAGCCGCATATGGAATTTCAACCACTTATGAAAGTGGCCCAAATCAGAACTGAAATTGTCAGATTCACACAGCCCCAAAAATAACAAATCTGTAACAAAAAGTTTGGATTTGGGCCACTTTTGCCTGGTGTGAACAACAGATCTGTTTTTCTCAGCGTAATTTCTAAATGCGCTAATTTCTAAAAACGTTTCATATTGTTAGTAATTTATATTCAGTTCTGTCTGTCTCGTTACACCCTTCATCCCATCCACTGTTAATTCATTGTGAACATCAAAATGGTCCTCATATCTCATATATATTTCATATATATATATATATATATATATATATATATATATATATATATGCGCTGGTTTTATTTAACCAGTTTAAGTCATACCGTTTGAAATGCTGTCAATTAGCTAGATGGTGCACCATGGGGAACAATCAGGGCTCACCACAAACATGTTAAAGTAATATCTGAAATGACCTTTGGGAGATATCTGTCCCAGAGACAGCATTACACATTTCATATCCAGTTGTAAGGACCTTGGTTTGGTTTCAGCTAATTGGACTCAACTGCCATGCACCAATATACATAAATTTGCTCACAAATTACAAAGCTAGATGTCAACTGATCAGAACCCTGTTCCATGGAAAAAAAACAGCTGTCAAAGCTGTCACACCCAGTAGCTGATATGTTGGCCAATTATCTGGCTGCCATAGCAAACATGCCAGTCTTGTGTTCATTTGCGTGTTTGGGAAATATTGCATCTAGTTTGCTATTTAGCCTTTTCAACCTGGTGTCAAAAAAGAAAGGGCTTTTTATTGTTGCTGCAATTTATTTTTGAGGAAAACGAGATGTACAGAGAAAGGAATTTAAATGTAGGAATTGAGGTTTATGTGTCGTCCTGGGCTAAATGTGATGGCCTAATCAGGAATAAGAGGACTAAGCGAGACAAAGGACTATCGTTCTTTGTATTTTGAAAGCTCAGCATGTTGTATTTTATCTACATGCTCTGACTGTGCTCCAGATGTTAGCCCCCCTCCCTTTACACACACGTACACGCACATCATTACCATAGTAATAGCTGTAAATACTGTGAGCTTGCTGAGTGGGCCGAGGCAATGACTACACTGTGCCAAACCTGACTCTCCAGTCCTGCTGATTTCACTCCTGACTGGAGCGAAGAATAAGAACCAGAATGGGAAAGCAAGGATGTCTCTGAAAATCAGTGCATACACACTCTTCCACACACAGTCGTGAAGACATGCACATATGTGAACACAAATAACGGACAGACTTGCATTTGTCATTACTTACCTCCAGCTGCTCAAAATGTGTATACTTCATTACACTTCAGGCCCAGGCCGCCTGCAGAACACTACCAAAGCTTGGGGTATGCGTACACACACACACACAGAGCTGTAGACCACAACAGATTCAAAGGCAATTTCATTGATCTATTCATTGCTCTGACGTTTAATAGTAACCCTTAATAATAACATCTGCCCATTTTTACCAGAGAAGGTCACTTGGTTGGCTGCATTTTCTTGTTTTCTTGTGAAACCCCTTCAGTTTCATGGTCAGGCAACAAAGGGACATGGTTTTTGTTAGTGGGGTTGAGGTTTGAATTTTCTTTTCTTTTCATTGACAAGATGGCAGGCAATGTAAAATCACACAGTAATTTCAGCCATAATTTATCCAACAGAGCCAGACTCTGGGATCACTCAGGGGACTCAAAAATACATTTTCGCTTAGATTAGAGGTTAGAGAAAATAATAAAAAAGGACTACTAAGTGTACATTATGTGCCAGTACAGTTTTCATGATACAGCTTTTTCCATATGGCATGAAGAATACATTCACCGTCAAAGAGCTTCATACTTTGATCCACTCAGTTTGACTGAAATGAAAACAAGAGTCCATCAAAGTGCAAAAAGAAAAAGCAGTTAATGGATAGTATATGTATTTCTATGTGTTGCCGAGTACAGACAGTACTGACAGTTATGTCTATATTGCAGAAAGAATTCTCCTTGCCATCTTTATGAGTCACATCAATTTGATAAACAATGCTACACGTTAAGAACAGCTGAAGCTAAGGGTATTCTCTGAGAGAAATTGGTGAGAATTATATGTATACATCTCACCACACACAGAGTTTGCAGCAACCTGACATTTCTATCTGGATCATATATATATATACATATATATATATATATATATATATATATATATATATATACATATACATACACTCAGCGTGTTATTATATCTCAGGCAGATGTGTAATTGATTACAAGTGTGGTCTAATTGGACACTTGGTCTTTCCACAACAGGGTGTAAAAGTGCTTCCCCCACTGCCCTATAAAAAGATTTTCAGAGGCTACTTTTAGGTAGTGTACCTACACATGCCTCTATGACCCACTTAAAGCCATTTTTCCCAGTTGACAGACCTTGAGAGGGAATGCATCATTGGACTGAGAGAAGCAGGGTGATGAATTGCCCACCATCTACGCCATTCTGATCTAGCTGTTAGAAGGTGCTGGGAGCAGTGGTTCTGTTAGGGCGCGCACACATTTTGACAGGCCCCAGACGCCCAGACAGCCCATCAGTAGAGAGGATGAGTTGATCCACCGACAAGCACAAGAAGCTCCAACAATTTCATCATCCACCACAGGTGGTACCTTCACCATGCCCTCCTGTGTCTGTCCAAACTATTTCCAGGCACTTAGCAGAAGGTAATTTGTTGTTACGGAACCCATTACTTCACCTGCTATTGACAGCCAGTCACAGTTTCCTAGGAATGTGTCCATCGGATTGCAACACTTCCTTGCCCTGCCCAGTCGCTAGATTTATCACCAATTGAGCATTTATAGGACCAGCTGAGATGCCAGTTTCAGCAACCTATGATTATGCAGGATCAGCTGCATCATCTGTGGGAAAATTTGCTGCAGGATACCATACGGAAGTGGTATGACTCTGTGCCTACTCGTATCTCATCTTGGATCCAGGCTAGAGGTGGCTCAGCAGGGTACTAAAGCCTCCTTTCAATTGCACAGTTTTCCCCAATAAACTTGTTCTTTTGTTTTAATATTGTCATCACTGAGATATTCCCTCATTACATTGACACATATAAAGTTTCATTTGATTACAGCTACTACTTCATGGTGTGTTATTCTTTTTTTTGTCAATGGGCAACAAAAAAAAGGTGTTATTTAGCAACTTGATGAACTATATAGGTGTGTAACAATAACATCCTCACTAATGTATGTAACTATGTAACTATGTTGTTAAGCATAAGGCAGTATTTTCGTATTTTATGGAGACAACAATACTTACATTTACATTTACAGCATTTAGCAGACACCCTTATCCAGACTTACAACTGATACAACCTTACAATCCAAGCAATTGTGGGTTAAGGACCTTGCTGAAGGACCCAACAGTGGCAGCTTGGCAGAACTGGTCCAGAGTCCAGTACCTTAACCGCTAGGCTACCACGGTTCACTGATAAATGTATAACTGCTGACTACTAACAAGTTACTGGTGAATTTAGACTGCTTTAATAAAATAATATTATAACTGTAAAATTGCACAGAAACCCATTGCATGATCACCATGAATGATATGGTAAGAGGGTAACGCAATTTAACACTCACTGATACATCCTCTCCACAGTAACACAATGTTAGCCATGTTTGCTCTATGTTGTACAAAGTAACTTAAGCCATGACCTTCTAACTAAATCTACACTGAACTCCGGATCATGCTGCAGGAACAGGATCTCTCTCACTCGCTCCGTTCAGCTGCATTGCAGTGATGTGAACACACACACTTACAGTGACCTTAAGTGCAACTCACTGTTCTCAGATCAGGGCTTTCTTATAATAATAGTATAATAAAATAGAAGAAATTATTCATTTCATATTTAAATACGTCGGTCAAATGTAATTTACTGTAGTCTTTTAACTTTTTAACATACATGAAATTCATAATAATGCAAAAGTTAGTTTAATCTGATGACTGCAGCATAGAAAACCATGACAAATTTCATGACGTTTTGCTGCAGTGTGATGTATTTTGATGTTTATCACGTTTTGGAATAAAACACCTCAGGTGCAGGGCAACTGTTGTGTACTGAAAGAAAGTGTACTGATGGGCAACTGTGGTTAAGAAAGTGTACTGCCTCCATAGCACCATTACATAACATTTAGAAGATTAAATTGCTGGATCCATGGCTTCATGTTTTTCATGCCAAATTCTGACTCAACCATCTGCACATCTCAGCATAAGTTGTTAATTGTTCAGTTTCCCTGAGCCTAATGCCTTCTGTAGCCAGAGATTGTTTTTCTTACCTAACAGCAGTGGAATCTGATGTGGATCATCTGATCATCGGTGCTATGAAGAGTGGTTATTGGAGCTCCTATAGCCTTTTTCCTTCTCTCATCAGCAATGCAATCCCACCCATCTAATTGCTCTTACTGGATTTTATATTCTGTTTAAACTTCAGAGAATGTTTGATAATAGCAGTTTATGAAATACTCATATCACCCAGTCATGGAGTATTTTTAACATGGGTGATCAGTGGAGTGCTCTTTAGATGCTTTGTAGTGAAAATTGTAATCTTTAGGGATGAACAATTTTCAACAGAATCATATTTTTTATATATGTAATGTGTATACAGTGTGTCTCAATGTGCATTAAAGTGTCTGTAGTGTATCTCAGTCTGAATAAGTTCTATACAATGCACCTCTGTGTGTACTCAAGTGTATGTAACAATTTAATCTGGCCTTTAGTAATTCTGGACCGGTCCTTAGATTGCTTCTCACCAGCTAATTAAATTAAAAAATAAGATATTGTAGTCACTGTTATTCCCATTTGTCTCGCACTATCAGTGTTAACAGCCAATTATAATTAGTTACGTGACATTACTCATGCTGATGCAAATACTTGCTCTCTCATGTCTAGAATACTCAATTAGCTACTCGTTCTGTTGCCCAAATGGCCATTTACACTTGTAGTAATCGATTTCTAGTTGTAATCCGGCCTCAGCTCTGAAATAACTGTATAGCTGTAGTATGTGTTGTAGCAATATACAATATATAAGACAACACTGATGTTTTAAAAGAACATTGCTGCTTCATATTACTGGTTTATAATGTATTATTCACACATGACTGCAAAGCTCTCTTTTCATCAGCCATGACGCAAGTGTACTGTGACAGACTCTCTTAGTTAATTCTTGTCTAATCATGTATAAATGCTAATTGTTTATAAGATAAACTTTATAAGAGAATGGACAACACATCAATCATGGAGGCAGGAAGGTTATAACAGCAAAAGTTAACATCAAGTTCCCAAACCCTCTGAAAGTAGACAGTGTCTGGACAGAAGATTACAAAAATATCATCTGGTCTGATGAATTGAGTTTTTGACTGTGATATGCAGATGACAGAATTGCAAAGAGTGTGCAAAAAAGTGGCTATCGGGATGTGCAACATGAATGGTGGTCAACATGAACCAGAATCTCCAAAAAATCTTCCCAGTACCAAGCTGAATTTGTGCAACAATGACTCCAGACTGCTCTGAGAGCCATAACTTCTGTACATATACAGGTATGCTCCATTTAAGGACTACATTATATTCTGTGAAACAAGTAATAAATTCACCCAACTTGTGGTGCTACTACAACTATCATAAGTCATCGCAAACTAGATCTATAAACATGCAAAGAGTGTGCAAAAAAGTGGCTATCGGGATGTGCAACATGAATGGTGGTCAACATGAACCAGAATCTCCAAAAAATCTTCCCAGTACCAAGCTGAATTTGTGCAACAATGACTCCAGACTGCTCTGAGAGCCATAACTTCTGTACATATACAGGTATGCTCCATTTAAGGACTACATTATATTCTGTGAAACAAGTCGTTGTTTGAAATGGTCATTGAATGGACATTACCTTGGTCACATAGTCATTCTATGCTACTGTAATGTAAATATAAAAGGTATTTTCACAAGAACACTGCGTGCAAACAATATGTAAATGCCTCAGAGATACCCCTGAAAACATGAGTGGGATGCTAACATCCACACAGTATCCAAAGCCTAAACTGTACAATTCACTCCCTCCAGGAAATATACAACACTATGGTTCTTATGTTACAAGCACAGATTAACAATCACACACACTGTAGAACCAAAATTTAAGTATATAAACATATAAACATAAATATGTCACACTGGCTGCACACAACCAAGAAGGAATGAGTCCACTTGAAGAAACACTAATTTTAAGAAGAGGTAATATCACCTTTTAAACACTTTAAACCTTTAAGTAGGTCAATCCAGCATGGCGCTACTAGTAGGAAGCCAGAGTGATCAAATGACCGGCACTCGGTGCTAATATATATATATATATAGGTCAAGTCAGCATAGTGCTTGTAGTGTTAAACAGAGTACAAACAATTCAATAAATTAAAAAACATAAACAAATCACCAAACTATGACATAAATCATATTTAATCAAAATAATATTTATTGTAAATCATATTTATGGCAGTAATAATACAGATGCTGAACCTTTTATGACCAGCTATTTACAGCACAATTTCTGGAGTTAAAATACAGATTTGTATTTCTTATTTGTTATAATTGTTATGACCTTGTTTGTTAAAGTGAACGGACTTTGATTGGATGGTCATTATACAGCACTTATCTGTACCAATACATCACATTAACAAAGGCTTTCCAGGATGCAGCGCAGTGGGATTGGTCAAAAGGATCATTTAGTACTGCAGCCACTGGAGGAGTATAGCCTTTGGATGTAGGGCTGATTCAGTGGCTTTTTTCTTCCCTGCTGAGTTAATGATAGCAAAGCATCATCAGAATATAGCAGAGAATACGTCCTCATTAGCTAGCACTGATTAGCTGTCAACAGAGAAAAAGAAAGAAAAGGGAATAAATGATCTTCACCTCACAGGTACCAAATACTTTAACCTCTTTCACCCTTTCTCCCTCTCGGTTTCTTTCTAGCAGACTCTCTGACGGTAATTTATAAGCCATGTGTGGGTTCCCTGAGTGGCTCACCTGTAGGTCAGTGCAATTCAGGGGCGGGCGACAGAGATAAGCAACAGATGATAGGAATACAGAAAGGCCGCGTAGCACCTTCTTGTCCTTTCTCATCACACACACACACAAACACAAACACACACACACACACACAGCATTTTGCTTTCATTTCTCCCAGAGACGATTGGATTTACTACAGAATCTTTTATCATACCTCTATGTATAGACTGCTGATGGATAGTCTTGAGTATGACATTGACATGAAAAAATACCCTTCTTCTCTCACTGTCAGAACTACGACTGCTTATTGTGTTCATATTCCTTCCACACAGCATCATATTAATACCACAGTTAAACCCAATCTAACAACATTCAATTACAATATATATTCAGGTACACATCATCGTTCATGAGATAATGAAAGGGAATGGGAGATGCAGAGAAACTGAAGGTGGGTCTTTTTGCCACTGCTGAGACAGGGGCATTTTTTTAAAGCCAGAGGTGACCTTGAAGCGACTGCTGTGGAGAAGGAATTCTCTGTGTCTTAATTAACACACACAAAGTCTGAGCACTGCTGACACAAGCTGCATGAACAACACACCAGAGTCGTTTAAGGGAATGATATTAAGAGAGAGAGAGAGAGAGAGAGAGAGAGCAATAGGCGGGGGTTGATTTGATTGATTTCCTCACGGAAGAGCAAAAAGAAGGCTTTCTTTTGGACAGAAGAGCAAGAAGAGGACCAGCCCCAACATAATCAAATAGAGCTTGTGAAGAAGGAGAAATAAACACAGTGCAAGGCACCAGTGTGTGTTAATGAAATTACTGTCATCTTTACACTACCTGTAATGACATTACACTCCAAACTATTATGCAAATCTATGAACACGTTACTAGGCATTGGTTGAGTAACGTGGCAAAAACATCCTCAGAACATTTAAGGATACAGCCATATGCTCATTATACAAAATCAGCTAGTGACGTCAGCATGGGTGGCGCAGCAAACGTTAGCTTACCACCCTAGTGACACAGGCTTGGGTCCTGACAGTGCCTTCTGGCCTTGCTAGGTGGCTCATGGAGTCACAATTACCTGTATCTGAGGGAGCTGAGACCAGACAGGGGATTATCCTCATGCACGCATGTGCCTGTGTTCTCTGGGAATAGGAGCTGCAAATCCTGACTAGGAAAAAGCTGAGATGAAATGCATTATGTTGTAAATACAATTAAAAAAACACACAGTACTGAATACTTAACTATGTTTGTTTCTGCTGATACCACCATAAGTTTACATACAAGTTTAAAAACTGCATTTTGTGTTTACTTGTGTTGTCTTTGACTAGTATTTAAATAGGTTTGATGTTCCGAAACACTTAAATGTGACAAACATGCAAAAAAATAGGAAAACAGGAAGGGGGAAAACACTTTTTCACACCACTGTGTTGTTAGCATTGTTTGGTCATCACATTATTAGCATGATGCAGCTAACTTGGTAATGTCCTCTTGCTAATGTCAGCTACTGTATGTTAACCTAGCTAACATTTGAATAGTCAAAAATAAATACTTTCTTCCAAAGAAAGTAAGCATAAGTTGTGCGTTAGGAAAAAGCATGTTGCTAATTGTAGTGCCTTTTCAGGTTACTTTGCATCTAATTTAATGACAAGACCTAGACAGTTTAATCCTAAGAAAAGCCCATGTTCTCACGGTATTTGGGATAACTGGCTAAGCATCATTCACATAGAATACATTTGAAAGCTAATTAATATTAAAAGCAATTCTTGCAGACAAATATTCCCTCTGAATTAATCTTCTGAATATTGCAATGTGTAAATAAACTGTGTTCTGTAGTTTACTTGCAATTTTTCTGTATTCGAAACTTACATTTTCATGTAAATTACACTTCAGGTTACAGAATGAATAAAGAATATATTTCTTATGAAGTAGGTACCAATGTTCATATCAAACATTCAACAAACGAATATGAATATGAACAAATAATTCTTGCTGGGTGCCTTTTTTATCCAGCACTGATGAGCTGAGTAATGATGGACTGGAGCATATAGTCCCTCTTTTTTACCCTTTCACTGAAACAGTGAGTCAGTACCAAAACATTACTGCCTGTAGCTAAACTGATTTCACCAAAATTTTTTCACACATCTGGTATATTCATGTACACAAACATAACCACAAATACAGAGTTGAGTCTATTCACTCACAGCCTGTAGCATTTCCTATTGCTTTCCACAACAAGCAGTTTCTGTAAGCTGCTGCAAGCATCATCTATTTCTATTATCCTCACATGCACTGACTTCAAACCTGCTGTGACTGCTTTTCACAGCTCCGGCTCTAGGCTTGCGCACCACTATACTGGCTGCCCAAGACTCCCTTTAGAGTCTTTCATGTCATGTTTCAAAAAGCCACACTGTATAGAATCTCAGCTAATGTGAGAGCTAAGCTACAGGGTAGACTGATCCTCAAAGCATTTTCACTCAAGCCTTACTAGAAAGTAGGTTTACCATCATACAAACAGTGCTAACCCCCCATACACACACACACGTTTGTCTCACTGTCTTAGTGGGGACTTTCATTTGACATTATGATTACCTTATGATAACCTTAATCTCAGTAGCCTAATGGAGATCATTTGACTCTTTTGGTTTTTTTAACAGATAGTTGCAGTTTCTGTAAAAAAAAAAGCAGTTTTCTTTATGGGGACCGGCAAAATTTCCCCACAAGGTAAAAATGTCTGCTTTTTCTACCCTTGTGGGGACATTTGCTCCCACCGTAATATAAACATTATCCCCACACACAAACACACACATCCTTGTTTGTCTTTCTACTGTGAGGACTTTCCACTGACTCAATATCAGTGAGTGCCATTACAATCACTTAATAACCCGATAACTGCAGTAAATCAGATTTTGTCAGTAATCCGATCAATGAGTATACATGCACTTAGTAATCAGATAATGGGAAACCTCCAGGTTTACATGACTCAGGCAGTTATCAGATTTCTACTTTGCAACCACTCAATAATCTCATAGAAATATGTGGCATGAACTTCGAACTTTAATATTAAATAATCTAATTATTAATTTTCTTGTATATACTGCGTTTCAGAGTCTCCGCAAAGTGTTTGATAGCCGATTCCCTGCCTTTAATTCTGTGGTGCGCTTAATTCTGGGTTTGCCAGATCCAGTGAGAAAAAAGTGCTAAAGTCAAAGGAAAAAGAGGCCACAAAATCTTTAGGCTCGTGCACAATGAAAACATTGAACTGGTAAATGCTACTAGTACTACTAGTGCTACTAGTACTCCGGTTACTGGACTAAAATCAGGCTCTCTTTATCAGATTTCTTAATCTGATTTCTAGATCGGAGAATGTTGTATACATGGCCACTTGAATAATCAGATAACTGCAGAAATCCGACTATGCTCAGATAATTAAGTGCATGTAAACACACTCATTGTAGCTAATTCATTCTACAACTACACTTACATCTAACCCAAACCTAACCAAAGGCTCTTTTGGATTTTCGAAAGAAAATTGCAGTTTTTGTAAATAAATAAATATATACATATAATGTCCCCACAAAGTTAGAAATGTCAGATCTTTCTATTCTTGTCGAGATTTTACATTTACAGCATTTAGCAGACGCCCTTATCCAAGCAGTTGTGGGTTAAGGGTCTTGCTCAAGGACCCAACAGTGGCAGCTTGGCAGAGGTGGGATTTGAACCCTGGACCTTCTGGTCCAGAGTCCAGTACCTTAACCGCTAGGCTACCACAGTCCCATGATATAATAATACCTATGCATACACTGGTTTTAGCCTCTTCCATGTTTTGGTTCTGGGCCTGTTGTAGTGCAAGCAGACCAAATATGCCCCTGCATAACACTGGAATTTATATCCAATAGCTATTTCGAATTTTGCTTTGTTTGTTTATTATTTCATTAACATGTCTTTCCAAATATATGTTATGTTCTTAACCGATCTCCTGCCCTTCCTCCTCTGTCTTACCTTCCTACATTTTTTTAATCTTATAATTGTTTAAATGATTGACACATGGTTTTAACCCTTTGTGTTATTGCGGTTAAAATCTCCAACAGTAATGAATAAAAGTAAATATCTATAATATAGTCTAAACTGCAACTGTATTTATTTGAGTCCTGTCTTCAGCATTAAACTAACTGAGCATTGAGAAATATAATAATAAGACAATTGTTTGTATAGCCTATAGTCTATTTACATTTGAATGCCTTTAATAGGCTGCATTAATCTTACTGTCAGTATGCACCCTGATTACGTTTAATCAAAAATCAGCTGATTCACTGGGGCTTCATCTCCTTGCGTTCAGGAGCTGTAGCAGTAGTACGCTCTCTGAGTTACAAACGTTGGATTTTGTCAGACAGTGTATAAAAGCCTAAGTATTATTAGAAATTGTTTTTTATAAACATTATAAAATACAAAAGCATGCGGTCAACCAATGTTTATCTTTTTCTGCCTAATGCTGTGTCTTACACAAGTCACAGGGAGTAGGGGAGTAATCGGAAGCACAAGGCACAAGGCACAAGGCGGGAACTACTCTTGCACAGTGTTTCAATCCATGATAGACCACATGCCACACACATATGCACTCACTTTAGAGAACACTTTAGAGATGCCAGCTGACCTCATGCATGGAATGTGGAAGGAAACCGAAGTACACTATAGAAACCCAAGTAGACACAGGGAGAACATGCAAAATCCACACAGCAAATGGACAGGTCAGAACTTAAACCAGGGTTTCAGGAACTGTGAGGTGGCAACCCTTGTATCTTGCACAGCCATTAAACAGTTGTGATGTTTCCATTTATAATTCCAAATAATTTCTGTTGCTTACTTGAGTAAACAAACAAAATTGAACTAATAATGGTGGCAAGACAAAATTGCATTTTGACAAAGTGAAGTGGAGGGCATTGCTCTGCTCCATGACTTTTCCCACAGATGTGTTGCATTCTGGAATTGTAAATTCATTGGCAACCCCAGCACTGTAATTTGCACAGTCACTAAAATGATTTCTGTGTTCTTTTAACCAATTACAAAGAAAAAAAAACATAATTCTATCAGCATGTGTTAGCGGCAGTCTAGCTGCTGACTAAATTGAAATTGCAGGGTGCAGTCGTGATTTCATGTATATTTCAGAATGAGTATAACTCGTGTAAGTTCAGGTAAGATGTGTGTGTGTGTGGTGTGTGTGTGTGTGTGTGTGTGTAATGGAATATATTTCCCCTGTCACCCACTTTGGGAAAGCAGGCTAGAGATTAGGACTGTACTAACTCTGGGACAGAACCCTGACATTGTCTTCCTGAATTTTAACATTTCACTTCACAAACTCTCAATCTCTGTCTATCCAACACTACACAGCATCAGTAGTGCAGGTGGGCATATTATACCCACTGGTACTAGACTGTTTGAGTACTAGAGTTAGTTGGACTGTGGTAGCCTAGCAGTTAAGTTACCAGACAAAAGGTCCAGAGTTCACATCCCACCTCTGCCAGACTGTCACTGCTGGGTCCTTGAGCAAGGCTCTTACCTCCCAATTGCTTCTACTGTAAGAATGTATCAGTTGTAAGTCATTCTGGAAAAGGATGTCAGCTAAATGACTAAAATTATGATGTAGTATATACTCCCTTTTTAATTCATATTAAATTACACAATTCACAGGCCAGCAGGAATAAAAAAACACCTCAGGGTGTTTAGAAATATATACCCTACTGCCAAAAGTATTCACTCACCCATCCAAAGCATTGAATTCAGGTGTTCCATTCACTTCCATGGCAACAGGTGTATGAAATCAAGCACCTAGGCATGCAGACTGCTTCTACAATAATTTGTGAAAGAATGAATCGCTCTCAGGAGCTCAGGGAATTCCAGCATGGATGCCACCTGTGCAACAAATCGAGTCGTGAAATATCCTCATTACTAAATATTCCACAGTCAACTGTCAGTGGTATTATAACAAAGTGGAAGCGATTGGGAATGACAGCAACTCAGTGTAAAGTTTGGTGGTTGGGGATTAAGGTGTGGGGTTGTTTGTCAGGCTTTGGGTTTGGCCCCTTAGTTCCAGTGAAAGCAACTCTTACCTCACAAATGTGCTTCTGGAATAATTCAAATAAACACACTCCTAACCTTGCGGAAAGCCTTCCCAGAAGAGTAGAAGACCAACATCATATTAAACCCTATGGATTAAGAATGGGATGTCACTCAATTCATATGCGTGTACAGGTAGACGAGTGAATACTTTTGGCAATGTAGTATAGATAACATAGATAAATTAGATAACTAGAGAAGCATTTGGGTGGTGCAGAAATCTAATACGATAGCCCATCACTTCGATGAGCTGGGTTTTAATCTCAGCAGTGTTCTGCTGCAAGGTCAGACATCACATGAAGGCAAGACTGGCCATGTCTGTGGGAGAGGAGGCTGGAGGGGGATCACATACACAAGATCTTGAGACTGAATAAAGCTCAACGTAAATAATGGGCTTCATAAATTATTTGGCATTCAAGTGGTAGGAGTTACAAAATTTATTTGAAACTAGAAGCCTAGTTTCCATTTTTCCATTTTTTTTTTTTTTTTTTTTTTTGTCTCTTAATTGAGTAGTTTTGGGGAAAGAAGGTCTGGATTTACATGATGTATTTTTATTGGTAGGTTACCAATAAACAATGTTTGGTTGTCAAATTAATTCAACATGGTGCTTGAAAACATATAATTCTGCATTATATAATACATATTACTATTTTATGTATATGTATAACACTACTATGAATATAATACATACTCTATATACTATGTTTTAGGCTTTTTTGTTTGTATTATTTCATTTAATTACTCACAAACAGTGCCAGAAGAGGCAAATAAAACCTAAACACCAAAAGTCTCCACCTAAATAATTATAAAATTTTACAATATTATGCAAAACACAAAATATCATACAAAACACCACAATAACATAGAAAAACATCAAATAACCTAAATAATATCAACATAGCGCATGAGGCAAAGCAATAACTGTGTAAGCCACTGAATGTGTAGTTTATGGGCATGCATGCTTATGTTCAGTACTGTGGAAAAGTCTTAGGTCACTATTAGATTAGATAAACCATTGTTTTAGCAGCGGTATATACAGCCATATGACAATACAGTGGGGCAAAAAAGTATTTACTCAGCCACTGATTGTGCAAGTTCTCCAACTTAGAAATATGAGAGAGGTCTGTCATTTTCATCATAGGTACACTTCAACTATGAGAGACAAAATGAGAAAAAAAAATCCAGGAAATCACATTTGTAGGATTTTTTAGGAATTTAATTTTTTAAATTATGGTGGAAAAATAAGTAATTTGGTCAATAAATTGGTTCAGCTCAGTACTGTGTAACATAACCTTTGTTGGCAATAACAGAGGTCAAACGTTTCCTGTAAGTCTTTACCCAGTCTGCACACACTGTAGCTGGTAATTTTGGCCCATTCCTCCATGCAAAGATCTCCTCAAGAGCAGTGATGTTTTGGGGCAACATGGACTTTCAACTCCCTCCACAAATTTCCTATGGGGTTGAGGTCTGGAGACCTGGCTAGGCCACTCCCGGACCTTGAAATGCTTTTTTACGGAGCCACTCCTTCGTTGCCCGAGCGGTGTGTTTGGGATCATTGTCATGCTGGAAGACCCCAGCCACATTCCATCTTCAATGCTCTCTCTGATGGAAGGAGGTTTTGGCTTAAAATCTCAAGATCCATGGCCCCGTTCATTCTTCCCTTAACACGGATCAGTCGTCCTGTCCCCTTTGCAGAAAAACAGCTCCAAAGCATGATGTTTCCACCCCCCATGCTTCACAGTAGGTATGGTGTTCTTGGATGCAACTCAGCATCCTTTTTTTTCCTCCAGTTGAGTTATTACCAAAAAGTTCTATTTTGGTTTCCTCTGACCACATGATATTCTCCCAATCCTCTTCTGGATCATCCATATGCCTCTCTGGCAAACTTCAGACGGGCCTGGACATGTACTGGCTTAAGCAGGGGGACACGCCTGACACTGCAGGATCTGAGTCTCTCTTGGCGTAGTGTGTTACTGATGGTAGCCTTTGTTACATTGGTCCCAGCTCTCTGCAGGTCATTCATCAGGTCCTCCGTGTAGTTCTAGGATTTTGCTCACCGTTCTCATGATCATTTTGACCCCACGGGGTGAGATCTTGCATGGAGCCCCAGATCAAGGGAGATTATCAATGGTCTTGCATGTCTTCCATTTCTTATAATTGCTTCCACAGTTGATTTATTCACACCAACCCTGCTTGCCTATTGTAGATTCACTCTTCCCAGCCTGGTGAAGGTCTGCAATATTTCTTCCTTGTGGTGTCCTTCAACAGCTCTTGGGTCTTGGCCATGGTTGAGTTTGGAGTCTGACTGTTTGAGGCTGTGGACAGGTGTCTTTTTATACAGATAACAAGGTCAAACAGGTACCATTAATACAGGTAACGAGTGGAGGACAGAAGAGCTTCTTAACGAAGAAGTTACAGGTCTGTGAGAGCCAGAAATCTTGCTTATTTTTGGGTGACCAAGTACTTATTTTCCACCATGATTTACAATTAAATTATTTAAAAATCCTACAATGTGATTTCCTGGATGTTTTTTCTCATTTTGTCTCTCATAGTTGAAGTGTACCTATGATGAAAATTACAGACCTCTCTCATCTTTCTAAGTCGGAGAACTTGCACAATCAGTGACTGACCAAATACTTTTTTGCCCCACTGTATATAATTATTTATCTTTTTAAGAATGCAGCCAGAAAATACAGAAATGCAATATTGACAAACAGCTTCTATATGCTACAGTGGAAAGTATTTAGTGTGACCTCCCTTACACTTGAGCAATAGCAGCATCTAGCAGCTTCATTGAGATGCCAAGTTGTCCCTTCCACAGTCTGAAGAAGATGGATCAGTAATGCTCTTTTTGGAATTGTAACAGGCAAACAGGGTGAAAAGGTTAAGATATGCAAAAGCTCACAATGATTGAAATGAAGATCAGTGTAAAAGAGTATTATGCAGTGATGAATCCAAGTTTGAAAATTTTGGGTCCAATCATTGACAATATGTTATATATGGTCATCATACTATGGCAAAAACAACAAATCTAATGGTGGTCTAAAACCTTTGCACAGTACTATGTATAAAATTAATATGCTCTCTTTTATACAAACACACAGATAGACTGAACTGTTGTTTGTGGTTCCAAATATCTGTCATCCTGTTGTTAGATATATAAACATGGAAGGCACGGTAGGTGGTGCAGGAGAGGAGGAGCATCATCACAGTATATCCACTACATCAGACAGAACTACATGACTGGAATACTCTGCTAAGTAAATGAGTCAATGATCAGAAAACTCAGGGCTTCCTCTAGAATGGGAGAAAAGGTGAGATAAGCATAAGCAATTATTTCCACCTGTTTTCCCATTTGACTTTGCTCTGTATGTGTCCTATTGATTTCACCACTTCTCAGTTACCAGAGTTCGTTCTCAAAAAAAAAAAAAAAAGCTTGATTGTGCTTCATCTTTAGAATTCAAATTCCCCACACAACTGCAGAAAAGTATCTACTGTAATAGATCTTTTTCCCCAAATAAGCTCTGGTCTATGCTATATTATCAGTTCTTTAATATTTCAGAGCTGTGTCATTCCCCTGCTCCTGTTTTCTGCATTGATTTATTTGCCATATCTGTACAATCCCCCACAGAGGGAGACAATATATTAAAGAATTTAATACTTTTCAAGCTTCTCATTCCACTTTTGAAATGACCAAGAAAATCTTTCATTTCGCCATACTGGAGGATCAATCAAGAACCAGGTTTCCATGTGGTAGATTCCTGAGCTACTATTGCTCCCAAGACAGAGATCTCTGGAGAGAAAGGAAGAGAGAGACTGCCTTCCAGTGGACCACAGGAGAGAGGGAGATTAGGTCAGAAACACAGGGAGAGAGAAACATGCACGGGAAATTATCTCATTTATCTTCTATTGTAAACACGCCAACAAACAGACAAACAGCTTCAGTGAGTTGCAGGCATCACTTCCTCCACCCTGCTGCATCAACAGAAAATTGCCTGATCCTCTAAGAGTCTCACCAAGACTCACACTGAGCAACATCCTGTTCTGTCCTGAAATCTGCTGCCCAGCTGCTGATAATGGAGTCTGAAGGCTATCGGTCACTCAGAACTCCACTGTCCTTCCTACATCATGCTTCTAGACACTGCAAAACTTACTAACATACAACTGCGCCATAAACAGGCAAAGCCAACTGTACAAATCTCTGACCCTGATTTTAATGTCTTTTGAGTATCAGGATTGTATTTGGGTAGGAATTATCCATGCATAAACAAACATTTAAAACAGATTAGACAAATGCCTTAGGAAAGTGATAATTTATCCTGAAGTTAAATGTGTAAATGTATCCCTCTCACTTAGATGCATCTCACATCCAAATCTGCACTTCATGCACTAGTTAATTTCCATAGTGGACATGGAAATGCCAACACATGTCAACGGTGGAACCTTCATGAAAATCAAACCCACCCTGGGAAACTGCAATTTGTAATTTTGCCCATATCTTTTATATCAGCCAACAGTAAACAAGGTACAACAAAGAAAGTTAGTCATGTTATAAGCTAAATCAGATCAACGGTTTGTCAGTAACTCAAAAACTCCTCCCCGGTGGAACAAGGCTACCTTGCTGAAGGCAAGAACCACACTGATGCCCAATCCAACTAGCTGTTGATGTCTCTATTGGCCTAGGGAGCTAGATTTTCAGTAGAGCAAGCAGATATGGGGTGCCCCCACAATTTTGATAGCTCTTACGATTGTGACACCATGTATACTAGACTAACATTTTATACCATACTCATTTCAGAGGCACACTCACCAAGAGAATTTTATTAAAAAATACAGTAGAAAGCCACAATCATGCAGGTGTTCTAAAGCACCCCAGGTTTTAGAGAATTCCCACATATCATAACCTGTTTCAAGCAATCAAAAGATGTTTCCACAAATGTCAATTTACGTCTAGGCAAGTGGCCAGATAAATCAAGTAGCAACATTACTGGAGTGGTTAACCTATTAAAATTCACACCAATTTACCATCATTTAATGACATCCAACATCAAAACAATTCAGTTCAGGTGGAGTAACTTTTAACAGACTAATAATTCTTGACTAATAGTAACAGGGTTCAGGTACAGAATGTTTATATATGTAATTTTGGGTCTATCTACCACCAACCACATAACACACTATCACTGAAACTCTTACTACAGCTCTTTCTGCAAGAGTTATACCATGATAAAAAAATAACATTAAAAGAGTTTGTCACTGAGTTAACAATACAGTTAGGAGATTTTTTCACACCTACAAACCAAAAGCTACCGGGAATTATACTGATTAGCTTGTCCAATGTTGAGTCATTGCTAATTACAAACTTGCAACAGTTTTGTGTGACTGGTTCATATATATGCACAGTATTACCCAGGAGATGAGCGAATTCTCAGTAATTCACGAATATTCTTTCAATTTCATTAGAGTTATACAATTGAAATATTCATGTAAGTCTGAATAAATGAATACGATGATTTAAAAATAAGACATAATAGCCCTGAGCAAATAAGTACAAGGACTTGTACGTTATTAAAGAACTTTGGCAGTAAACCCAATGAGAGACCAAATAAAACAAATGGGTTAGTGTGCTAATTATATGTTCTATTGCACTGCTAAAACATAAATTCTCTCCAAACCCTTACACCCTGCCTGTTTCTAAAAAGTTCACTACTTAAAACTCAGCATTTTGATTTACATACAAAATTCACTAATTACCATATTTTAATGAGCATAAAAATATACTGGGTTGGAATTTACAGTTACCATTGGCAGACACTCATCCTAAACAACTTCCAACACAGTGAAGAAGTTGATGGTTAAGAGAGCTGCTCAAGTGCCCAACAACTGGGATTTAAACCAATATGGTGATTAGAAATTCAGTCCTAACAACTGAGCCAGTGCAGTAACATAACCATATGCTTTAAAAAATAACCACAAATAGACAACAACTGGAGGCGACCCTGGAGCTTGTGGCACCAACACGACATGCTGCAAGTGAAATAAATGTTACAGTACTCTAGGATGCCCTAAAAACAGAACAGTATCCATGTCACTTCTAATAAAAATGTCAGACAATGCTCACAACATTTTAAGCTTCAAAGGCTTTAATGGAATATAATCTTAAGGTCATGCAGCCTTTCCCTAAAGCAAAGGGCACAAACATGTCTTTAGTGATAATTGACCACGAGTATCATAAGCTTTTAATCTGTATGGCTAAAGGATTTAACATTTAAAATGTTAAGTGATGCTAAGTATATTATGGTAATTAAGCAATTCAGTGTGAAATTGCATTAGAATGACCACTGACAAGCCTGGGTGATAGCACAGTAATCTGGTGTGCTAATCACACACACACACACACACACACACACACACACACACACACACACACAGCCATTCTAGAACTTAATTCTTCTGGAAAGGCTTATGTCAGACATGCGCAATAGATCAAGTACAGTGGACCTTTACACACCATGGTGACGCCGCAGATCAGAATTTATCAGCTGTGCCTCCTCTCTTTCTAGAGCTCATATACAATAGATCATACATAATGTGAATCAAACCTACAAAGAGTAATACACAACATAAAGACACACCATGCTGTCTCACATGAATACACTATCTCATACACACACTGAACGCACCACTGGCAATACCATATTAGAATGTGCTCACTGGGCTTCAATCCCTGTGAGGAATGGGTGTAATGGAAGGAGGCACTGAAATGCAGTCATCTCTGGTTTTGCTGAAACCCTGAACATGCCATGGCATCAGGCCTACTGGGAAATTATTCTATACCATGGACTCTAACTCTGTAATTCTGAAGAACAAACAGTAATCATCCTGTTTAACTAATAGGGTCCGTAGGAATTTAGAAAAGCCATAGAAAAGTATGGATGAAACCATAAATGGAATAGAATGTCTCCATTGCCCAAATGTGGGCAACCAGCTTGTATTTTGTCTGAACTGTTCTACTTATGCACTACAGCTACAGAGCTACTGTAGCTAAACTTCCTAACTTAATGTCATCCTTGTTAAAATGTAAAAGGGTTATAAAATGATATAAAAAGCTATTTCACAATGAATGTGCTTTAATTAAATGTCTTTGAAATTATTTAATGTTTCTTATATATGTAGTGTGCCGCTTGGCGAATTAACCACAAAGACATAATAACTGCAATAACACAAGCGTGAGGGACTCTAGCACCAGAGGAAATGATGAGATCTCAAAAACAAGGATCCAAACAAAGGAGTTCATAGTGTGCCGTATGGTGATCAAAGGAAGAACAGAGAAAGCCTCCAAGAGGGCGTATTTTATAAGGCAAACAGGAAATGAACACATGATGGGGGTGAATCGCACTCGTACACAGACCATGACACAGAGGCAGAAATGTGTGCCAAGCACACTGCTGAAATATCTGATGCACACAGTGAAAGCAAGGATTTAAATCCAAGCCTGAACAAGGCTGATTGGGAAGCTGTTCAGAAAAGGGGAGAGGAGACTCTGGAGAGGACACTGTAGGTGTTAGTATTCAAGCAAGACAGATTGTTTCAAATGTTCAACAACACCAGGTTTTGCAGTGGCTGGCTGAATAATTCAGAAAGTCTATTACTATTAAAAACTATTTTAACTATTTTCCCGAGCGTTATAATAAATTTGGGGTCAAATGCAACAAGCAAGGAAAACATACAGTTACCAGCTTAGCTATGGACAATCAGTCATCTGACACATACATCATAAACCAGCTAAGTTTTGTTTCTATATATCATTTTTCGCGAACAGCTTCTGTAGGCATCATTCTGCCTACTAAACACCATTAAGTTACGTTTTAGAAAAACAGTACATTTGTAACTGACAGATAAGCTACTTATGGTATAGTCATAGTTTCCAACATGCTTTCAAACATGCTATATAAGCCAGTATTTAAAAGAGTTTATGTCTTCTTGCATAATTTACCACAAGTACTGAACTGATTTAATGCTTTTGTGCTGCATGACCAAAAATGAACTACAGCAAGCACAGACTGGTGTATACACTGTGTCTGGTAGGAAGCCAGTGAACAAATGGTGCGTGCCACAAATTATCATGTAGTACAAAAGCAAACATAGAAATGGAGCTGCTGAGTGGAAGGAAAACCAGATATGCACAGTGGCTGGAATCAACTTGTATGCTACAGAGCATTTACTTAGAAAGTAGCTAGAGAAGAGCCAGATTACACTGTCAGTCACGTGTGTTAGAGTTAGAATATCTTGTTTTACCAAGAAATTAAAGGCACACCAAACTGCTTTCTGTTTATTAAAGCTTGTACTGCGTGTGCACGCGCGCGCACACACACACACACATACACACTTTCATGCATACACACGCACACATAAAGTCTAGGGGAAGCATGATCCTAAGATCAATAACTGTTTGGGGGGAGAAATCGATGGGATCCAATGAGGTATGGAGAGAAAGATCACCCTGCTAATAGAGAATTCACTAGGTCATAGACTCATTAGCAAAGAAAAAACACCAAAGTAGAACCGGGGTGATAGAAGTTACGAATTAAATATAGAGTAACTTATTACCAGACACTAACCGCCCCCTGGCGTTTTCAAGATGAAATGACAACACATTGAATATACGGTACGTTAACACAAAAATCCAATATTACTGACTTATTTCATTCGTTTAGAAATGTTACATCTGTGTATTAAGCAGATCTTGTTTTTTCTCTTAATTCTAAGGCATTAAATACTGTATTTCTATTTACAGTTTTTCTGTAAATGCTCACATAAGCTATTACCTTACTAGGCCAACTATCGTGATATACAGTAAAGAAATGGTGTAAAATAAGAGGCCAGGTAACACATTTACAGAGCAGAAAGTACACAAGTACCCAAAAGCCAGGAAGAGCATAGAAAAAAATGGGCAAGTGCCTCTAAAACAAGGACGAGGCAGGTCACATTTGTCTTGCGACTGAACCAGCTAATGCTAACATAAACAGTATATGTATAAGAAACAATCAAAACCAATTAAATAAACAAAACCTACAAAAGTTTGGAACAAACACACAACAATACATAACTGACTGCATTCTGTCAGTGTCTGTCATCGTGTTCAATCTACCATTAGTTGGATCAATCCAAAGACAATTGTGCCCTGGCTGTCCCTTGTTTGTTGAAGCATCGGTCCATTTTCCTCCTTTTCATGCCTTTTTTCTTCTTGTGTACTGTTAGATTAAGTCATTTCAAGAATTGTTAGAGTCAAAAGCTTACAGCTGAGCTACAGTATTTTTGTGTCTATCCTTATGTAACACCACAGAAATTGATGATTACTCTTTCAATAATAGCTGCCATTTTAAAAAAAATGACTGAGGTGGTGCAGCAGCAATTTGTTAGTGAAATCCATCTCAGCAAAGACCTATGTGTGAGTTACTGCTGTCTCTTCCAGCCTCAATCCAAACGAAGGATCATGACCAGCTTCAGAGTGCTGAGTAGTTGGAGCAACAGCTCTGAGGCTGCAGTCAGCAGCTTAGCTACCTGTTAGTTCCTGATGAATATGTGATTAGTTTCATAAGTCTGAATGGAACAAGGCAAACATACTGTGAAATCTGTGCATTTTGCAGTTAAATAGTCCCTAATTCAACAGCTATGACTAGCTACAAGGTCAGGATTTCTAAACAATTGTTGTAGTAACTGCTGTGCTTTACTTTATATTTACATAGTTAACAGGAGTTCTGTAATAAATAATAACACATGGGAGAAGAGACCTTTTTGGGCCTTAAGTACCCTGATACTGGACTGGAAATATGACTTCAAATGTTTTCTAAAATATGTAACCCTAAAGTGATACAGATTTCTCTAGAAAGTCAAACAAGTAGATACAATAAATGTAGGTCTAGTAAATACAAAACTGGAATGAACTTTAAATGAATAGTAGTCATACTAGTCACATAAAACTGTATTGACAAACTTAGAAACACGTGCAACAAAATGAAGGTAAAACACAAAAATCAATCCTCGGTTCTTGACCACCTCGGACCTCGTCAAATTCTGACTAGAAAAATTTGTCACGATTGTCATCGTTTGCTCGGTACTCAGCGCACCTGCTTAAACTTGTATGAGTTGAGCCATGTGACTTGTTTCAGCTGAAACTCACGATTCAGTAGACAGTGATTCAGGTTCACAATAGCCCTCAGAGAAGATCTCTGCTATTTTTATTGTGTTTTTCCTCATTTTTACATCTATAGTACTGTATTTCTAGTCCAAATACAGTGGTGCGTGAAAGTTTGTCTACCAACAAAGATCACTCCAAGAGCAAGACGTGTAATAGTTGGTGAGGTCACAAAGGACACCAGGGTAACTTCTAAGCAACTGAAGGCCTCTCTCTCATTGGCTATTGTTAATGTTCATGAGTCCACCATCAGAAGAACACTGAACAACAATGGTGTGCATGGCAGGGTTGCAAGGAGAAAGCCACTGCTCTCCAAAAAGAACATTGCTGCTCGTCTGCAGTTTGCTAAAGATCACGTGGACAAGCCAGAAGGCTATTGGAAGAATGTGTTGTGGACGGATTTGACTTAAATAGAACTTTTTGGTTTGAAAGAAAAGCGTTATGTTTGGAGAAAGGAAAACACTGCATTCCAGCATAAGAACCTTATCCCATCTGTGAAACATGGTGGTGGTAGTATCATTGTTTGGGCCTGTTTTGCTGCATCTAGGCCAGTACGGCTTGCCATCATCGATGGAACAATGAATTCTGAATGATATCAGAGAATTCTAAAGGAAAATGTCAGGACATCTGTCCATGAACTGAATCTTAAGAGAAGGTGGATCATGCAGCAAGACAACGACCCTAAGCACACAAGTCGTTCTACCAAAGAATGGTTAAAGAAGAATAAAGTTCATGTTTTGGAATGGCCAAGTCAAAGTCCTGACCTTAATCCAATCGAAATGTTGTGGAAGGACCTGAAGCGAGCAGTTAATGTGAGGAAACCCACCAACATCCCAGAGTTGAAGCTGTTCTGTATGGAGGGGTGTTGGGGGGGCCAAAAATCACGAAGCACCTGTACAAGAAAACTCAATTAATGCATATAATGCCTTATAGAGTATGGATTTTCTGGGGGTCTGGAACAGATTAATTCAATTTACATTATTCCTTATAGGAAAAATGTTCTCAGTACTCATCGTTTTTGGTTACTGACAAGTCTTTTGGAACAAATGAACAACGAGAACCAAGGTACCACTGTATTAATGTATAATCCCATTATATGCACCACATGGTTTACAGTAGCTTCTGCAAGATATGATTCTGGTGCTCAGCCTTTTAAAATTTTAACCACCTGTGTTCTACCTCATTAACATGATGCAGCTACTTAACACATTGAGCTTACAGTGTGTTTGGTTATAAGACCTTCCTATTTATTACACTGAAAACTAATGAAAATATAAATTAGAAGCAATACTTTTTGAACAGTAAATTGCACAGAATTTAAAGTTATTAAACCAAGCATTAAATGATTGGCTCAGTTGACTGCTCATTGCTGTAGCCTAGACCAGCATACATATTTTGGGTAATATAACTTTCATGGGTATAATTAGAGCTTAATTTTTACTCTTTTTCATGACACAGTATGAAGCACTGTATAAGCATAAGATAAACTACCATTTATAGGTTTTTTTGTCAGTGTCTTCAAATCACATTAAACACTACAGGGGTTCCTTTTAACCTGGTTCAAACCAACATACTGCGTTGGTTCAGAGGTGAATTGCATTATTTTTGGTTGGAAACACTCTTCAGGTTGGGTGCTGCATAGGCTCAGTTGCCTGTGTCTGAGTAAGGGGAGGGAAGCAAAGCAGGAGGCGGGGGACAGTTTGAGAAGGCAGGGAGGGATGGAAAAGAGTTTTGGGGGGTGAGGTATAATCTGGAAAGGAGAGGAATGAAAGTCAACTGTAGTAAGACAGAATACATGTGTGTAAATGAAAGGGAGGCAAGTGGAACAATCAGGCTACCAGTGTTGTGCGTGAACGAGTTCAAAAGAACGCGTTCATTGAACACGCTCATTTTCTCGTGAACGTGTGACTGAACGCAACACCTTTTTTAATAAAGAACTTGAATGTGAATTAGTTTCACATTATGTGTCATGAACGGAGACATCACTGTAAAGAAACGTTGGAATTTGGTTTTCCCATTGAAAACTGAGTGACATCTGTTTTCTCTTTTGAAACGCAACGAGAGAAAGTTCCTCCCTCCTGTATTCTCGCTGGTGCCGCTTAAATCATGTATCACCAGACAGAAATGGTTTTGACATGTGTTGCGCAATGCATGCGGGCAACGTAGTCGTGTCCGGCTGAGACTAGTTAACATACTGGCTAGTTATAATAAAACATACTGGCTTCCGCACACGTTACCCGTGATGAATTGGCAGCAGGAGCGGGGTGTAGCCATAGCAACGCCACGTACACAATTTGCAATGTCATGAACAAATGTCTAAAATGAGCAGTTTCAAAGAACGTATAGTGATTTCTAGCTTGTAGTGTGAAAAAAAGTATTTATTTTGAATATCTCACGAAAAAAGTAAAATGAACTGAACTTTGAACTAGTTCAGAATAAAAATTGTGAACTTTGAACGTGAACTGTTCACTTTGAGCATGTTATGAACTGAACTTGAACTAGTTCAGAAAAGCTGTGTGAACTGGCACAACCACTGCAGGCTACAGGGATTCAGTGGTCACAAAGGTACAGGAGTTCAGGGTACTGGGATCAACTTGCCCAAGGGAAATGGGGAGTGCGGAAAGGAGGTAAAGAAGAGAAGAGAGTTCATGCAGGATGGAGTGGGTGGAGAAGAGTGCTGTGTGACAAAAGGGTCACAGCAAAGGTGAAAGGAAAGATTTATAAGACAGTAGTGAGACCAGCCTTGTTGTATGGCTTAGAGACAGTGGCACTGACAAAGAGACAGGAAGCAGAGCTGGAGGTGGCAGAACTTAAGATGTTGAGGTTCTCTTTAGGAGTGTCTAGGGTGGATAGGATTAGGAATGAGATCATCAGCGGGACAGCACAGGTTGGAAAATTGGGAGACAAAATTCGAGAGGGAAGACTGAGATGGTTTGGACATGTGCAGAGGAGAGATAGTGGATATATTGGTAGGAGGATGTTGGAGATGGAGCTGCCAGGCAAGAGACGGAGAGGAAGACCAAAGAGGAGTTATTTGGTTGTGGTAAATGAAGATATGCAGGGAGTTGGGGTGAGAGTAGAGGACGTGGAGGACAGGGTGAGGTGGAAACGTTTAACTCGCTGTGGTGACCTGATAGGGATTTTCTTCGGTTACCATTCTTACTCCTTTCCTTCCAATCCCTTTCCCCTTGTTTAATTTCCGTTCCTCGCCGGTTGTGGTAAATGAAGATATGCAGGGAGTTGGGGTGAGAGTATAGGACGTGGAGGACATGGTGAGGTGGAAACGTTTAACTCGCTGTGGTGACCCCTGATAAAGGGAGAAGCCGAAAGAAGAAGAAGAAGAAGAAAAAGAAAAACAAGGAGGGATGGATGGGTGGTCATCCCCCAGCACTGCAACAGCAATCTCTGCTGGGCCCTGTGCTGGACTGGGTTTCTGTCCATAATGTACTTCTGCTTACATCCAGTGAACTTAAGGACAGGCACCACACTCTAGCCTGTTAATAAACATTCTGGGTGGCAGTGTTTTGGGTACTTTAAATTCCATGGATAGTAGGATACTTTTATTGCCAAGCTCTGTTCAAGTTTGATCACTTTTATTTATATTTTATTCTTATTCTATTAAGTTATTATTTATTTATTTTATTGGAAAGGCAGGAGAACCACAGTTCTCTGCTAAGTACTGTATGGGGTTGGTGCATTTCTTTTAGTGTATGTGAACACTCATGAGAGAATGATGCATGATACAGTAAGTCATTCATTTAAACAAAATCAGTTTTGTTTGTGTAGGGACTGTATAATTGATGTGATGTTAAGTGGACCATCATAATACCAACATCTTCAGATTTAGAAAACCCATATTATATTTACAATACTAATATAACTAAACTGTGAAAGAGCCTGAAACATGTTCAGTTGTTCAGTATTAGACTCAGGAGGAAACTTCAGTGCTGGCTCCATGCTACCTCTGCACAGATCTGCAGATATAAAGATACACACATACTTTACATGCACACACACACATACACAAAGGACTGACAAAATGTACAGTGCAGATCAATCACAATTTGGCTGGCACACTGTCAAGTCTCCTTAGGGTTTGAGATTTAGTGGGAGTAGGGAGGAGTCCTATCTGCATAGTGTGTGGATGTGTGTGAAAGTGTGTGCCAGCATGTTATTAGGGCCTGTACTCCTCTAGATGAGAGAGAAATTAGAAACACAAGGGACTGAACAAGTACCACCCTCTCACCTGTCAATTAAAGTTTCTTGCTCCTTTTGTTTCCCAATGAAAGTTGCAGTTTTTTGTCAAATAAAAGCAATTTATTTTACAATCATTAGACATATCAGTTCCAGCAAAATGTCCCCACAAGGTAAAATATCAGCTAGTTGTGCCCTTGAGGGAGTATTTGGTCCTCACAGTGATATATAAACTTGACCCCTCCCCCCCAATACCCCCCTCCCCCAAGCACACACGTGCACACCCCTCTCTTAACCCTTCCACCCAACAAAACCCCAAACCATATCCATCAATATGTATAATAGTCTGGTGACTGGCGCCTAATTGCGCTGTGTGCTCCGTCTGTCTACCTCATGGTTGTGCACATCATTTGAAAATTCATTCATCTCATTTGAAGATTAATGGTCAAAAATATTTTTGTGTTATCCCTTCATTTTACAAAACAGTGCTGTGTGGTTTGTATTTTAAACTTGTCCACTGAGTATGATTTGAATGAGATATGAATGATCTAAAAAAAAGTGTAAAAAGTTTAGGTTACCATAAACATACAAATAATGGAAATTTTAGTTATTGCTATCAAATCCCTTGTCTGTTATTACAACTTTCAGGACAGTATTTAGACAATTGGGGACTGTGGTAGCCTAGTGAGTAAGGTACTGGACTATGGACCAGAAGGTCCAGGGTTCAAATCCCACCTCTGCCAAGGTCCTTGAGCAAGGTCCTTAGCCCACAATTGCTTGGATTGTAAGAGTGTATCAGTTGTAAGTCGTTCTGGATAAGGGCGTCTGCTAAATGCTGTAAATGTAAATGTAGACCATATTACACTACAGGATGTAGTGTCCTGCTATTGTAATGGTCAGAAAAAGGCACCCTGAACCAAAAGGGCTACCACAGCATATTGCAGTGACATGCGATACCCTTTGGTCCAGTTAGTCAGGGGTTCATTCTACAATAAAACAATGATACCCCTGGCCATCTCAGAACTACCTTAGGTGACAAGAACAAGATAATAAGATTCAAATCATGGAGTGGCCAGCACAGTGTCCACAGTAAAACCCCATTGTGCTGGTTTGGGATGAACTGAACAGAGGAGTGAAAGCACAGCAAAATACAAGTGCAGCACATTTGTGGGAAGGTCTGCAGCATTGTTGGAAAGAGCTTATGTAATATTTAGTCTCCAGAAAACCTCATGGTGGGTTTGGCTATTATATCTGCACAAAGTAGCTACTTTGATGAGGAAAAAGTAGATATTCTTTTTTTAAACCAAACAGCTCTATGATTTCTTTATCTGCAAGTGTTTTTGTTCAGTGTATTTCTAGGTATACAAAGGCAACTGTGTAAGTATCAATAAAAATGTTTTACTGGTATATTGTTCAATTTTTAAACATTTTAAATCCTTTGTAATGAGTGAATTCCAAGGACCAAATCAAATGTGATGAAAAGCCTAAAATAGTGAAGTTAACTTTTGTGCCTACTGCCGTGACAGTGAAACATATCAAGAGGTAAACAGCCCTGAAAGTAGAGTTTAATGTAGGCTATAAATATAGACCTACAGGACGAATTTGTTTACGATAGCAATGATTGCTCCACACTACCATAGATCTATGACTGTCACAAAGGATACGCTGAAGCCTAATCAATCAGCACCATGCATAACAACCAGAGTCACTTAGCAATCTGGCTTACTCATTGCTTGTAAATCAGCTTCTCTAATTGTGTTGATTCCACAGTTGGGGTGGGTTCAGTGCCCACAGTTTCATGCTGTAATCCCCCAGTGAAAGCAAGCAATGTATAATGCTATTTTGTTCTTTAATCTGTGGCATTTTGAACATTCTCATAGGGCATGTTTGGACACAGTGCAGGCTATATGAGGCATTATGTGGCTGTAACAAAAATGTTAACTGGCCATACTAAATATAGCATCGATACATAATTAAATTGACTGTACATCCGAAAAGTAAGTTTAAAAAGAAAAGAAAAGGAAAAAAAAGAAAAGAAAATATCATCACCAGTCCTTAAAAATGCTATAATTTCTTGGTGTGGTTGTACTGCCCTCTTGTGGTTATATACTGAACATCCGCTGTAGGTGCGATGAAAAATGTATTCATCGAAATCTGTCTAATTATAATAGAATTGTATAAATTAAGATAAAGCAAATACTACTAGCTATATACGTTTAAGCAAAATGCATCAGAAAATATGGTTTGTGGTTATTCGCCATCTTGGATTTAACCGAATAACAAGGTGCATGGTTACTTGAATGCAACATTAACCTGTGCTGATACATTTCTTGAGGTGGTTGTACTGTTCTCTTGTGATTATTAACTGAAACTGTACAACAGGGAGACAAAGGTGTTTGCTTCAATATTAGACAAATAGAATCGTGTAGATATACTAATATGATATTATATAAGCCGTTTTTATTAAAGGACCGTATAAGTCGATATTCGATGATCAGCGCACCATCTAGTGGTAGATTAGACGAATTGCAAGGTCCAAGATATGTTCAGCCAACCGGCGATAACTGGAAATGCAGCTGAGTTAATTAAGTAAACATTCCAGTTTCACATTTCTTCTTTTTAAACAAATGGATGAAGAATAAATATCGGAGTGTCTGAGAGTTTCAATTGATGATGCATAAATTAACAAAGATAAAATGAGACATTTTTAATTGTCAGAATTTTTGTCCACAAGTTCATTCTTGTCCTTGATTAATCTTAACCTATGTCTTGTGATTGATTTCATTTGCTTTATTACTTTTTAAAAAGAACAGTTTTTGGAGTTCTGTAGACACAGGAACCACTTCTGAGTAACACACAAAACATAACTTGCAAAATGTGTCAGAGTTATAACAAAATAAAATAAAATAAAAACAGCAAAGACTGATATATGTGCTGTTTTGGATGATTTTATGCTGGTCAACGAGGCCTAACGAGTTGTTCAATGTTCCATATTGGTCCAAGTTGGTCTGTGCTGGTAATGTGCTATTCTGGTGATGGTTAGCTGGTGAACTCAAATGATTGGTCTTGCTGGTAGATCGAGTTGACTGAGAAACATGCCAGTGTTCAAAACACAACATATGTTGGTCTATGCTCTTTTCTAGCGGGGAAAACCATTCTACCTATATTTCATCTGCAAACCCAGTTAACTCGGCAAACCCATTTGTCGATCCCATTTGTGTGCTCGCATATGTTCATTTATAAGAGTGCCAGTGTGTTGCTACAGTGGTATATGCCTGGCATATGCAAAAAGGACACAATGCCTTGTCTGACATGTGTAATAATATCCTTACTATGCCTTTTAAAAATCATTTTTACAGCAAGAGTCAAAGTAACACGGTGTCATAAGAGTAGTAATATCAGTATCGTATAGTATCTCTATTATTGATACAGACCCATAATATAGAATTAGAGACATGTAGGAATTGAGGTATCATTCTGAGTACCAACACATAATAAATCAATTCTAACATCTAGGCACATTTAATAAAAACAAAGTGAGGGAGAGATGATATCGTGCCTTGTACATAGCATATAGATACTGAATATTATGTAGGTTTGAGCATATCAAAAAGATAAATCTGGGAAACACCCAGGAGGAAAAGCGAACATTTGACTACAAGGGGGCGCCATAACACTAGAATCTGTTCCACTATTCAGTGGCTACGTTGTGTTCCAACACACAATCAAGTCCCATGACATTACAGAAATGTTCATTTGAATACCTATGTCGGTAACCCTGTCTGCCAACCGACCTGACTCAACCTTTACTGCCAATTTTACTGTTGTTTTGATGCCATTCAGTTTTATCAGCTGGTTTCATCTCTAACATTTCAAGTCTCAGAAGGCTGTTTTGGGGTTAATATGCGTTGTGTCTTCATGTGTCTCTGTCTGGGCAGGCAGCCCCTAAATGTCAGGGCCTCACTACCCGCTGTGATGTGCTCCTATCTGAGTCGAACCCCGACCTTGCCATTTCCATTTCTTTTCATGAGGGGAACACAAAGGGGTGTGAGAGGCTGCAGTCAACCTGAAATCAGTTTCCTGAATTACCCTGTCCCCAGCTTTATCTGCTCTCTCTCCATTGTCTATGCCTGTATCTCTTCATCTCAACTGTCATTAATATAGGTACTACAAAAACATCACTGAAAATTATGTTTCGGGCATTGATACAGCTAAATGTATACATGACTAATAAGAAACTCACAGTAGCAATGCACTAAAATGTGTATGTATGACAAGACTGGGTTTATGAAAAGGCTGCTAGCCTGTCCCACTCTCTGGCCTCTGAGTCCGAGTTGAGTCTTCAGTCTCTGGGATGTGAGTCCACGTCTCAAGTCAAGTCTCGAGTTTCTAGCATGTCCTATAGGCTACTTATACTCAAGCCTAGAATCGGACATAATGTTAACGTGTGAGTCTCGAGACTGTTGTAGTCTGTCAGTCTGAGTCGAGCATTGAGTTTCTAACCTGTGAGTCCGATTCAAGTCTTCATGAGTTCAAGTCGACTATCCAGCATCTAATGTGCAAGTGTCAGTCTTCAGTAACTATTCAGTTACTGTGTGAGTCTGAGCCAAGTCTTGAGTATTCAGCATACAAAACAACATACAATGCAGTGATTAAAGGAAAGAATACATGCAAGTCAACCAACAGTTTTGCCCCTTTGCTTTAAACATACCATTTACTGCATGTCGTGATTCCTTCTGTCTGGTTTAGTTGTTGAGTAGAGAAATCAGCAACTACTGGACTTTGTCGCCTCACTTCCCCACCCTACTAAAATCTTAGTAATCTGCATCAATTTAAGAAGACTGCTCAATTGGTGACAATAAGGCATCGTTTAATTGCTGAGTCCCTTCACAAGAGTCAGATTCAAGTCTCAAGTCTCTGGCTCGTGAGTCTGAGTTGAGTCTCTGGTATGGAAATCCAAGTCTCTTGTCTCTACCATACGAGTCTGAGTCAAGTCTCTACTGGTTGAATCTGTAAATCAGATGCTCAAGTCAGAAACTCACAACCCGTGTCACAATAAAGTCCTTAATGTACACACTCATGACTCAAGTCTGACTCTAGACTCATGTCTGGCATATCTGGCCAGACATTTCTGGCATATGTCTGGACATTTCAGGCACAATGTGAAGGTGATCTCACCAGGAGACTAGATTAACAACGCCCTTGTCTCAAATTACACAGTCTGAATATATTGTATATTTGAGCATGACTTTGAGAATTACAGAGAAGGACTGATAATTATTTCTGCATAATGCAGCTACAGTTTAGAGCATTTAGCAGACATCCTAATTTAGAGTGACTTACAATTAAGCTGAGCAGTTGAATATTAAGGACTTTGCTCAAGGGACTAACAGTGGCAGAGCCAAGATTTTAACTTACATTCCTTCAGTTAGTAGTCTAGAGACGTAACTATTGAGCCACCATTGTCCCAATACAATTTGTTGTTGCCTAGGCACTGTTTCTCTGACGCAGTGGTTCTCAAACTTTTTCAGCAGTAGGTGATAATACTTTCGAGCACCCCCGCACTCTAGTAACACATACACGTCTTTCGCTTCAAAACTCCACCGGAACATTGTAATTCATACAGAACTGCTACTTCTTATTGAATAAAACAAAATAAAGTGACAAATCACCTGTACGCTGGAATTATTATAAGTGATATGCATTATGTATCTTAAATATGCCTCATTCATTTGCCTTGCTATGCCACCCAGCAATACAGTCGTATGAAAAAGTTTGGGCACCCCTGATAATTTTCATGATTTTTCTTTATAAATCATTGGTTGTCCAGCTCAGCAATTTCAGGTAAATATATCATATAGCAGATGAACACCGTGATATTTGAGAAGTGAAATGAAGTTTATAGGTTTTACAGAAAGTGTGCAAGTAATTATTCAAACAAAATTAGGCAGGTGCATAAATTTGGGCACCCTTGTCATTTGAATACCTTTAGCACTAATTATTGGAACACCAAAATTGTTTTTGTAAGGCTCATTGACCCTTGATCTACAATACAAGTGAACAAGTGAATCCAACTATGAAGAAAGTGTTAAGGTGGCCAATTGGAGGTTTTCTCCTCTTTGCATCTTCTCTGAAGAGTGGCAAAACTGGGAGCTCAAAAACAACTCTCAAATGGCCTGAAAACAAAGGGTGTGTTCAACATCATGGTTCAGGGAAAGGGAAAAGCTCTCTCAGAGATTTCAGCTGTCAGTTTCCACTGTGAGGAACATAGTGAGGCAATGGAAAAGACCACAGGCACAGTTGTGGCAGAAGTGGCAAATCAAGAAGAAAAAATCTCAGATAGGCAAAGAGGCGAAGGATGGTGAGAACAGTCATAGTCCAGCCACAGACCACCTCCAAAGACCTACAACCTCATCTTGCTGCAGATGGTGTCACTGTTCATCGTTCACTATACAGCGCACTTTGCACAAGGAGAGGGCTGTATGAGGAGAGTAATGCAAGAACAAGCCTTTTCTGCAGACCACGCCACAAACAGAGTCACTTGAGGTGTGCTACAGCACACATTGGGACAATCCAGCTTCATTTTGGGAATAAAGTGCTGTGTACTGATGAAACTAAAATTGAGTTATTTGGACATAACAAGGAGCGGAAAAGGAACACAGCATCCCAAGACAAACACTTGCTACCCACAGTAAAATTTGGTGGCGGTTCCATAATGCCCGCGGGACTGTGTGGCCAGTGCAGGTACTAGGAATCTTGTTAAAATTGAGGGTCGCATGGATTCCAGTTAATATCTCCAGATTCTTAAGAACAATGTTCAAGAATCAGTGACAAAGTTGCACCGAGGCCAACGACCCCAAACCCTGCTCATAATCTACTAAGGCATTCATGCAGAGGAACCAGTACAACGTTCTGGAATGGCCATCTCAGTCCCCAGACATGAATATTACTGAAAATGTGGGCTGTCCATGCTTGGAAACCATCAAAGATGACTGAACTGGAGATGTTTCTAAAGAAGAATGGTCCAAAGCACCTTCAACCAGAATCCAGACTGGAAGCTGTAGGAAGCGTTTAGCGGCTGTTATTTCTACAAAATGAGGATCTACTAAATATTGATGTAATTTTTCTGCTGGGGTGCCCAAATTTATGCACCTGCCTAATTTTGTTTAATAATTACTCACACTGTTCTGAAAATCCTATAAACTTCATTTCACTTCTCAAATATCACGGTGTTCATCTGCTATATGATATATTTAACTCAAGTTGTTGATCTGAACAACCAATGATTTATAAACTAAAATCATGAAAATTATCAGGGGTGCCCAAACTTTTTCATACGACTGTAGCTCCCCACTTTGAGAACCACTTTGAGAACAGACCTTTTACGATAACAAATATGAAATGCTTATTTATTTGTACAGTCATAAGTAATTTGAGCTTATCCTGGAATTCATTGGGAGCAGGTGAAATTGCTTCCTGGATGGGATGCCAGTTCATCACAGGTCCTTGTAATCACTCTAACAGAGTGCCATGTTGCAAACCCAGCCTGAAGTTCAAACCCAGGTCCTCAACAACTGCTGTTTCCTGCAGCTGCCTTTTACTGCTGAGCCACAAAAGCTCCTGTCTTTATTTATGGTGGCCTAGCGGTTAAGGAACTGGACTATGGATCAAAAGGTCCAGGCTTCAAATCCCACCTCTGCCAAGACGCCTGTTGGGCATCACTGTTGGGCCCTTCAGCAAGACCCTTAACCCACAATTGCTTGGACTGTAAGGTAGTTTCAGTTGGAAGTCGCTCTGGATAAGGGCGTCTGCTACATAAGTGTACTGTAAATGTAAAAATTATTATTTGAAAATTAAATTGACTTGGCCTTTCAGTGGCTAGTTAGTGGTCCTGACCTTGAATGTGGGTTGTTTAAATCTGTCAATGCTGTGCTCTCTTACACATACACACTCAATCTCTCACTCTTAATTGCCATGGCAAATGCTCCATCACGCAAGCTAATTATTGACTACTGCAGAAAAACAGTGGTCTGATCGTTGGGTATTTCTCCACTGCTCTGGATAGATACAGCTACGGTTAAAACAGTATAGCATCAACAAATCAGATAAAATGCTAATATGTAAATCCATGTATTCCTTTCATTTAAAATTTCATTTGGATGGTTTTCCTACAAACAGTAAGAACTGATCCGCTCTTCCTCTAGCCCAGGCTCAGAATTTAGTAGGTTCAAGTGTAAGGCACAATGAAATTTGCATAGGACTGCCATCATGCACAGAGATAATTGACACCTGCTCGTAGAATAAATGTAAAAACAGCAAAATGTAAATGTTAATTGGTCTATTAACCTTATCATTAAACATGTTCTGTTACCCTATACCATGCATAAATGAATAAATTATAATATATACAGTGAGGCCACAATCCACTCAGTGAACTACAGAATAGAAGAGCTATAGCACACGTGAGTGAGAAAACAAAAAGACAAACTGATCAAATACTCTTCACTAATGGATAATGTATCTTTTACACAATCAAGATGTTAACAGGTTAAGATGTCAAATGCTTCCTTTAAATTTAGGGTTAGTATTGTAATACTGCTAAGGCAAAAAAGGGTAACAGGAGATAGGGGTAGACCTGGGGTGGTGGTGGTCACTTTATCCTATAAAACACAAGAAATGTGTCCAAGAATGAGATGATGATAGTCCATCCCCACCAAGTACCGGACATCATATACTGTAGATGTTGTTGTTGGGCCAAATCTGGTCAGCCCGTTATGGCCTTTATTTAGGTCGAAAATAAATGTTGAAAAGTGGGCTGTGTTTTGTCTGTCTTTAATCAGATTTGGTCAAATTTAGCCCCCAGTGGACATCTGTTTCGGAACACATATACCTCAAATTTAGTCATGAGAATAATTTGATGAAAATAATCCACACTAGTTTTTCTGAATGTAATCACTGCAATATATTGTGACATCTTGGAAAAGAAGAAGACACAAAATGATTAACTTTGGACAAATGCTGGTTATAGCAGTTAAGGTAATGGATTATGGACCAGAAGCTCCAGGGTTCAAATCCCACCTCTGCCAAGCTGCCATGATTGTGTCCCTTAGCAAGACCCTTAACCAACAAATGCTTGGATTGTAAGATTCTATCAGTTGTAAGTCGGGTCTGATAAATGACTAAATATAATTATGACATAAATACATGGTTCAAATTAGGTTGAGTTCAAGTCGCTGAAACAACCTGAAAAGACACTTTGCAAGTAAATATGGATATAGAGGGACGTCTTTCTTTTCTTTGCAATGAGTTTTTGCTGGGCGGGTCGCAGGACGATCATTGCTAACTGTTGCAGCACCAGAAGATAAAAGGTAGTCCTTGTGGGGACCAGCAAAATGCCACACAAGTTCAAAATGTGAGATCTTTCTATCTTTGTGTGAGCATTTGTTATCAGTGGAATAATGATATATTAACCTGACCCCCCACCCTGCAATATGGAGAAGAACATGTAAACTTCACACCTTCACACACATGGAGAGGAAGCACTAAGGTCTGGACTCTGCTTGGAAGGTTATGCACCTACCCTTTCACTAACTGCCCTCTTGTGGCCACACGCATAATAGCAGAAAAGGCCCTGTTAATCAAAATCTTTTTGGATTTTTTCAGTCAAGCAAATAAATTTAAGTCAAATAAAGTGCAATTTCGGTGTGACATTTTTAATCTTGAACATTCTTTGTTTTATACAGTTTTATGCTAAAGAGCTGGGCACCCTGATCAAATGATATGTTTTGTTTATTTTCTAAATGAATAAAAAACAAACTGCACAGAATTTTATAGAAATTAACTAATTTCTATAAAGTTTAATGAACCATTCACAGGTCAATGAAGTTCTGAGACACTACAAAACACTAGTGGAGAAACATTTTATGTTGGAACAGAGGACAGAGGATGACAAACTTATGGGTGAAACTGTTCGTGTGTTGACTGTTCTGAGTGTTTCATAATGTTGTAAGTCAGTCTGTACCATCAAAATACTTCATGTGATTTGGAAAAATTATTTCCTAATAACATTTTCCAGTCTCATAATAATCAATCAGCCTGATATATTTTATAATGCAAAAACGAATTATGGTGTCGGTTGTGTTGTTGTTATAAGGGTTTTATTTGTGTAGTATGTTCTTTGTGTTAAAAAAACATAAAATTTGAAGGTCTGGTATAAGCTATCTGTTGTCTTGTCCTTCACAGAAAATGCGGAGTTCAATTTGCTGATTGATTGTGTGCTGGAGGTTTTGAATGTGCCTGTGGCAAAACATCTCAGTCTCCTTATTTATTATGGAAAGGACAACATCATGAGTTTAAGTAAATAATGTGTGTAGTTCAGACTGAGAGAGAGAGAGAGAGAGAGAGAGAGAGAGAGAGAGAGACTGATAGACAGAAAGAAAGAAAGAACCATAGTACTCCACTTTTTGTTTAGTAGAACTCACTGTGTATACGCATGACTGCATCATAAACACATTTATGCTAATGAAATTAATCTGTTTCAGTGGCTCCAGCAGATTTTACAACTTCAAGCTACCTTAACTGCTCCACCACACATGATCCATCACAGTCTGACAGTCTCATATTACACATTTGTGGTTGACCTTAATAATATATTGTGCATCTCAGCATTCCTAAGGCTTTATGAAAAAAAAACATACCAATATTCTGTTACTTTTGTCAGAAACTAGAAATACTAGGGAGAAAAAGAGATGAGCCTCAGCTGAAAGATGCTGAAAATACAATTTCCTTCATTATCTCCAAAACCCTTAGTAAACTCTGAGAAAAGTGTTAACATGCTATGTAGAGTAATGATGTGAAGAGAAGCGTGACTGGGAATGAAGTCCTAATTCATGGAGTTCATTTGGAATTCTTAGACACACACACACACACACACACACAGGCACACACACGCACACAGGCACACACGCACGCACGACGCAGACGCAAATGCACGAGTTAAAACAGACCTGAGGTCTTGATTTTAGTTATTAAATTCTATGAGTGGAATAATGATGAGCTCTGAGCAGTCTCTGCTATGATGTGTGAGCCTGCCATTGCACAGCACATCTGTCTAATCTCTATAGACTCAAGAGAGGAGGAGAGTTTAGGGGCTTGGAGAACACTGAGCATAGATATTGTCCACTGATATAGGAGTAAGCCCTGCCAGGTAATGATAAGAGCTTAAATGAAAATATATTTGATTTGCAATTGTGCAGCAGGTGTCTTTAGGTGATGTAGGTGTGTAACATACACTGCATGAGCGGCCTGCAAAGGACTAATTTATACTTTTATATCTGTATACCTGTGTGAGGTATGGTGAGGAATGGTGAATGGTGAATCAATACTAAAGTACTTCTGCTCCTGCTCTGAATTTACTAAAACTGCTCACATAATATAGACAGACAGACAGAACACAGATAGATAGATAGATAGATAGATAGAGATAGATAAATCAAGCTTCAAAATAACCGATCAATAGCCCACAAATGCAAATGCTACAAATGACAAAAGTAACAAAAGTACTAAGTATTTCATCACCCACAAACAAGCAAGATTTTCTGGCTCTAACAGACCTGTAAACTTCTTCTTTAAGAAGCTCTTCTGTCCTCCACTCGTTACCTGCATTAATGGCACCTGTTTGACCTCGTTATCTGTAATAATAGAAACCTGTCCACAGCCTCAAACAGTCAGACTCCAAACTCAACCATGGCCAAGACCAAAGAGCTGTCGAAGGACACCAGGAAGAAAATTGTAGACCTGCACCAGGCTGGGAAGAGTGAATCTACAATAGGCAAGCAGGTTGGTGTGAATAAATCAACTGTGGGAGCAATTGTAAGAAAATGGAAGACATACAAGACCATTGATAATCTCTTTGTATCTGGGGCCCCATGCAAGATCTCATCCCGTGGGGTCAAAATGATCATGATGATCAACGGTGAGAAAAAATCCCAGATCTACACGGAGGGACCTGATGAATGACCTGCGGAGAGCTGGGACCAAAGTAAGAAGGCTACCATCAGTAACACACTACACCGAGAGGGACTCAGATCCTGCAGTGCTAGGCGTGTCCCCCTGCTTAAACCAGTAGATGTCCAGGCCCGTCTGAAGTTTGCCAGAGAGCATATGGATGATCCAGAAGAAGATTGGGAGAATATCATGTGGTCAGATGAAACTAAAATAGAACTTTTTGGTAAAAACTCAACTCGCCGTGTTTGGAGGAAGAAGAATTCTGTATTGCGCCATACCTACTGTGAAGCATGGGGGTGGAAACCTCATGCTTTGGGGATGTTTTTCTGCAAAGGGGACAGGACGACTGATCCGTGTTAAGGGAAGAATGAAAGGGGCCATGTATCATGAGATTTTAAGCTAAAAACCTCCTTCCATCAGTGAGAGCATTGAAGATGGACCATGGCTGGGTCTTCCAGCATGACAATGATCCGAAACACACTGCTCAGGCAATGAAGGAGTGGTTTCGTAAAAAAGCATTTGAAGGTCCTAGAGTGGCCTAGCCAGTCTCCAGACCTCAACCCCATAAAAAGTTTTGTGGAGGGAGTTGAAAGTCCGTGTTGCCCCAAAGCATCACTGCTCTAGAGGAGATCTGCATGGAGGAATGGGCCAAAATACCAGCTACAGTGTGTGCCAACCTGGTGAAGACTTACAGGAAACGTTTGACGTCTGTCATTGCCAACAAAGGTTATGTTACACAGTATTGAGTTGAACCAAATTTATTGACCAAATACTTATTTTCCACCATGATTTACAATTAAATTATTCTTTGAACAAATTTTTCTAAGTAGGAGAACTTGCACAATCAGTGACTGACTAAATACTTTTTTGCCCCACTGTATCGGTTAGTACCACTCTCAGTCAGATATGCGTCCTATAGCAACCAAGATTTAAATTGGATGATGCTTTTGATTTGACTTTATTCATGAAATAAATGTTTATATAATGCTTTACATACACCTGTTTGTTACCCCTTCTCTGAAGGTTTAGACATGCCTGACTGCATGCCACTGATAGACAGATAAATAGATGTTTTTTCTTGTCTCATGGTACCATCAGCAATCATCTTGTTGACACGTATCTTAACTGCTGCACCACTACAGCCCTAATCCCTGTGTATATAATAAGTAGGATTTGTGTGACACATATCAAGTAAGAACTACATGAACTGCCTACAGCTACACTGAGGAACTGTGACTGCTTTATGCACAGTACTGCATGGTCGAGATTTTTGAGATGTGCATATTGGCTTATGTGTGAGCTACACATACCCATAACACCTTTTGTGCATGCATTTACATAATAGAATTAATGAGCCTCTGCTTCAGCCACTTCTACTACTATTATGTTATCTAATGGCACTTTTGTGGAACCACCACATCAATCAGTTAATTGTGTAATTGTGAAAAATGCACGTTGTCTTTAAAGCAGGAAAAACAGCTGGAATAAGGCATGAAAGGAAACAAAGTCATAAAATCAGATGGTTGAGGGAAATCTGGTTATTTTGCAAGTTGGGTCTAGAGTTCACAGGAAGCATGTCTCTTCACACATGTATTCACACTTGTGAACACCATATCACTCTCTCAGCACTAGGTGTGAGCCAGAGAGGGAAAAATCAAAAGAACGGCAAAGCAAAATGTTGAAGTGGAGGAGGCAGAATCACAATATGGAAAGTCTTTTAACATGGCTAGCAATAACAGACCCAGAGTTGTTTACCTATGCATTGTAGGAAGGGTCAGGTCTATACTCTTCTTTCCTGTTTCACTTTGTTGTTCATCATCACCTTCAACAGCTGCCAAATGACCACAGGAGATTCAGCCTCATGCTCTGCTCCCTCCACTCCAGCCCCCTGTATCACCGCTGCCATGGCAACGCTTGCGCCCTGTGTACTCCAGGCTCGGGTGGCACTCAGTCAGGGAAATCATGCTAATAAATAGCTTTATGCTAATGCATGGGCAGGCAGCAAGTGGAGCTGTCAATCCTAATACACTTATTAAATTTCCATTACATGTGAGGACAGTGAGGCCACTCTGTACCCACCTGCACTCTGCCTCTCAGTCCTGCAACTCTCTCATTCACCAAACCCAATTGGCAACCTGTGGTGATCTGTGGATGGTCTGAGAAGGCCATCTCAGCTTCCAAATGCGTAATTTGGACTTTGTAATGCAGACAGAGTGTAATGGCCTCTCTCAACCCTACCAGGATGCTTTGTATAAATAGCGAGGTCTACTGAGACACTCTCACACATCTGTTCAACAGGTACTGTGCTGTATCACAGATGCTCCACACTGTGCCCAGAAGAAGGGATGTCACTCATCATCTCTGGTCTAGAGTCTGCACCTTCAGTCTCACAGACAATACCTGCTTCAGTAAACCAATTCAGACATAACGGATCAGGCGCAGGTGGGACCATTCCATACTTTTCCATGACAATATACCTGTCAGCTGGCAAAAACAAGTCTTATTTTAAATTCCGCACCAAGAACCACAGATGTCAGGGGACTGGGAGTACCACCTTTTTGCCAGAACAACCAAGGATATCACCTGTTAAGAGTGCAATGCAGAAGGACTCTTCCTATGCAACCTCTTACTAGTGGCTTAAACTTAAGAAGTCACAACTCGTATACTACATCCTAGAATCATGATTGACAATTGAAGTACTAACAATTACTACTACAATTGTTAACTCTAAATACACTGGTTAAAGCCACCAGTTTGCTTTGGCATTGTTTTACAATTGCATGGAATTGAATACAGTCACAATATGATAGATGTCTCTCATACATGTTGCTACAGGTAGTTTCACTACAATGTGATAACTGCTGTATATCTCCATACTGTAATGGAGGAAAAAGATGTGGTCCGTCAGGGGTATTAAACCCAATTGTTTTATATTTAAATAAGCCCAGACTAGTTTTATATTTAGATATGCTACAATACCATAATTAAAGAAAATAAATTAGTGAGAAGTATAAAGTGTGAGAACATCATATGAGATATGTAGAAAAAGAAACCTGATATAAACTGATCCCAGGAGCTTTGTTACAGAAGAGGCATGAAGAGATTTAATTACAGGTGCCATCTTGATTTAGAGACACCTTTAGGATGTGTGTGACATGTCCCCAGCACCCAGCAAGCAACTTATGCCTATGATTATTGTTATCATCAGTGTCCAAATTTGTCTGGGCTTAGCTGTGGTGAACAGACCCTATACAGGTGTATGGTTTTTCCCAATGTCTAGATGCAGCTATGAGGATGAACCCTGAATCACTTTGGACACGGACGCCAGATACTTGAGTCTCGAATGGCATAAAGCAACTTGTGAACATCTCTGTTCAACAAAACACTATTATTATGAACATTATTTGTAAGTAAATAATTCCTTTTAAGTCAGACATTTTCAGTTTGGGAAGCCTGCATCTTATGTGACACATCAGTACTCAAGTACCAGAAAATGCCAAGATAATCAAATTATTAGAAGATGACCAGGTTTTGTAATGTTGTATTAGTAGTTACTGCCAAATAGTTGTTATGTTATATTTAGACGTTTGACTAATAAGTACATGTATTCGCCATTTAATATGCATCTGATCAATGTCAGTTCAGTTTACCATCCAAGGTCTTAAGAATTCTAATAAGAAATAAAAATTTGTCTTATATACACCTAAATCACGTTTGAATGACAGAAATCTAATATAAGCAAACCCTTGTGACACCTGTTGACAGAAAACAGAATTTCTTTCTTTACTTTCTATAAAATGGGAGCGGTCAGAGTGGTCAGGTGGAGGACCTTTGGTAAAAGGTTTACATAAAATAAGTAATAAAGCATGTGATCAAGCAAATAATCTTTTTAAATTGGTCTAAATACAGTAGTACCTCGGTTCTCGACCACCTTGGAGCTCGTCGAATTCGGTTCTCTACACATTTATATAATTTATGTCATTTCTCGTCGGTTGCTCTGTACTGGACGCACTTCCTTAAGCTTATATGAGTCTTATATAAGTTATAAGTTACTAATATGCGCAATTATATTGTTTAAGCCCAAACTTGATTCACGATTCATGATTCACAATTCAGTACACAGTGATTCAGATTCACAATAGCTCTGACTCAGTAAAGTTCTCCACTGGGTTTTATCATGTTTTTTATATTTTTTCATCTAAAGTACTGTATTCTTAGTGCAAATAAGTCTCCATGGGTCCAAAAAAGCTTAGTATTGACAGCCAACCGAAAGGAAAACAGGAACTGAATACTCCAGAACACAGGCTGCAGTTAGCGTAGCAGCACATGTAACATGTAGCACATGTAACTTGTGATTTGTCGGAACAAACATTGTAAATCAGGGAGCACCTGTAAAATACTCCGTTAATGCATATAAAGCCTTATACAGTGTCTGGGTGTCTGGAATGGCTTAATTCAGTTCATATTATTCCTTATAGAAAAAATTTGCTTGGTACTCATTGTTTTCAGTTCCACGACAAGCCTTCTATAAGGAATTAATGACAAGAACCGAGGTACCAATGTACTAACACTTACCAGGGATGGGAAAGTGAAGGGGAGGAGTACAGCAGGTTGCTGATTTTTCTGCTCCAACACAACAACTAACCCAGACAGCGTAAAATACTACATGCAGTAAACAGAGTGCTTCAAGCAAAAGGTCAAAACCATTGGTTGGCTACCATTTAGTTTCTATAGCATGTATGCTAGCTTGCACTACACGTCATGTAGCTGAAGTTGTCAGATAGTCTAATTCAAGGTTTTGTATCTTTCAGATCACATTCTTTAAAACTAGGTTTAATTTGTTGTGCCTCCTTCCTTTAAATGCTGTATTTGCTGGGCATAATGCCTCAGTTCTGTCTAGCAGACTAGTTTCCTATAATGAAAGGCTCATTTTCTGAAGCCGTGTCAAACCTGACAGTTTCAATAGGGAGATACTTTTGTATAATGCAATATCAGTAATTAATAATGAGACATATAAGTCTCTAATAAAGTATCCAAATTTGACTGACAGAATCTCAACAGAGTCTCAAGACTGGACTTGTAGTCTAGAGACTGGTGACTCAACTCTGACTTGCATGAAGTGACTTTAGAAGAGAAGAGACTTTTTTTAAATTGCTGTGAGGAGTAAAACACAATGCCATATGTTATCATGAGAAACTTAATAAATACATTTGAGGGACCATTAACCACCCAAAATTTGATTATTCTCCAAAAATCAATTTTTTCTTTGTTAATTAGTTAAGTTCCATCTAGTGAAGTGCACTATTTGTGATGCAAGTTTGTTTCCTACTTTCACTTTAATTATAGCATCACTGGATAAAACACTCACCTCTTTCCATATCAGAAAACAAAAAGAACCAGAACTTGTTTCTCTGAAGTTGTGTTCATATCATTCTGTGGAGCTCTAGAAATAGTTCATAGCAGTACTTTTTTAGAATGTTCAATCCGAAATATGCCGTTAGAGAAAATGAATGCTTTCGTACCAATCACAATCAAGGATTCTGTAGTATCAGTAGTTGTTCCACTGAGTGCATTCACTACTAATCAAATCACTCAGTGCTGTGGATAATTGTGAGAATCCCCTGGTCAAATAAAATAGCTTGTTTTGTTTTGTTTATTTGTTTTGACTAATTAACTTGATAATGGTTCAATAATCAGTTATAAAAGAGTCAAATTTCTTCCAATGATTAACTCCTCTTGAATGCTTGATTCTCATATTAAAATTAATTAGTTTATGCTTCTAATTATTCTACCTACATAGTTTATAACTACACCACTATTATTCTGAAGTAAATATATCCATTTAAGACAGGCATATTAAGCTCGGGTAGCTTGCACATTATGCATACCTGTTCCATTTGAATACAGTGAACTCATTGTCATGTTCAAGAAACTTTAAAGTTGGAGAAGATTTGAGCGTTTTGACATGGCGCATTGAAGATGGTACACTGTGGTCATAAAGGGATGGACATGGTCGGCAATACTCATGTATGATGTGATGTTTAAGCAATGCTCACTTGGTATTACGGGGTCCAAAGTGTTCCAAGAAAATCCCCAACACCATTACACCAGAACCACCACAACAAAATTTGTTTAGGCCATACCTATAAGTTCTGACCCTACCATCTATATATTGCAGCAGTAATGAAGATTAATCAGACCAGGCAACATTTTTCCAATTTTCTATTGTCCAGTTTTGGGGAGCAAATTATTGCCTCAGTTGCCTGTTTTTAGCTGACAGGAGTGGCAACCGTAGTGGACTTCTGCTGCTGTAGCCCATCTGATTTAAGGTTCGACTTGTTGTGAGTTCAGAGATGTTCTTCTGCATTGCTCGGTTATAACAAGTGGTTCTTTATGATACTTTTGCCGTTCTAGCTCAAACAAGTCTGGCCATTCTCCTCTGACGTTTGGCATCAACAAGGCATTTTTTTCCCCAGAGAAATGCCGCTCACTGGATGTTTTGTCTTTTCCAGACCATTCTCTGTAAACTCTAGAGATGGCCCAGTAGATCACTGATTTCTGAAATACTCAGATCAGCCGGTCTCGCACCAAAACCTATGCCATGTTCAAAATCACTTAAATCAGCAGGTTGTCTTAACCATGTCTGCTTGCCTAAATGCAGTGATCTGCCATGCTGTCATGTGATTGGCTGATTAGATATTTGCAGTAACGAGCAGTTAAACAGGTGCATGTAATAAATTGGCCGGTGAGTGTATATACACTGATATACAGTACATTTATGTGTAAATGTATAATGCGTGTGTGGCTGTGAGGGTTATAAGATATACTTGTCTCTTTAAGGAAGGTGATATTTTACCATAATTTAATGTTGTAAATGTTGTTTGTCCTAAGGGGAAAAGAAATTGTGTGTGCGATTATGTGTGTGAAGCTGTACCCGTCTACGTCTGACACTGCTGGCCTATTACAACTTAATTAGTGTAAAACTGTGAAATACCCATTGATTGGCTAGGCAGCATCGCACTGCAGGGCTCCATAGTCACAGAGAGCGAGTCATTACCCCTCACCTCTCTCTATCCTTCTGACTCTCGCCCTTTTTCTCAGAACAGCTTGACATACAAAGTCAGAATCATTAATGATCTGTGGTCAGATCCTGACAATGATTTAAATATCAGAACTGCAGGAAAGGCCATCCATGAAATTTAATAATAATGTGCTACACTGGCTGAAAATGACATGCCTATCATTCATTTTATATGCCAAGTTTTTAGCAAAAGAAAAAAAATTTGAGGCAGCAGTGAGATTAAGTGTGTTTTAAGGACCCAGCATGTGCTCAATCGATACGTACATCAAGATGTGACTATCAAGACCATCATTCTCCACAAGCTATTAATTAATGCTTAGCAGCCTGAGGCTGGACTTGAATTGGATTTGAGCCCTTCTGGAGTAGCCCTGGGGGAAAAGGATTGGTGTGTCCAGTAGGGGGTACTCTTCCAGTGGTCTATCTAATTGACTCACGCCTGAGGTTTGCATTGCCACGTGGCTATTTCAGAGGGTCATGGATGAAGCAGGCAGTTGAACAGCCAGTATAGGTCGTACTGGATAAAACCCACTGTGAACAAATGCTGCAAAATAGCAATAATAATAATAATAATAATACAGTCATTGTCTATTTTCCAGTCAGTACTTGATGCTAAAATAAGCATTGATTGTATGGATACTGTGCTTGTGTATCATTTTAATCAGTTACCATATAAGATAAATGAGGGATACTGTATGTGTGTGTACCTGTAAATGATGAATATAGAAAAATATTTCTTTCAGCCAGGGCATTGGAACATACGTGGAATGTGCTGTGGAAGCAGACAAAACATTATCATGCATTAAAGTGAATTCCTGAGTAAGGAATTTCTGTCCTTTTTCCCACCCCTGCAGAGAGTCTCACACTGTGTTTACTGTCACCGTATGGTTGATTTATAATTCCAGCAGTAATCAGCATATTACCAAGTGTGTCTAAAATATTTTGTGTTTGAAACAGCCTTTGTGTGTAACTGTGTATTGTAATCCAGTTACCTAGCTAATCCCTGATTCTCATGTCAAGTCCTCATGTCATTTTTCTGCATAGATAAGTGTTGTACAAGTATAATGAATTATTAATTCCCTCTAATCTCAGCAAAGAGAAGATATAATGCACCAAGTCTGTTAGCAAATGACAGAGCATGGATGAATATTCATTGTGTGTGTCCATTAGCCCTGTCTGCCATTAAAACGATTTGCTCTATTTCATTGTACATCTTCGGAAAAAATTTGCATGTCCAGTCTGCTTTTTATCTTGTGCTATTGTTTCAAATAGCTTACCGATATTTTATCGTAAAAAAGCCTAAACTTCTATCTTCTGTGTCGAACAATAATGTGTTGCCGTTGTAGGTCTATAAAAAATAAAGACAAACACAATGTGATTTTTAATATACCCTGAAACCACAAGCCATTTAGACGATTTATATTCTCTCTTGAGTTTGTATTACAATGGCTACTGGTAATCAATGTTTCTCTATAGTATGGCAAGTGTGTATATATAAATGTCTAGCCCTATTATAGTCACTCAAGTGGCTTGAAATAAGTGAGAACACTCATAAAATCTTTACTCCATGCAGTGCGAGCTGTCCATAGCCATAGTAACTTATTCTGTGTTGAAGGTGCTTATAGCTAGAACCTACCTAATTCTGTTGATTTATTCACTGCTTGCATTGTTGCTTTGCTGATTTCTGTTGATTGCAACACTCTGGAGATTGAGTAGAAGAGGACGTATTTGCAAAGGCTTCTTAGCTACAGCTACCAGTAGCTAAATTTGTGATTTGTGGTCATTTGTTATACTCCGGTATGCTTGTGTTGAAATGCGTGTAGCACACATTGGGGTGAAAAGGAGACTATGAGAAAGATCACAGAGATTGAGAATTTAAAGTTGTGCTTGAAAGTTTGTGAAGCTTTTAGAATTATCTATATACTGCATAGAATTTCATTAACTTTTCACAAAAGTCCTAAAAGTAGGTAAAGAGAACAAAAATAAACAAATGAGACAACAATATTATACTTGGTCTTTTATTTATTGAAGGAAATGATCCAATATTACATATCTGTGAAGGTGTAAACCAGAGACCTTGTAACACAAAAAAAGTATGTAAACCTCTAGGATTAGCAATCATTTCAGTTATTTAAACACTTGCCCAGCATTAACACAAAACCAGTTAAGACAGAATGAGTGTATGGTTGGTTTTAGGACAGCCACTGATTTCCATTTACAGACGCCCTTATTCAGAGCGACTTACAATCCAATCCAATCTTACAATCCAAGCAATTGTGGGTTAAGGACCTTGCTCAAGGACCCAGCAATGGCAGCTGGACTACCTTTTAGTCCATAGTCCAGTACCTTAACCGCTAGGCTACCACAGTCCTCAGAAAGTCACCTCAATGGCTGGGGATAGAACCCTGGTCAACTGCGTCAGTGACTAGTGGTCTAACCGATCGCACCACCTAGAGCTAATGAGAACAATTAGCACACACACACAAAATTTCTTTACATTTATATTTGTGTCCATGTTCTATTCATGTTGTTATTTTGCGATTATATTAGAAAATACCTTTATCATGCCGTACATGCAGTATATTATTAACATAAAACATGTGCAACAAATTCTGAGTGTGTTCCTTTATATCTGACCAGAAATGTTTCTTAAAAACTTGCAGTTTTGTCTTAGCCAAAGTAGGAGGTGTTAACCATTTGAACCTGGTTCCTCTCAGGAGTTTTTGCTTGCCATTATCTAGATCTGGCTTGCTCATTTAGTGTGTAGGCTCAGCCTAGAGTCTATGCTAATATGTGACAATGTGTATTGTTAAAAGGGATAGAATAATAAAATTTTGTTGATTTGAATTGTACAGATGTGTATGTCCGTGCATAGCTTATTGTTGTGTATGTGGTATTTTTGTGTGTGGCTTGTGTTGAGTGTGTGTGTGTGTGTGTGTGTGTGTGTGTGAAATGGCCTTATTATAATAAGAATGCATAGGGCAGATGTGAGAGGACAATAGAGTGGACTGTTGGCCTAGGGGCCACCCAGGCAATGACAGCCCATGTGTATTTTGACAGAGAGAAATTAATGAACTAAGCATCAGTGGATGACGAGGAGGGTTATGGTCCTCTTCCCTGATCCCCGCATCATCAGCACACTTAACCCTGTGGTTCCACTGACTTTATGGTTATTTGAAATTTCACCCATGTGGACATTGAAATCAGAAATACTGTACAACAAAACAGAGAGCAAATATATGACAGAGAATGTTATGACACATGAAGACATAAGCAATAGTGAGCACAAATGTTGCTGTATCTAAAAAACAAAATCATATGTGAGTAGACAATCACCTTAATGTCAATCATCAATAACAAAATAAATTTTTCTATTACAGTGCTACCAAGTGTAGCTTGACAATAATTACAGAGAGCCAAAATGAGATATTGGAAATTTCACACCTGTCAAATGCCATGATATGATCATCTGTGGAGACCAATAAATCCCCCTGCCTCTCAGTCACTCCCCCTTCCAATCTACACCCACTGAATCCTAAGAGTAATTGAAAAAGTTGAAGAGATATGAAATTTGCATATGCATTTAATTCCCCCTGATTTGCCAAGGCGCCTGTTCTGGGCTCATCAAATTCGCGTGGATAGATGCAGACTGCAGGTTGATACCCATGCAGATTTTGTTTGCTATGTACATAGTTCTGCATATCATTCTGACCAGAAGGCTATTAAAACCCAAGATTACTTTCTCTGTTACAGTGGGGAGTAACTGAGGTTTAGTGCATGTGTACACGTCTATGTGTTTGTTAAGGAATGAAGCAGAGACTACTGAATGTGTCCCTGCCTTTCCACTTCTCAGTGATTGTGAAAAGGTCAGTAAGCATGGGTCTATATGAGAGCATTGGTCTGTTTGTGGGATAGTGTAGAGGTATATAAAATTGTGTGTGTGTGTGTGTGTGTGTGTGTGTGTTTGAGATGCTGCTCTTAGAAGTAACAAAGCGATGTGGCACATATACTGTGCGTGGGTGCCACGGGAGTGATATAACGCATTGGTCTATCTATATATCTGATTAAGCTGGACAATAGCTCATCTCTTTGACCACCTGATGAAATGACAGTCATCTGCTGCTGCACACACATCTGTGCTCAATCTGTATTCACAGCTTCACACTTCAGAAAAGAATAGATAGATAGATAGATAGATAGATAGATAGATAGTTTTATATATATTTATGAGAGAGAGAGAGAGAGAGAGAGAGAGAGAGAGAGAGAGATGCTATATGGCTTACAACGCTATATGGGTTCTAACCCTAGACCAGCCAAGGTTTTCCAACCAAATTTTTCACTCCGGCACGGGCATACTTATCTTTTGCTTCCAGACTCCCCTGGAATTTAGTTTAAATGTTGGAATTCATACAAAACTACTTATTGAACAAAACAAAAGAAACTGACAAGTCACCTTCACAGTGGAATTATTACAAATGACATGCATTATGTATCTCATATTTTTACTGTGTAACACAGTGCTCAAACATGCCTCATTCAGTTACCTTGTTGCACCCTCTTTGCAATACCTCTGCCCCCACTTTAGGAACCACTACTCTAACGTATATATTTTCGTTCACTTCATTTAATGGGTGTAGCCAAAGTGATAAAAAACAGCTACAATCCATTATTCTTCCTTAAAAATTTAACAGATTAAACCATACATTTAGAGAAATGTAGGCTTGTATGTGATTACAAGGCCATGGAAACACAATGTGCAAAGCTTTCAACAAACAGTTCTGGTGCTAGCATGGTTATGTAGCATGCTAGTTGGAAGCAGCTTGGAGCTTGGCAGTTGAGTATGGCAATGAGTTATGTTTCAGCACTATCCATTTAGCACTTGGTTCATTGACCTTGTTGGTTTACAACATCTAGGATGACCTTACACTTCACTCTAACAGAACTTACTGAACAGGGAAACTGTGGCAGTGTAGAACTTGAAAAAATGAAGTGATGAAAGTACTTGAAAAAGTGGATTACCTTATTAAGGTAGCAATTAACTCTTCAGGAATAAAGCAATATACCACCATTTTTTGTCTGTGGTCCTGCAAATTTGAAGGGAGCTTGTGACGAGATGTAGAATAGAGAGACAGACTGAGAGAAAAAGAGAGATAGACAAATAGATAGACAGATAGGCAGGCAGAGATATTGATAAATATGGCAACATGACTTCAGAGCTTCATCTAGTTGATGATTAGGATTTGGTCTGGGTTTGTGCTTATATCTTTTGAAACTGTTAAGTTGTAACATTTGCATGAAATCCAACATATCACTTTTGCGTTCTTATCAGTTGATATATCATGAGAGTACTCTCTGGTTCTCTGGATAATGATGCTGCTTCATACAACAGATTGGTCAAAATCCACCTACATTTCTAACTCCTGCTGAATAGCATTCTTAGCAGGACCAGCCACAACACAGGAGAAAATACATTCAAATAAAGTATTTTGGGTTTCATGTATTAAGCTCAAGGATCTATATGAGGCATTTGCTGTGAGCCCTCACTACCCAATTATTCATCTGGTTATGAATAAACATTGGGCTTTGTTAAAGGAGTACCCTCTGTTTCATTAATAATTCATTCATTGCCCTACTACTAGAGAGTAAATAAGTGTCCCCAAGAGATATGATGTCTCTAAATGGTCACGAAGTGACTGTACCAAGGACACACAGAACTTCTCTTTCTAAAAAAACACATACTAAGCCATCCTTTCACCTCAGGACAGTAGCAGTAACAAGCTACTGAGTGAATAAGAAAGACTAAATTTGCCGTTTATTCCTTTTGGCAGATATTTTTAGCAAAATGACTTAAATTGAGACAATTCATTCAATTAAGGGTTAAATACTTTGTTCAAGGTCCCAGTAGTGGTGCTGGGACTTGAACCTTCCTTCGATATGTTAAATGATGATGCTTGAAAATGTACAGGTATCTATGCCCATAGGGAGAAGAATAGTCTAAGAGATGTTCTGGTGACGATAGGGATGCTCACTTGACCCCTCAAAGCAGTCTAGCATTACTCATTAGCACTTCAGGAGCAGGACAATGCTTTGTGCCCACCCCAACAACATAACCAATTAGAGTACACCGGATTAAGTCCCCATGTGGAAGGGATTAATCTGAGAGGAAAAAGAGCAAGAAGGTTCTGGATTTACTATTGGTCTTGCTTAAAGCATCAATCACACACAACACAACATGTCCCTTTTAATTTCAAGTACTTTACCCAACAGTAATAGTATAAATATGCAAAGCAAACTGTATATTGCTAAATTAATAACAGTTACAATCGGAATTTCATGTAATTCTGTGTACACAATAATGATTTACCTCTACCACTGCATTGTATTTAATTTGCTATTAATATAGCAATGAAGAGTTTGGCTTTACTGGTAAATATTGGGACTTTATTGGGGTTTTATCCTTACCACTGTCACCCTAGGCTTGCTCAATTCGGGTTTGGCCTTATAATTTAGAAGAACTAAAATTGTAAAGCTGCTTTGAGACAATGCGCTATGATGAAATGCGCTATAGAAATAAATCTGACTTGACTTGACTTTTATGATTGCAGTTCTTCTCTATCCAGATATTGTTTGTTTATGCGCATATGTAGAAGGAAGAAAGATAACCTATAATGTTGGTTTGTGTGCTATTTGTGTTGATGCATTCACTGTGGTATTTATTGTAAATATACAGGGGTTAGACAATGAAACTGAAACGCCTGTCATTTTAGTCCACAATAATTTATTAGTATGGTGTAGGGCCTCCTTTTGTGGCCAATACAGCGTAAATTCGTCTTAGAAATGACATATACAAGTCCTGCACAGTGGTCAGAGAGATTTTAAGCCATTCTTCTTGCAGGATAGTGGCCAGGTCACTACGTGATGCTGGTGGAGGAATATGTTTCCTGACTCGCTTCTCCAAAACACACCAAAGTGGCTCAATAATATTTACTATTTACTAATAAACTGGTGACTGTGCAGGCCATGGGAGATGTTCAACTTCACTTTCATGTTCATCAAACCATCTGAACTCTTGTATGTCACCCATAATGTCATGTGCATTGCAATATTTTGAGCAAAACTGTGCTATTACCCTGCTAATTGAACCTTCACACTCTGCTCTTACTGGTGCAATGTGCAATTAATGATGATTGGACACCAGACTGGTCCAATTTAGCCATGAAACCTCCCACACTAAAATGACAGGTGTTTCAGTTTCATTGTCTAACCCCTGTAGAGTACTGTACAAAAGTCTAAGGCCACCATAGACTAGATTTACCATTGTTTTATCAATAGAATAATGACAACATGCAATAATTCATTAGAATACAACCAGAAAATAAAGGAATTTGTATGTAGTATTAAAAAAATTGAGAGAAATAAAAATCAGAAAATAACAGCTTCTTTAGGCTAGTGAAGGGGAACAGGGTGAAAAGGCTAAGATATGGTAAAGCTCACAAAGATTGGAATGAAGATCAGTGGAAAAAGTATTATATAGTGATGAATCCAAGTTTGAAATTTTTGGTTCCAGTCGTTGACAATATATTATATAGGAGCATTATACCATTGCTAAAACAACAGATCTAATGGTGGCCTATGACTTTTGCACGGTACTGCAGATAGTTTAATAGTGTGTACAAACACTCACCCATACCCACCTGTACACTTGGCCACATAGTTCTGCCCTCAGGTACAGGGCTGCTGTGCCACACTATGTTACTAAACTGATATATTACCACTATTCATTCTGAATTTATGTATTTATATATACTGCCACATTAGTCACCAAAATCATCTGTCATAACAGTCAGATTGTCTCCATAAATTGAATGTTCTTGAGCTGAGTTAATTACAGTTGTGTTTACACAGAGGCCACAAACATGAAGTGTGAATGATATGGGAAGTCACCCAAATACACAAAGCCAGCACACTACATAGACCCATTCAAAAGACAATATATGGTACAAAATGCTAAAACAATCTGGAATCGTAACAGCCTGTTCAGTCTAAAGAAATTCAATATATCAGGGTCCAAGGTCAAGAATGACCACAATTCTGTGATGATGAGGAAATTCCACCAGGGTCTTAAAAATGCCAGCCATTCCATTTCCACCAAACAAATGTAATTTTCTCCCATTTACTCTCAGCAGCTCTATGAGTAGTATCATGCTCAAATTCTAGACAACAGCAAAACCATAGATTAACCACATAAAGCCCTAGAGAGTTCTGTGCTCCATGTACGTGTAAATTCAGTACTTTTTTCCCTGCATTAGTTATTGGACAATATTGATTTTCTCCACCTTCGATTAGCTCAAGTGGGAGTCCAGAAGGCTGACACTTTCTCTTATGGTGCTGAGACTACAGAAACTGATGTGCATGTCTATGAATGAATGCGTGTGCTATAGATTCATGTTGACACAAGGAATAGTCTTCATAAACGTTATAAGCTAGACAGAAGTAGAAAGGTAGATAAATAAAAGGCAAGAACAGAGGGGACAGATGAATACAGGGGTGCAGAAAGAAGGCATCAGATAAAGAGCAAAGAAAATGAGAAACAAAAGCAAAGCGAGCAATCAACAGAGAGGGCAAGGACAAGACCGGAACAAACTAACAGCAGCAGGAGAGGAAAATGGAAAGTGAATATGAGAGATAAAAGAAGAGGGGCATGAATGAGAGGCACAATCAGAGAGAATGGAAAGGGGAGATGACAGATAGACAGGAATAGGGAGACTGAGACACTGAGACCGGAGCAGAGAGACAACAACAGAAAGACATGCAAGAGGGGGAAATTGGAAAAGGAGAGAAATTAGCAAATAGATGGGAGTAGCAAGGCAAAGCATAGTAATACATACACGCTATACAATGGCAGCAAGACGAAGAAAGAAAAGACCATGGTAAAGAAAGTGGCACCATGAGACAGCAGCAGGGAGACAAGAGAGAAGAGACAGAGTAGGACATTAGCAAAGGGGAGACAACCACAAAGAGAAAATAAGTTGGGATTCGGAAAGAAAGAGACAGGACCAGAGATAAGCAGAGAAAGGGAAAATGAGAGATGGAAATGAGGAGCCATGGAAAGAAAGACAAGAATGAGAGATAGAAGTGGAGAAATTATATATTATTGTATTTGATGTAAGTATTTCCTTTCTATTTGCCATAGATAGACAGAGATAGTACGCCAGATAGATAGAGAGAGAGAGAGAGAGAGAGAGAGAGAGAGAGAGAGGCAAACAATTAGTTCATCATAGAAAGAAAGATAATCAATTGGTAGATATAGTCAGATAAATAGAAGGAGACAGACAATTGGACAGCCAACAGACAGTTAGATGGACAGACAGAGATAGAAAGATAGTCAAGTAGAGAGACAGACACACAGACAGAGAGATAGATTTGTTTCTCATGCAGGTGGAGAAGAATCATTACATTCACAGCATGCTTGAATATACGGCAGCCAGAACAAAGACTTCAACTACAATACACACGCGGCATGAGACTGAATTATCCTTCACCCTCCATCAGTGCATCCGGAGATAACACCTTGAGCACAGGCCAAGTGTGTGTGTGTGTGTGTGGGTGTGCGTGAGTGAGTGTGCACGTGCGAGTGGATGTGTGCGTGAGTGGGTGTGTGTGCATGTTTCAAATGTCCTCTAAGTAGCACATGAGATGAGAAATAATAGGAGCTTATATACACTGCAAGTGGCATGAGCCTCCAGAATTATCAATACGCCACCACTGCAGAGGTGCGTAAGCTGCTAATATGAGCTGCATTTGAAATACAAATTTGCCTCCTACAACCCCTCCCTTCCCTCTCTCTTGTTCCACTGATCTTACAATGAAGCTGAACAAGACGCCACACAGAAACAGAATATAAAGCAAACCAAATTGAAGATAGGAAGAGAGAGACAAATTAGAATGAACAAATTAGAAAAAGACTCCCATCATCCTCAGGCCTACCCACTATTAAAGAGGAAATACATTATGTTGTCTCAAACTCAAGCAAGTGAGCTTGATGGTGATTAAATGAAATGACCGAGTGCATTAAATACAAGTAAGAAATTGGCTATTAGCTAATATTAGTTACTATCAGCTCCAATTAGCTACTGAGGCATCTGTGTGAACAGTATCCTGGAGAAAGTTTTCAGTTACATAACCAATTCCTGACTTCCAACAGGAAAGTTAGTTTAAATACAGCACTTTGGATTATATTATACTCAACATATTACACATCGTAATTAACATACATGCTAAATACATGAGATATTTTTCAGATAATCAAGACTAAACCTAATCGAGGTTGGGCTGCAGCTTCAACCCAGTCATATTTAATTTTTGCATTAACTAATTGCCTCAATTTTAGTTTTCTGGTGCATGACTCATGAATCCAACTCCTACTCTATGCAGATGATCTGCTTTCTGTTGTCCCCCTTTGAATAGGATCTACAGCAGAACCTAGACCTGGAGCAGTACTGTCAGAGTGGGACCTTGGCAGGAAAACCTACAAAAGCCTGAAGCTCTCTAGAGAAGAACCAGAACTCTTGGTAATATGTCAAAGTCTATGACAATGACAATAAATAACATTTCTATAAAATACAGTTACTTAGGATTAAACATTTGTTTAATGGATGGTTCCATCCAGAATTAATACACATACACATAGCAGATTACACATAGACCAAAATTTTGGTCAATGGGTCAACACACAGATACAGATGCCAAATGGTGAGCAAAGAATAGATTCCTTCTTTATAGCTGAGTCAGGGTACTAACAGACAGGATATGACACAAACAATTAGACCTGAACATATTCTATAAGTCACAAACAAACTACCTATTGAACCACTTATAGAAACACACAAACACAAACCAAAATACAGTTCCGTCTGGCCGTAAGGTTACAGATGTTTAAGGTGTTTAAGATGTTTAACAGTTGCACCAAGGCTACAACTGTTTGTCTTTCTATCGTTCTGAAGAATTTCCGTTGACAGTTTTATTATGGCTATATCACACTACAACTACACCTCCACCTAATCTAATCTTAAAAGATATTATTTTGGCTTTGGCTTTTCCAAAGTTTCCAAAGAACTTGTGAGGACCAAATGTCCCCACAAGGTAGTTGTGTTTTAGCATTTTTCTTTGCGTCCGTTGTTTTAAATTAGTAACAATTAACTTTTAATAAATCGCTCTTGTTCAGTTTCTAGTACAGTAAAATGGAAATTCTTTGAACTTGTATTATCCTGCAATGCAGCAACTAAATATGGGCATGTCAGTAAAGTGAGAGACAGAGAGAGAAAGAGATACACAAGAGAGTGTGGTAAAGATTTTATACAGAATATAAATGTTTGACCGACACCAGTGAAGAGATTCATGCTATTGATCATCCAATTAAGTGTTAAAGAGAGTCCCTGACTGTAAGCATGTAATATTGAGTGCTCCTGTGTGAGTGCTGTCGTTTGTTCTGTAAAGGACCATGTGGTATTGATTAGAACAGTAGAACATACATGACCACTCATTAAATGCATACATCAAGGCGACCCTACCACCTATTTATTACCTTCACACACTCATACACCTACACACACTCTGCTCTGTCATTATCCATTCTGAGGACGCGGACACAGCATGAGCATCCCATTACATAATGCTTAACTGCTGACTGCTGGCACACCCGCACACACACACACACACACGTGTGTGTTTTGGAAATGTTGGGTCTTTTAGCATTTCAAATAGCTGCTCCATTGTTTTGCAGTTTTCATTCTACAACATTACATTTGTCAAATGTTTGTATTATGATGGTTACCTTTGCTCCCCACAAAGAGCTAAATACGTGTACTCTTCACACACACACACACACACACATGCATACATCCCTTGGACACACGTTTGCAGTTCTGATTTTGTCAAGTATTTTCACCTACTTGTACAATATGGTAAATACTGTACTATTATGTCTACACCAAACACCAGCCCTAAACTTAAGTTCAGTGACCAATAACAAATGTTTGTTAAGATTTTCAACCCAGTGCTACAGAGTAAATGAAATCATAATCTCTTCAAATTTATCACATACATCACAGATGTTTAACATTTCTCATAAAAAATAGAAAAAAAGATGTGCTTTAACTGGTCTACATACAGGGCTCAGAATATAAATAATCCAATCTTGGAAAAAGATCATATTTTAATACGCTCAAGAAATTTCATGCATTACACTGAAAAAGAATAAGTACTAATACATAATCTATCTAATAAATAATTTCAACACTGACACTTATGCACTGGCACTGCCCTGTGCAAAACATCCACTTCTATACTTCTAAAACATGAACTTCTATAAGACATGGTGAACACATGCAATGCACTAAAATGTACTAAAGTGATAATGAAATTTGCTAAATTTTATATTAATACATTTCTACAGTCATTTAGCCTATGCCTTTCTAAATATTGTCACGCTAAGTATTGGACACACACTACAGCTTCACTGGTCCACAATTAAGATCATGCACATTTGTTACAACTTGATGTTTAATGCATGCTTTGCTTTCTTTGTAGTTTTCCCACTAAGTTCACACGCTATAACTTTCCCACTGGTTTACTGGAGAAAACTGGGCATGCAGGTATGTACTGACCATTGAAACCGGTGAAGTTGGCCCAATCAAGCAGCGAGCTGTTAAAGGAGGGGATGGTGAAATTGTAGAGGTCAGTGCTGTTGGAGTCACGCAGAGTGTCAGTGAACAGATTCATCTGGAGCAGTGTCTTGATCAGGTAGCGCAGCATGTTCATGCTCCTGCTGCAGTCTCTTGGTGTCCCTTGCTGATGTCCTGATCTCTGCCTCTGGCTGTCAGAGAAACTTTGCCCACTGATAGTGGTTGCTCTTGATTGTCCTTCTTAAGGTGTGTTCAATTCTTGGAGTCCATTGGATGATGATGAAATTGATAAAAGTTGAAGAAAAAGAGTAAAAGTCCAAAAAAGGAAGACATCAGACAGATGAAAACTTTTGTCACTTGCTTTAGATGGGCAGCTCTTGCAAAGGGGGTAGAGTCCCTCTTTTGCTTTTCTATTCTTCTCCTGTTGTGGAACGTGCCAGGGTACTCCCTTTGTTCTGGAGTCACATAACTCCACACGTTTGTCCTCCTGCACAATAACACTTCGCCGGTGTGAAAGAATCCTGCTATCTGATGACCCATCTGAATCGCTGCTCTTTTTCCCCACCCCTTTCTCACTCTCACTCTACCTCCCTCCCTCTCCCTCATCCCTCCCTCCCTTGTTCTCTCTCCGGTCCTCTGGCTTCCTCTGATGGTTTGATGGAGTCCCCAGGGGGGCTCAGTAAACAGGGAGAGCAGGTGCATCTGGCAATAAATGTTTAATTATTGGATTAATAATTATCCCTAGAGGTGCACCGAAACAGGAGAATACACTGGATCTGTCCTACACCAGCTTAAATCAGGGTAGATATAAGTGTATAACTATTTACAACAGGACATGGATGCACACAAACAAACACACACACGACACATTATCCACTCCATCCTCCCTGGGTGATGTGTTAATTACTGCCACGTTAAGCCGTTTCAGTGTAACTGATCCCTCTTCTAAATGATCTTCCACGAAGCTCTCTCTTACGAATCAGGAGGCATGTATGGATTATATTTGTCTTTTTTAATTCAAAGTCAAGTTGACAAGATGAAACTTTATTGAACGTGCTTTCTTTCAGATCAGGTTCATAAAGCTGTGCTGTGCATTCTTTTGTCCTCTACATTTGTCACAGTCAGCATTTTGTCGTATCTAAAGTCATTTGTCTTTGAGTGAGTAGCCCCACCTCCAGAGCAAATGACATGAAAACAGCAACTTTCAACGCATGGCATACCTTAAAAAACAAAATCAGCAGGCTTCATGATAAAAATTTCTGCTTTAGTCTAGCACCGCTATATGGGTGAGAGTTATCATTCCTTTATGATAGAGTTCATCTATCACAGTAGGAGAGTTTGGCAATCTATGTGTGTGTGCATACTGGGGTGGCCCTATTGGTCCCATGTGCTGAGTGTATGTTGGCTGACAGTCTCAGTGTGATTCTCATTAGTGCAGCCCTTCCCCTGCATGTCCAGGGACAAAGAGATGTGTTATGGCTACAAAGTTGGCATGACGACCCCCGGCATGCTTTCTTGCTCTGGGAGAGGAAGTTTCTAAATGCGTGCCCTCCTCCTTGACTAATTTTTATTCTATTCATAGGCAAACTGTGCCAGAAACAGCCTCTCCCCTGAGTCTATACAACTACAGTAAAATGGATAAAAAGCAATATTACTACAAACTAAGAAGAATTCTAAGAAGAATTTAAAAGTTTTTTTATGTTTAGATTTTTTAAATATTGAATAGAATTTTTTTATATTTAATAAACACCTATATGTTAAGATCCAGCAGAATATTGACCCCTATAATATTTTTGATCGCACGGTATTTAAAAAAAAAAAAATAAAACGGCTCAATGAAGAGAATTGTTAAGTCTACAAACATGTTAGGAGGACTGGCATTTTAAGCAATGCATTTCCATACTGTATACACACTCACTGATCGCTTTATTAAGTAAACCTCCATGTTTCTGTGCTCATTGTCCATTTTATCAATTCAACTTACCATATAGGAGCACTTTGTAATTCTGCAATTACAAACTGTAGCCCATCTGTTTCTTTACATACTTTGTTAGTCCTCTTTCCTCTGTTCTCTCATGGTCAGGACATCCACAGATCAGGTACTGTTTGGGTGGTGGATCATTCTCAGCACTGCAGTGACACTGATGTGGCGGTGGTGTGTTCGTGTGTGTTGTGCTGGTATGAGTGGATCAGACACAGCAGTGCTGCTGGAGCTTGTAAAAACCTCAGTGTTACTGCTGGGCTGAAAACAGTCCAATAACCAAAAATGTCCAGCCACCAGCATCCTATAGGCAGCATGCTCTGAGCACTGATGAAGGATTAGAGTATGACTAACACATACTGTGCAACCACACGAGCTACTTTGTCTGACTTTATATCCACAAGGTGGAGCAATAGGGTAGATGTGTCTAATAGAATGCACAGTGAGTGAACCTAGTGTTTAACACCTCCAGCAGCACTGCTGTGTCTGATCCACTCATACCAGCTCAACACACACTAACACACCATACAAATAGTACCTGATATGTGGTGGTCCTGTGGGGGTCCTGGTCATTACAGAACAGTTTAAGGGGACTAACAAAGTATGTCCCCTTAAAAGTGAGAGGGAGGAGGCGGGGCGAGCCTCGCAGCAGTGAGCGAGCCCAAAAAGAAGCGGCGTTAGAGCGCTACAAGGGCTTGCTCTACACTAAATTCTATGCCCTAACATTACCGGACAGCCTACCGACTGCCCCCGGCTGGCAATCTTCTAATCGCCAGCCTACCTTTGTCCCTAACCAAAAAAGCAGCGCTCTAGAAAATGAATAGTTGGGTGAGGGCTGGTCCAGACTGCACGAGGGTCTATGTAGCGATGATGCGACAACCTGTATGGGCTACAAGGTATAGTTATATAGCCCCAACAACAGATGTTGGCACTTATACGCATTACGCCAAATAGGGGCTGGTGCACACGCGATCTCACTGAGCGTACTCACTCCGTCATAGTGAGTCAACACTGACCTCCAGCATCCAAAGCCAGGACCAGCGTGACTCCTAATATGTAGTATATAAGACCAGCAAGTACTGTCTGAAAAGTACATCAGAGGTAAGGCGACTTCAATGTCACCCTCACCACAAGACACAGCTTAATATGTAATCTGGAACGATATATTCTGATTGATATTTATATTGAAATGAAAAGCTATGGAAGATAAAATTGGCCAGTCTTGCATTTGTACAAATTTTTAATATCAAACAATAACAGTTTATCAAAGGCATGAAGCAGAAATAATAAATGAATTCAACAATAAAATGTCTCTGCCTGGGAGAATTCATTGACGTTGTTACAGTAATGTGATCCCAGGTGGAACTGGATATTGCTCTCCAGCGACACATAAGGCCCATTTACATCACTGTAGTACTGCAGGGACAGAGCATTTCATTCAAGAATTACAAATCAAACCTTTTATTCTTTTACCAAGCTGAATCAACACTATACTTGAGATACATAGACATACAATAAGTCTAGATTTAAACAATAAGACAGAAGCATTACACACAGCAATTTACTGTACTGTGCAAAAGTCTCAATCCACCATTAGATTAGATACACCATTGTTTTAGCAATGGTTTAATGACCATATATAATTATTTTTCAGTCTCTTTATTAGAAAATAACCAGAAAAATAAAGAACATTTTTATGCAGTAGTAAAAAACTGAAGAAAATGTATTTAGTGTGACCTCTCCTTACACTTGAGCAGTTGTATCAACTGGCAGCTTCATTGGGATGCCAAGTTGACCCTTCTACTGTCTGATGAAGCTTGATCAGGAACGCTCCTTTTGGAAGGGTAGCAGCCAAGAAATCACTTTTCAGAAGGGCAACAGGGTGAAAAGACTAAAGGTCACACAAACTGGAAAGATTGGACGTTTAGTGGAAAAGAGTATTATGGAGTGATGAAACCAAATTTGAAACGTTTGTGTCCAGTCATTGACAAAATGTTATATGTGTTCATTATACCATCGCTAAAACAACAAATCAAATGGTGGGCTAAGACATTTGCACAGTACTGTACACCTACTGCTGTCATGCATTAATGGTGGTAGGTGAACAGGATGTTTTGCTTTTACATGGTCTTAAACAGGGAAGCACGGTGACACAGTGGATAGCACTGTCGCCATACAGCATGAAGGGTCTGGTCCTTTCTGTATGGAGTCTGCATGTCCTCTGTGTGGGTTTACTTTGGATACTCCGGCTTCCACCCACAGCCCAATGACATGCGTGGTTAATTGGTGTCTATAAAGTGCCCCTACTGTGTGAGTGTGTGTATGTGCTAAACATGTTTAGAACAAAACATGATATTTTGTAGCCACTTTACTGATAAACCTCTTAGTTTAGGTCACCTCACAGCTAGATATACAGTGTTGGACATGGGACTCTTAATATGAATGTTATGAGAAAATGTCTGTAATGAGTATGATTCGGACAGGATAAGCAGTCTATGTAAAAACTGTAAAAACCTTATTATGGGTTATTACAGGAGAAAATGACCTTCTAAATATCACAATCATACACCGTGTTATATTCCTACATATATTCAGTGCAAACTGATTGCTTTGACCTTTATTCTAATTACTTGTTGTAGAACTGGTATTTGTGCCTGATGAGACTACAAACCCTGAACATGCATGACTGTACCTATACTATAACAATGCAATGGCTTCGTTAAAGATGACAAAATCACTGATCACTGATGTGTTTTGAGCAAAACAGTGAAGCACTAGTTAGTGCTGTGTCCTTGCATCTCCACAGATCCCGCTTTGATTCTCGGCCCAGACACCTGTGTGGATTTGGGATGTTATAGCTCTGTCTATGTGGGTCTCGTCCAGGTAGTCTGGTTTCCTCGAGCATTCCAAAGACATGGGTGAGGTCAGCTGGTGTCTCTAGATTGCATCTTAGAGTTTGTTTATTTGTCTGTTTTATTTAATATTGTTGTCAGCATCAAAGGCCATTTCAATGACAGATACAAGGTTAAATCGCTACACAAAATTACACTGAAACTAGTCATATATAGTGGTGCTTGAAAGTTTGTGAAGTCCTAAAAGTAGAGGAAGAGAACCCAGTTAACCAAATGAGACAAAAATATTATACTTGGTAATTTATTTATTGAGGAAAATGATCCAATAGTACATATTAGTGAGTGGCAAAAGTATGTGAACCTTTGCTTTCAGTATCCGGTGTGACCCCCCTGTGCAGCAATAACTGCAACTAAATGTTTGCGGTAATTATTGATCAGTCCTGCACACTGGCTTGGAGGAATTTTACCCCATTCCTCTGTACAGAACAGCTTCAACTCTGGGAAGTTGGTGGGTTTCCTCACATTAACTGCTTACTTCACGTCCTTCCACAACATTTTCATTGGACTAAGGTCAGGACTTTGACTTGGTCATTCCAAAACATTAACTTTATTCTTCTTTAACCATTCTTTGGTAGAACGACTTGTGTGCTTAGAGTCGTTGTCTTGCTGCATGACCCACCTTCTCTTGAGATTCAGTTCATAGACAGATTGTAATTCAGAATTCATTGTTCCATCAATGATGGCAAGCCATCCTGGCCCAGATGCAGCAAAACAGGCCCAAACCATGATACTACCACCACCATGTTTCACAGATGGGATAAGGTTCTTTTGCTGAAATACAGTGTTTTCGTTTCTCTAAACATAACGCTTTTCTTTTAAACCAAAAAGTTCTATTTTGGTCTTATCCGTTCACAAAACATTCCTCCAATAGCCTTCTGGCTTGTCCACGTGATCTTTGACCTTTATCAAACTGCAGACGAGCAGCAATGTTCTTTTTGGAGAGCAGTGGCTTTCTCTTTGCAACCCTGGAATGCACACCATTGTTGATCAGTGTTATTCTTATGGTGGACTCATGAACATTAACATTAGCCAATGTGAGAGAGGCCTTCAGTTGCTTAGAAGTTACCATCCTTTGTGACCTAGCCATGCCTTGGTCATGGAGTGATCTTTATTGGTTGACCACTCCTGGGGAGGGTAACAATGTTCCTGAATTTCCTCTATTTGTACACAATCTGTCTGACTGTGGATTGGTGGAGTCCAAACTCTTTAGAGATGGTTTTGTAACATTTTCCAGCCTGATGAGCATCAACAACTCTTTTTCTGAGGACCTCAGAAATCTCCTTTGTTCGTGCCATGATACACTTCCACAAACATGTTGTGAAGAGCAGACTTTGATAGATCCCTGTTCTGTAAATAAAACAGGGTGCTCACTCACACCTGATTGTCATTCCATTGATTGAAAACACCTGACTCTAATTTCACCTTCAAATTAACTGCTAATCCTAGAGGTTCACATACGTTTGCCACTCACTAATATGTAATATTTGAATTTTTTCCTCAATAAATAAATGACCAATTATAATATTTTTGTTTCATTTGTTTAATTAGGTTCTCTTTTACTTTTTTTACTTGTATGAAAGTCTTTAACTCCGGACATTGCAGCCATAAACAGCTGATGATATTAAAAAAGGTTTAGGATGTGTATTATTGATGTCATACTATGATGTTTTGTTCACAATTTTTATTTATTTATCTCATTTTCACTACTTTGCATTAACCACAGGCATAAGTAGGAACTATGTTATGGTCTGTGCTATGCACAGACACTTTTAGGACATGGACAAATAAGCAGAGACACGAAATGGAAATGTTTGTATTCTGCTTTTCACTACAAACGCTGTGCTGGGTTGACCTACATTGTGTGACTTATTAATAATAATGCCACGTTTGGTTTAAAGTGTTCAAAAGGTGATGTTGCTTTGCCTGTTGTGGAAATTAGTGTTTCCTTCAAGTAGACTCGTTCCCTCTAGGTTGTGTGCAGCCAGTGAGGTATGTTTAAGTAGGTTTACTGTATCGTAGCATGAAAAGACTATGTGACTATGGTAATGGCCGGTCAACAACCATTTCAAACAACAACCTGTTTCACACAATATAGTGCTGTTGTTAAACTGCACATACCTGTATTTACAAATAGGCTTACATGAATAATTAGAGTTGCTCCTTAATTCTCTAGGCTACATATACAATGGATATCCCAGTACTCCAGTACTAGACTTTGTCTGTAATGTGTCTGTACTGTCTAGTTAATGTTTCTATTTTTTGTTATATTTAGCATATTATTTATAGATTCATTTTACTAGATTCATGTTGATTAGATTAATTGAAAAATGTTTGCGTACAAGATATGACTGTTTTTGCCAACAAATCAAGTCTTGTAAGATATATTCAGCATTACCTGCTGTTGGTTTTCAAGGTTTTCCAGACACAGAAACATGCAGTCATAAAGAATGACTGACTTAATGTATTCAGAAGAGACTTAAGTCATAAAAATACTCTGGTAATAATGATGTTAACCCACCACCCCCTGTAAAACCAGCCCTGTCCTAATAGGGCTACAAACATTTAATGGATGGACTCATTGACATTACAATTAATTTAGTCTCAAATTAATCTTTGTGTAAAGCAGAGGTACGTCTTGGCGACCCTATACTGCACATGTGCCCATTACTGAAAGACACTCTTCAACTCATAAAGGGCTTGTTAATTAGCTAATGAATTTAGTATGGTGTGCTGTGAAAAGAGCACTTAATCTACAGTATTGTAGATTAAAATCAGTTTTGGCCCAATTCACAATTTTTGTGTCATTTAGACATAAAGCTTTAGATTTAAAGCTATGTGCATGGCATTTTAGATTTGGCTAGCCACATAAATGATATTTAACTTTCAGAAACTTATTTAGGGCTGCATATAGTCCTTTGCGAAAACAAAAATGCATTAAAATTTGGAAGTTAATTGGCAATTTACTGTCATTATTGCTATCCTGTCAAAGCTGGTTGCTAGCACACTAGCCGTCTTATCACACAAAACTGAAAAATAGTTATACCATTTAACCCAGCCTTGAGATTTCACTTTCGGTATATCATGCTGCTTCTTTTTATAAATAATAAGCTCACTGCTTAAATATTTTAAATTCATCCCTTAGCCTATGTGTCCAAAATCCTTTAAATGCACGATTATTAAACCTAACCTTGACCCTAGTGTACTGCCAAATTATAGACTGCTATCAAATCTCCCTTTCATCTCCAGCATTTTAGAAAATGCAGCTTACAGTCAGCTGTGTAGATACCACCACTGTCACGCTATATATGAAACAATTTGAAGCAATCTGATCGAATGCTCTAGTAGTTCTATAAACAAACTTTAGAATGTGGTGGTTTGAGTGCTAACCGGCACCAGAAAATTTGATCATATTAGTCCCATTCTGTCATCTAAAAAGGAGTCCTGCAGTGGTTACCTTAGATTTCGCACTGATTACAAAACACTTCTGATAAGAAATAAAGCTTTACATGGGTCTGCAGTACCTGTGTGAACTCATAGAATTTTACCCAGTACATCTACATCAATCACAAGGTGTAGAACAAGGTTTAGTTCCTAGAATTACAAAAGTCATGGCACGGGGAAGGACATTATTATACAATTGTCTTGTATTATTGTACCCCCCGGCAATGGAATAACTTCACAACGTTTATTTAGACTCTCTATCCTTAAGTTAAGATATAAACTTACCTATTTACACAGGCTTTGGGGTGTGTGGCACCGGGTTGCCAGGCATGCTTGGACTTCTGTCCTTTCTAGCCCAGCAGAGTCGGGGTACATTTTGGTAAGTTTGGGGATATGCTGTCCTCTTGTCTCTCATGTTTGATCATTCTGGTTTGTTGATTGCTGGGAAGGTGAGTTGCTGATGTGTCATGTGATCCCTATTGGCTGTGCTACTTTCTTTTTCTTCCATTTCTAGCTACGCTGTTATAGTTAGTGCTGCTGGAGTCTAATGCAACACTTGGCACAGTTGTGTTCTGTTTATAGACTATGGGTTTTTAACATGCCTAACTACATACTCTCTTTTCTTTTCAAGCTGTTCTTTGGCATTAGTTCCAGCACTTGCTCCAAGCTGTTCTCCAGAGACAGTTCCAGTCTTTACTCTAAGCTGTTCTCCCGGCACTAGTTCCAGCCCTCATATTTTGACCCAGACCAAATTCCAGGACCCTAACTCCCCTGCTGCCTGAGGATGTCATGCCACCAAAACTGTTACCTGCTAGATAACATGAAAACCTCTAGTGACTGCATATATTCTGGACTAAATAATGTCCAGATACTTGTATTCATTATTTTATTGATTTAATTCTATATTTGTATTATTTTATTAATGTTATTTTATCCATAAAATTGTTTTCTCTATAATTAATTATACTCTACATTTTATTATTTTTTATCCTATTTCTGTTATTTAGTTTGTATTATATTCCTATATTATAGCATGTCCCTTTTTGACTCTTGACACTCCCAAACTTTCTTCCTCATCACTATTCGGGAGTTTTTGCTTTCCACTGTCACCCCAGGCTTGCTCAAGTGGGGCTGTTGGCCTAGATAGCTGTAAAGCTGCTTTGAGACAATGCTCTATTTTAATCTGCACTACATAAATTAATTAAATACATCTGATTTTGATATATATACACTGTCTGGTCAAAAACTGTATGGTCCTTTCAACATTGCGTGGCTGATATATATTATTGACAACGTGACAGTCAAACCTCTCCATAAAGTCTTCTCCAGCACATCTTAAAGATTTTCAGTGGAGCTCAGTCAGGATTCTGTGGTGACCAATTCATGTGAGTCTAATGATTCCTCATAGCCCATGAACCACTTTTTCAATACAATCAACCTTGGCATTGTTATGCTGGAATATGTCTGTGCCATCATGAAAAAAAATCCCAATTAACTGGCCAATTGAAGCAAGCCCAGATCATCTCACTGCCTCCAGATGCTTGTACAGTGGGTAGTATGCATGATGGGCTTCCCTTTTTATCCTAACTCACCCATCAGTGTGGAATCGGGTAAATATGGACTCATCAGACCTTTTTGTGTTGCTCCAGAGTACAATCTATATGTTCCCTAGCAAACTGAAGCCTTTTTTGCTTATATAAAAGTGGTTTGCTTTTTATATCAGAAAATATACTGTATCAGATTTTGACTACACAGCTATTTAGTCCCAATCCAGTGAGGTCTCATTGCATTGTCCATGTGGAAATGCTCTTCCTTTCACTATCAAACATAGTTCTGAGTTCTGCTGTTGGTTTTTACAATTTGAATTCACCAAATGTATAAGTCATTTCTGATTACAGTAATTCAAGATTGTTTTGTTCATTTTTTCTGTGAAGTTTATTCCTTTCAGCTTAATAATGTGTTGGACAGCTCTTAACCCAATTGCAGTAATTTCAGCAATCTCCTTAGTTGTTTTCTTTGCTTGATGCAGGCCAATAATTTGACCCATCTGAAACACCGTAACATCTTTTTCACGACCATGGGATATGTCTTCTGACATGATTGTTTAAGAAATGAAAAGATACACACTGCATCAGTTATGGTTAAAAGGATTGTTGCCAAGCTGAAACATATTAATCACTGCACTAAATATCCAGTCAAAGGCTCTTTAGTTTTTGCTTATTTTAATCCAACTGATTACTTTTTTTATGTGTGTGCGTGTGTGCATCCATGTGTGCGTGTGTGTGCGTGTGTGTGTGCGTGTGTGCGTGTGTGTGTGTGTGTGTGTGTGTGTGTGTGTGTGTGTGTGTGTGTGTGTGTGTGTGTGTAAAATGGCTAGACCACAGCACAATGATGGGTAGGTTCCGGAGGTAATACCTCCTTAATTATAACAGAATGAACCAGCCAACCACAACCGCCAGTGTACCCACTTGAGTTAGGATGTCAGAAGAAACATAACATAACATAACCCCTGGTTCAACTAGTCTACCAGACGTGTGCTCTGGTATAGTGAGACCTGCCACGCCTACTGCCTACGCACGGCCACCTTTCCAAAGAACCAGGTAAGCCCTTCACCTGACCCAGTGGACCTCACCGGGGTCCCCCAGGAATACCGCAATCTCGGGGAGGTGTTCAGCAAAAATTAAGACCTGCTCCCGGGTGTGTCTCTACCCAGCGGCTAACTGTACAGCCTCTCTCCACCGTAATGGGAAGCTATAGACAATTACCTTGCAAAGTCCCTCAGAGCCGGCCTCATCCAGCCATCATCCTCCCTGGTTGACCATGCATTGACTACCAAGGGCTCAACCTCGTCACTGTTGAAAATAAATACTCCTTGCCTCTCCTTCATTCTGCTTTCACACGGTTACAGGGCACCAATGTCTCCACTAAGCTGGACCTTTGCAGTGCCTACCATCTGGTGCGCATCCGGGAGGGCGATGAGTGGAAGACGGCCTACAACACACCCATGGGTCACTTTGAATATCAAATGATGCCCTTTGGATTGATCAACACCCCGGCCGTCTTCCAGGCCCTGGTGAACAACGTACTCCAGGACTTCACTAACAGGTTTGTCTTTGTCTACCATGTTGACATCCTGATCTTTTCCAGGTTCCTCCTGGAGCATGTTGTCCACATGCTGCAGATGCCTCCTTGAGAATCGCCTCTTGGAGCAGGGCGAGAAATGCAAATTTCACAAACACGCCGTCACCTTCCTGGGTTCCATGGTCCAAGGGCGAGCAGTGGTAGAAACCTGAAATCGGAAGGACCTACAAAACTTCTTGGATTCGCCAACTTTTATCAAAGGTTCATTGTAAACTACAGCAAGGTGGTCCTTCCCCTTACCCATCTCACTTCTCCCATGTCCCTTCGTCTGGTCCACCAAAGTCGTTTCAGCCTTCCAATGCCCGAAGGACCTGTTTCCGATGGCCCACATCCTCATATAGCCTGACCCCACCCAGCAATTCATCGTAGAGACACCTCCGAATCCAAAGTGGGTGCTGTCCTGTCCCAGAAGTTCAGACTCGAAGGGCAATTGCACCTCTGTGCTGCCTTCTCCCATCACCTATCATCTCCTGATGCCAATTACAATGTGGGCAACTCCGCAACCATTCATCGTGTGGACAGACTGCAAAAACCTGGCCTACATCTAAACGGCCCGGAGGCTCAACCCCAGACAGACCAGGTGAGCCCTTTTCTTCAATCGTTTTAACTTCACACTCATTTACAGACCTGGTTCCCACAATGTCAAGCAAGATTCCCTGTCTCGTCAGTTCTCAGACCCTACTCAGCCCAATGCCGACAACACCAGTCTCCTGCAGGACCACATCGTGGCTAAGCTAACCTGGTAGATCTGTCGGCCCATCAAGGAGGCCTAGAGGTCAGAACCCCCCCTCATGTACTTCCTCATGGCGATCTGCCTCATCGGCCTCCCCAAGCTGCCTACAGCATTTGAAACGGCCACCATCTTGGTTGAGAATGTGTTCAGGATCCACGGCATCCCTCTGGATGTGGTCTCTGACAGAGGACCCAGTTCTCATCCCAGGTCTGGTCCTATCCCATGGTTGGCCCCTCATTCAACCCACTGTTCAGTTTTGTGTGTGTGGTGTGTCTTTTCTTTAGCTATTTTTCAGTACTGTTGACATCTCGTGGTGATGGAGAGGCACTGCCTGATTGTGACTTATGCATCCCAGAAAGCCAATAGATCATGGCGGCTCATCACCAGATCACCTGCAGATCATCTGAAGCAATCAACATGCTCACATTTAAAAGGTGGTTTGGAGCGTGGCTGATTGCTGGTTCATCAGCATTTATATGCCAGGTAAACCCTATCTCCGTCCCTTTACCTCACTATTTTTTCACTTTTTGCGCCTTACATACTTAGTGTTTTCAGCCTCTTTAAAGTCTGCTGTTGTGCGCTGGAGCCGCGCATTCCCCGCAATCTTCTTCACCTCTTCCAGGATTCATCGAGCTCACAGGCATCAGCACGAGGACTACAGCTCGACATTCCCCCACGCCGGCTCCGGATCGCCACATATTGCCACCCATGTCACTCACCCACAGGAGCAATCACATTTTTTCACGACACTGTTAAAAAAATCCGGAGGTAATACCTCCTTAACCATAACAGTGTTGTATTACTCGAGTCCGGTCTTGAGAACATAAACAGTCTCATCTCGGTCTCAGACTCATTTGTCTTTTATCGGTCCCAGGGTAAGGTGGGCTTTGAAATTGTTGTCAAGACAGAGGCAGAGTTAATTATAGATTTAACTTTTTCCTATTGTCATATCAACAATCCATGCAAACAGAATAAATCAGTCCTTTCTCTACATGCCTAAATAAAATCTGCACTCAGATTGGCTAACACAGAAAAACAAGTCACTGCTCTTCTCCTTCAGTATCCAGAACGTTTTATTTTGAATTGCCTTGAAATTCACTGAGACTCAGATGAAAAGTGCTATGGGAATTTCAAGTCACTTTTATTGGTCTGAGACTCCTCTTTTTTTGCAAAATTCTGTGGTCTTTATGCTAAGAACAGAAAACTCACTATGTCATACACACTGTTTATAGGAAGTGGCAGACTAAGGTCTGTCACATAAACATGTTGAAAGCCTAACAGGTTGTTTTTTCTTAGAATCAGTTATCTCCTCTTCTTGTAAAAGTCTTCTGGCTGGAATGGTAAGTACTCTCCCAAATGTGGATAGAGAAGGTCCACATGGTTTGGAATGAACAGAAATGGTGTTAAACTATCCCATTACGAGATGTTATTAAACATCCCTCTCTGTTTTAGCTCATCTCTTTGACAATACAATACAAGAAGTGTTATAATACAAGAAGTGGATTATTTATTGGAATATGGCTGAGACAAACATAGCCAAGTATAGTCTAGGGTTGTGCTAAAGAATTTATGCTTGTTATTGGTTTTATAAAACCAAGATAAGTTACCAAGAACGTAATGAGTTTGCTCTTTTGTGGTGGGCATGCAATGTGCAGATGCAAGTAGTGTTCTCTGTTTAACGAATACCACCTTAGTGGATGTGTTTGTGTGAATGTGTATGTTCTGTCTTTATTCTCTCTCCGTTTCTGTTTGCAGGTTGGAGTTTTATTTATTGGCATATCTTTTGAGGGCAGTATTACACATTCTGTGAGGGGACCAATCAGAACACAGAAGAGGTGTTGTTATAATAACTTTGAATGCGGAGAAAAATGCCCATTGCTTCGAAAGCAAGCAGCAACGTGAGCTGCATCTGCACTAACCTTTTTATTTAACAGTTTTCTCAGCCATTTGAAGGTTGGCTGAGTTGCTTGCTTTTGAAGCAATGAGCATTTTTTGCTACATACAAAGTTCTTATAACCATGTCCCCTCCATGTAAGGGGTCGAGCTGCCCATCGTCCTGGTGGACGATAGAGGGCAGCATTGACTCCCATAATTGTCCCTATGCTCTTACAGCATTTTGCGGCCCACAAACGCCGGTTAACGTGCCATTAATTGCCAAATATTCAACACCTGCTGGCTCAGGTATTTAAGAAGACTCCTGAGTCCAGTCGGTGTCTTACCATTACCTTATGCTATGCAAATACATGCGCTAGACTGCTGTCTTTTTTACTGCAGCTAACTCTCCGCTTCACACGCTTTTGCGTTACCGCATTTGAAAGTATAAACACCGCGTTGCTTACCTCCTGTGATCGGTGACCGCAGGTAGGCAGGGAGACTGGTCAAAGCTCGCTCTTTGAAGAGAGCCAGCTTCGTAGAGTTGCAAGGCTCGAGGTAAGGTAGGGATTTAGTTGATCAGGGCAGGGTCAGATCACCCTGGTCACCGGTCCCCGGGCAGCTTATCCATCTTGCCCCCCCTTGCCGTGCGGTGGCGTGGCCTTTGTTGCTTCCTCCTGTCAGTAATCGGGCTGGTACTGCCCATTCCCTATCGTCGCAGGACCGAGGGTCACTGTGTAGTGTCCAGCATCGTCCCTCCTCATTTTTGTGCGTCCGTTTCATGCTCTGTCCAGGTTGTCCTAGCGCTGCGTTGCGTAGTGCAGGCCCTGTGCACAGAGGACCGTGAATCGCTTTGCATATGCGCGTGCTTCCCATGCTCCGTTGTTTCGGAGAGCTGTGAGTCGCTTCACGCAGCCTTGGGGTTTGTTAATAATTCCCCGAGGTTTCTTTTGCAGCTCGCCTCGCTCCGTCTCCTTTAGCGGTTCCTAAATCGTGACCACGGCTTCAGTCACCCTCTCTTCCGCCGAGTGTGGTCCGGATCTTAGGTTTCCTGCTCAGTGCGATCTTAGTTTAATTTTGTTTTAGTTCCGTATTGTATGGTTTGCTGCTAAGCATCTGTAGTGCTTAATATATAGCGCTACTGTCTGCCGAGCGCGTTCTGATTTGCTGCTGCACACGTTCCGCTCGAGTGCGGTCGCTCTGCGCTTGGTCGGACCTGTGCGCTGTCAGCGTAGTGGTGGTACACCGTAAGCAACGAATGGCATAGGGGCGTCGTGAGCTAACGCCGTAAGCTCTCAGCTCAGTTTTTCAAGTCCTTTCTTCAGTGGCCGAGTGGGGAAATGGGCTTACACGGCATCAACCCACATGTTCGTTCCAGGTTCAATCCTCAGTGACTGAAGTTCCATTTTGTTTATTTATTTATTTATTCTTTTGTGTGAACCATTGTTTTATTTCTTTAGTTAATTTTTGGTTCACCAATTCCGTCTGGAGCTAACTGCGATTGGGTCCTAAAAACCCCTTTTTCTTTGTTTTCACAATTCGCCATCGGTTTCTAGATGGCGACTCGTAACAGAATGGTAAGACCAAACCAGGACCCAGCATTAGCTCCAGGGACTTCCTTTAAGGAGGTCCCTACCAGCCAGAAGCGGCCACAGCAATTGCTGGTGGGATCCCGGTTATCTCTTGGTGGTCCAATCCTTAACCCTGGCCAGCTTAGGGATTTGGTTTGACATCCTGACCCCAATGAGCTGCCCAGACCCCACCGCAGTAAGCATGACGGCCCTCTCCGGTCCAATTTGGGACTTCTGGCCCCAGCGGTCTATCTGGGGCCCTCCATAGACACTCTCCCATATACTGACCCTCCCGGTTTAAGGGACCATCAGCCCTGTACTCGGGCATGCTCTATGCATACACCCAGTATTTTTGAGATCTCTAAGGGCTCCAGGAGGGTTGTGACTTATGGGGAGGAATTCCACCGATTAGCACTGGAGAGTGGATTTTGCGACAAGTCGCTCAGGGACATATTTAAGTATGGCCTCAGCAAAGAGGTTAGGGACGGCATGTTCTTTTTTCCGGATCCTTCTTCGCTGTCTGACCTGTTTGATCTGGCCACACGGGTTGAGTCTCGCCTAATAGAGCATACTAGTAGGAAGGCCGGTTTTTCCGTTGCTTCCACACCTCTGTCTCAGCCACCTAGCCCTGTATTTGAGCTATTAAGCTCCGTTCCAGAGCTTGCCGCACCCATTAGCCCCGTACTTGGGCATTTAGTGCCGCCAAGCTTCAAACCTGAGCAACTAAGCTCCGTTCCAGAGCTTGCCGCGCCCGTTGACCCCATACTTGGGCATTTAGTGCCGCCTAGCTTCGAACCTGAGCAACTAAGCTCCATTCCAGAGCTCGCCATGCCCGTTGACCCCGTACTTGGGCACTTAGCGCCACCTAGCTTCGAACCTGAGCAACTAAGCTCTGTTCCAGAGCTTGTCACACACGTTCACCCTGTACCTGGGCATTTAGCACTGCCTAGCTCCATATCTGAGCTTGCCGCACCCATAAGCTCCGCATCTGAGCAGCCAAGCTCCATGCCTGAGCACTTAGTGCCGCCTAGCTCTATATCTGAGCTCGCCACGCCCGTAAGCTCCGCATCTGAGCAGCTAAGCTCCATGCCTGAGCACATAGCGCCGCCTAGCTCCATATCTGAGCTCGCCGCGCCCGTAAGCTCCGCATCTGAGCAGCTAAGCTCCATGCCTGAGCACTTTGCGCCGCCTAGCTCCATATCTGAGCTCGCTGCACCCGTAAAGTCCGCCTCTGAGCAGCCAAGCTCCATTCCTGAGCACTTTGCGCCACCTAGCTCCATATCTGAGCTCGCCACACCTGTAAGCTCCGCATCTGAGCAGCCAAGCTCCATGCCTGGGCACTCAGCATTGCCTAGCCCCGTACAAGAGCTCACCTTGCCTGTAAGCTCTGCATCTGAGCAGGTATGCTCCATGCCTGAGCACTTAGCGCCGCCTAGCTCCATACCTGGGCTTGCCGCGCTTGTAAGCTTCAAACCTGAGTTACTTAGCTCAGTAACAACCCCTGCGCACCCGTCACTTCTGTCGACTCCTGCGACGTGACCGTTCCCATCTCGGTCTTCTGTATCCGCTCATTTCACCAGGTGACTGGCACCGACCTTTCACTTGGGTCTCTTAGTGCCGAGCTCTGCCCCTGAGCCATCGGTGCCGAGCTCCGCCCCTGAGCCATTGGTGCCGAGCTCTGCCCCTGAGCCCCCTGTGCTTGGCTTTGCCCCAGAGCCTTTTGTGGTTAGTCCCGGCTCCATACCGAGCCTGATTCTTGGCCAGTGTTGGCCCACCCTCCCATTCAGCCCCTAATTGATGGTTTGCTCCCCATATCAGGCCTCGCCTGTCCGTCAGATGCTTAATCCTGAGCAGGTTACACAGGCCAGGGGAGGTTTTTGGGTAGCACTTGGGAAATCGGGACGCCGGCCATTGGGGGGGATACTGTAAGGTACTGTCAGCTGCCCTTCATTCTGGTGGACGATAGAGGGCAGCATTGACTCCCATAATTGTCCCTATGCTCTTATGCCGTTTTGTAGCCCACAATCGCCGGTCAATGTGGCATTAATTGCAAAATATTCAACAGCTGCTGGCTCAGGAATTTAAGAAGACTCTTGAGACCAGTCGGTGTCTTACCATCACGTTATGCTCACGCAAATACATGCGCTAGACTGCTGTCATTTTTACTGCAGCTAACTCTACGCTTCACACGCTCTTGCGTTACCACGTTTAAAAGTATAAACACCGCGTTTCTTACCTCCCGTGATCGGTGAACGCAGGTAGGCATTGAGACTGGTCAAAGCTCTGCTCTTTGAAGAGAGCCAGCTTCGTAGAGTCGCAAGGCTCAAGGTAAGGTAGGGATTTAGTTGATCAAAGCAGGGTCAGATCCCCTGGTCACCGGTCCCCGGGCAGCTTATTCATCTCACCCCCCTCGCCATGCGGCGGCGTGGCCTTTGTTGCTTCCTCCTGTTGGCCATCGGGCTGGTACTGCCCATGCCCTATTGTCGCAGGACTGAGGTTGCTGTGTAGTGTCCAGCACCATCCCTCGTTATTTTTGAGCGTCCGTTTCATGCTTAGTCCAGGTTGTCCTAGCGTGCAGGTGCATGCTGATTCAGCATGTAGACACGTTCCGCTTGAGGTCGCTCTGCCCATGCGCGGACCTGTGCGCTGTCAGCGTAGTGGTGGTACGCCATAAGCGTCGAACGGCTTTGGGGCGCCGTACACTAACGGTGTAAGCTCTCAGCCTGGATTTTTCAGGTCCTTTCTTCAGTGGCCGAGTGGGGTGTTGGGTTTACACCCACCCAAGTTCCTTTTTGTTTATTTATTTATTTATTCTTTTTGTGTGAACCATTGTTTTATTTCTTTATTTTATTTTTGGTTTACCAATTCCATCTGGAGCTAACTGCGATTGGGTCCTAAAAACCCTTTTTCTTTGTTTTCACGATTCGCCATCGATTTCTAGATGGCGACTCGTAACACTCCATGCTATGATTGGTCAAATAACAGAGCCAATTTTGTGTAATACTACCCTCAGAAGATATTTCAATAAATAAAACTCCAACCAGCTTTCAGTTTTCCTAAGACAGGATGAACCCGCTACCAGTCATAATGTCTACTGCCAATGGATCACTGAGGTTTCCGGATGAGACAGACCTTCTTTGTTAAACCTTTGGTGGTTGCTAGGTAATTTGCTAGCAACCCTCACCCACCTCAACCATCCATGTTTTACTTTTTTTTTTTTGTGCAGCGTGAATCTCGTAACTTTACTCCATATGTTCCTTTGAGCTTATTTATATTACACTCACCACAGTGTATTGCCCTGATAGATTGTTGAACTGGAGCAACCAGGTCAGTAAGTGCATGCAAATACTGGTCCTTCTCAAAATATTAGCATATTGTGATAAAGTTAATTCTTTTCCGTAATGTAATGATAAAAATTAAACTTTCATGTATTTTAGATTCATTGCACACCAACTGAAATATTTCAAGTCTTTTATTGTTTTAATACTGATGATTTTGGCATACAGCTTATGAAAACCCAAAATTCTCACAAAAATTAGCATATCATGAAAAGGTTATCTAAACGAGCTATTAACCTAATTATCTGAATCAATGAATTAACTCTAAACACCTGCAAAAGATTCCTGAGGCTTTTGAAAACTCCCAGCCTGGTTCATTACTCAAAACCGCAATCATGGGTAAGACTGCCGACCTGACTGCTGTCCAGAAGGCCATCATTGGACACCCTCAAGCAAGAGGGTAAGACACAGAAAGAAATTTCTGAACGAATAGGCTGTTCCCAGAGTGCTGTATCAAGGCACCTCAGTGGGAAGTCTGTGGGAAGGAAAAAGTGTGGCAGAAAACGCTGCAACAATGAGAAGAGGTGACCGGACCCTGAGGAGGATTGTGGGAGAAGGGCCGATTCCAGAGCCACCGTGCACAGGGGTGTGCAGGAAATGGGCTACAGGTGCCGCATTCCCATTCCCCAGGTCAAGCCACTTTTGAACCAGAAACGGTGGCAGAAGCGCCTGACCTGGGCTACAGAGAAGCAGCAGCACTGGACTGTTTTGCTCAGTGGTACAAAGTACTTTTTTCGGATGAAAGCAAATTTTGCATGTCATTCGGAATCAAGGTGCCAGAGTCTGGAGGAAGACTGGGGAGAAGGAAATGCCAAAATGTCTGAAGTCCAGTGTCAAGTACCCACAGTCAGTGATGGTCTGGGGTGTCATGTCAGCTGCTGGTGTTGGTCCACTGTGTTTTATATCAAGGGCAGGGTCAATGCATCTAGCTATCAGGAGATTTTGGAGCACTTCATGCTTCCATCTGCTGAAGAGCTTTATGGAGATGAAGAGTTCATTTTTCAGCACGGCCTGGCAACCTGCTCACAGGTGCCAAAACCACTGGTAAATGGTTTACTGACCATGGTATTACTGTGCTCAATTGGCCTGCCAACTCTCCTGACCTGAACCCGATAGAGAATCTGTGGGATATTGTGAAGAGAAAGCTGAGAGACGCAAGACCCAACACTCTGGATGAGCTTAAGGCCGGTATCGAAGCATCCTGGGCCTCCATAACACCTCAGCAGTGCCACAGGCTGATTGCCTCCATGCCACGCAGCATTGAAGCATTCATTTCTGCAAAAGGATTCCCGACCAAGTATTGAGTGCATAAATGAACATAATAATCTGAAGGTTGACTTTTTTTGTATTAAAAAACACCTTTCTTTTATTGGTCGGATGAAATATGCTAATTTTGTGAGATTTTCATGAGCTGTATGCCAAAATCATCAGTATTAAAACAATAAAAGACTTTAAATATTTCAGTTGGTGTGCAATGAATCTAAAATATATGAAAGTTTAATTTTTATCATTACATTACGGAAAAGAATTAACTTTATCACAATATGCTAATTTTTTGAGAAGGACCAGTACATTCACCATGTAGTTTCTTGTTTTATAGACACACTGGGTTAGAAAGCATTGTGTAAGTCTTTGAATCATGTAATAATCTAGGGCTGTACACTGTGTGGTTTGGTTAGATTAGTAGGAGTGTGTGTGAGTAGGAATTAGAGTTTTTCGCTTTGTTAATTTACTTGACACCGTCCATGTTTTGTTTCCCATTACTGTTAAGTTAATCAAATAAAATACACTATTGTGTATGCAAACTTTTATGTTATGAAAAAACCTGTGCATGTTTGATTTGAAAGGTGCTTTGGACTCAAGGTTCAACCAAACCTACCTTCTTTTACCAGCCCACTGTTATTGTCCCTGCTATCCCCCTAATATCGTAGAGCCGCCTCATAGGGACATAAGTGTGTGTGTGTGTGTGTGTGTGTGTGTGTGTGTGTGTGTGTGTTTCAGTGATTGTATGAAGGACTGGCACACAACACTGGCACACTAGAAATATCACACAGGGGACTCCAGCATGTTTTCCCCATTACCTTCCAAAGAATACTGACACAATCGAACTCTCATCACTACAACCCTCTACTTTGTCCCTGAAACAATTAGTCCAACTGAATTAAATGAGCAATAAAATCTAATAATTGACTTAACTTGACTTGCCCAGAATGCAATGGGGGAAAGGTCTTTGTTTTCTTATAAGACTAGTTGACTGGTTCTTTATAATGGAGTTGCCAGAGATAGTAATTTGCAGTTTGTAGTTATATTGATTACATTGACCTTTCCCCTCAGCTGTGCTCCTTTGTGGCAGAGGCAGTGAAACACTTTATAATTAACGTTTTATGGTTCTGGCATGTTGGCTTAAAAGGAAAGTCCAAGTTTCATTATTATTATTATTATTATTATTTATTATTATTTTTTTTTTCAATTCAAATTTGTTTGTAAATGATGCTCTAAGACTGCTTAATTATTGCTTTTTGGAACTATTTTACAAAATAACTTGTTATGTTATAACATTGATGTGTGGGTCAGATGAGACTACTCCATAACTCATGTGATCCAAAGTGGTATCTGTGATTCACCCTGGTTAAAAAAAATATTAATTTCCTTATCACTAAATACTCACATGTTGGATATTCCAATGGATAAACAATGGTTTAAAATGATTATTATGTTAATTATTTTGTTAGGAGTTTAGTGATTGGAAAAGTAACAATAGTACCCTTGTCTTTTATGTTTATGTTCTGATCAGCGTTAGTCTGATATATCTGCTGTATATTTGACAGCTTTTTGTAAGGCCTTAGGAATTAGAGTAGAACTCTGTCCTCCACAGGCATTTTTTTCTCTCCTAGTAATATTCAACTATCCCTTTATTATTCTAATGCACTAGCACTGTGCACTTTATGAGTCAGACATTTTTTTGTCTTGAAAGTAGCCAACAGCTCTTCATATATTCAATGGGTAAAATAAGTTGTTTATTTTCTAGACTTGATAAAAATCAAGTATACCCTTGCAGGTAAATCTTGAATAACACCTGGGAGAGAGTTCTCTCATTCTTTTGTGATTTTTAACAATACTACATGTGTTTCTTGGTATCTGCAGGATGGGTGAGACTGGTGGAATGGGTGGGTTTTACAATATCTGATATTTCAGATATTTCTCAATGCATTTGTTTGATTCCTTTTTTTGTGTAATTGTGTGCATTTATTGCTTCTGAAAACCGTAATAAACTGAATTGTGTGGGAAGTAATAATTAAAGAAAAAGGGGTGGCTTAATGTCAAAATGACATGATGTCTTAATGACAAATGTTTCAGTGTTTATTAATTTACTTTGCTGCTATGAAGCCATAGTGTCTCGCCAGTTCACTTTATGGATTTCTTTCAGTGTAGAAGCCTGGAAATGAAAGTATTAATAAAGTAAGATGGTTAAATAAAATATATTACATGCAATTCTTCATGTCTGTGTCATCCTATGCCATGCATAGCTAGATAAATCTTAGCTGTTCTTCAAAAGTCGGTGTTTTCCTTTACCGCCTTTCACAACCAAGCTGATTTATGACAAGATGATGTCTGGCACTATTGATATGTTAGCACACAACCACGAAGCCAACAAAAACACCAAACACTGCATGCCACAGTCTTTCCATGCTGCCATATGTAGATATGTGTTTGCTGGTTTTGGCATGTGGTAATTGGGAGTTAGACTCTCAAAAGACTTGCAGCTGAGAGGGGACAGATCAATGCCAGCATGCCAAGCTGTGCAAGGGCCTTCTGCCACAGCTGTGCCCATGACTCATGCCACTTCGAAGGGATGCTGCTGTTTAGAGTGTCCCTGTGGAGTCTGGAGCTGTGACAGAGTGTCACTGTGTGTGTGTGTGTGTGTGTGTGTGTGTGTGTGTGTGTGTGTGTGTGGACAGCTTGTAGCTGAGACCTGACAGGACCAGTAGACAGACTAGTGGTCTCAGGGTGCCCAGGTTGGAGATGTGTTTATGCAGTCAGTCGGTGCAGGTGCAGAGTCATGCTCCCGCAGCTGGATGTGGTGGCTCCAGTAGGGTAAAGCTCTTCCTGTAATTGGGCTTCTTTGGCACTGCCACAAAACAAATCTGACCTTTGCCTGCTAAGCATTTGGTCTCCCTTATCATTAGGCTTCTCTGACCATATGCCAAGTTGGTATAATTGAGCTTTACATCTTGATCATATCCCCATACGGATGGAAGGAAGCATGCCAGAGCAAAACGCCCGCTTTTGAAACAGGAAGTCACGCCGCTTCAGCCTCTCAGATCCTGCCAAACTAACAGCCTCTCTGGGAGACTGCAAAGTAAACATCATACCACATCTTCACAATTAGACCCTAATGCTTATAGGTTCATGCTCTAATTCCCTCTTTTGTAGACAAAAAGATGAGGTGACAGGGCCAATATGTTGGGGTACCAGGGGATTAACCACTCTCTGGAGGCCAGGGATACTCCAGGGGCTAAAGGCCGAAAAGTTAAACAAGTCCCCAGCTTCAGTCAACAGTGCTAACTCTCCATAAAGATTGAGCAAACAAAGTGTAATCGCACAACAAAGCCACAATTAGCCACAACCCCATGCATGTTAACTCGCTATGCACGCCTGGTCATTCAGCCCCTTCCGACATTTACATTTTCATGCATTTTTGCACCTCAATCCCCCCTTTTAAAATAAGACCTAATCTGAAAAAAATATGCTAAGCAATATAAATATAATTTAAATATGCAGCGAGCATGACTGACCAAACAGATTCGTATTTAAAAAACCCATATATAAGGGATCTCCTTTATATGTCAATGAGGGGGCCTTATGTCTGGTTTATGCTTCGTAAGAAGTGCTTCTGAGAGACAATCAAACTGACTGTCAGAAAGCCTGGAGGAGTCACGGTGTATCAGTAAACAGACAACAGTAATAGTGAAACTGTGCTATGTTTTGTCATTTGTTTGAATAAAATGCAGAAACACCTGTCTCTAAGGTGGCAAAATAGTTGATCAAAAATAACACTATAAACACAGCATAATATGTAATATAGTATATATAGTACACAGTGGCGTAGGTTTCGTTTCGGCACAGACCACTGTAGATGAACTAATCTGCATATATGTCATCGTCATATTTACATGCTGCCTAGTTTCATTTGCCAGATTCATAACATGGAGTTACAATATAAACTATACGCTGTGTGAGCTGCCATTTGATATGTACAGTACAGTAAATGCTGCTCCCGGAGCGGAGACGGGGAGAGAGCTGTTCGTCTCACTCCCAGGCAGTTCTGACAATTTTTTCTGTGGGAAGTAGTCATGGTGTGTACAAAAAGTCGCTAGATGTGCCACTACTGACTTTTTTGAAAATAACTTGCTAGAGGGGTCTGAAAAGCTGCTAGATCTAGCTACAAAAATCACTAATATGCGTGATTGGTGCGTGATTAGGGAGGGAAACATACACATTACACAACAATAATTTTTCATAAATCACATTTAAAAATTATGGCAAGAGGTTTGGCCAACTTTATCAGCCAACAAAAAACACATCACACTGTTAACTAGCAAAATCACGAGGATTCTGTGAGCAAGAATTATTGGGGTGGGGTGGTAACTTCACCTATGACATAATATAGTAGCTCCAATAATAACACTACCATTGGTGACAGTTGGGGATAATTTAGACATAGTATTTGGAACCATGAACATACGCTTTGCTAATGTTCATTTTAGCACTGCAGCATATTGAAGGCTCTCACACATTTAGCACTCAATCATTGCAGTGGTGTAAAATAAGATTTAAAAATTCTGTTTCAAAACTGCCATTCCCTCCTCTTTCGAAAGCACCTAATAGTCCACCCGAAGTCTTTGAAAGCCCCTTCAGAAGGAAGCAAACCACATTTTAAACTTCCTCTTTGAGCTTTAACCAGCCTCCATTGAATCTCCTGCTGGCATCCCACTTTGCCATTCCTGACATGAAAGGACCCAAAGCACTTAAAGCTGCATCTCACTTTCCACCGGTCAGTGTCTGAACCTGACTAGCACATGGATCATCTCAATCAACAATACAAAGAGATACCAGGGCATTGATGTGCTGTATTGATTGCTACGAATTATTTCTTGGCTTTGCCATTTGAGAAAGTGAAGAGTTGAATGATCAGTTTTGCTCAGGCAAACGTGACATTCAGCCACTTTCAGAAACACACAGACATTGTCTGCAGGTCATTTAACCTTGAGAAAAATCAATTCTAGTCCAACGAAGTTCCTCCAATAAGAATAGCAGCACATTCTTAGACGGAAGTGTGGGTTGGAGAATGTGGTGACTCCTCTTGCAAAGCAATTTCTCTATATGAAATGGTGCATTGACTTTTTCAGTTCTTCAGATGTTTAGATCTTTTGTTCTTGTCATACTGACAACCCACCGCATAGTGGAGAGAACTTCTGACAGCTACGGGATGCTGGAGTTACACATCAGGATTGCAGACATATTACATATTGCTGATAATACAATTTGCATGAATCAGAATTCAAATAGGAACAAAAGATTAAATTTAATTATTGTTCATGATGGAGTGTATCACTACATCAAACTTGGAGCATATTGTGTATATTGTAATTATGCCTTTGGCAAGGCACTTTGAAACCCATTGTAGGGAACCAAAGCAACTAACATCACAGGGCATGATGTTTATCTGCAGTACAAAGACATCAAACCGCCCACAGAGTCAGTTAAGACAACAGTGTAGACAAATCGGATACAGTCACCATGCATCACCAGCCAGGCTTGGCCAGGACCATCCTATGGCAGCTGATCCCCTCCTCAGGGCTGATGACTCGGCTGAGTAACAGGTAGCATCCCCAGGTGCTAGAGCCTTATTGGGAGTCACTAACCCATTGTGCTCAGTGCTAGCAAAGCTGCGCTTAATTAGCCGAAAGGGAGCACCTATTGGTCTGTAATGGGCCAGTTTGTGAAGCCGGAACGGGGTAACCAGAGGGGAGGATGGAAGGAGTAGGGGGATTTCGTTCATCCCTTCTCTGCATTATGGATTTCCCCATCTGGCCGTGTGCGGAACACCCCATCCACAGCCGACTTAAACAAAGATGAACTGAGAATGAGGGGCGTTTCCGAGATCACACAAAGAATTACGGCAGACGCCAATCAAGCATTGTGTGGCTGATAGGCTGGGTATTCACAGCTGGTACAACCCAAATTGTTCTTTTATTCTCTTTTATACTCTTTAGATTGAAGCCAGAGGGGCAGTTCAATGATTAACAGACTGCACAATGAGCTGGACTCATTGCCTGATTCACCTTCTCAATTTATTTTGCTCATTTTTTGAGCACCTCCCCAGTGCCAGTGCTGAAAGGAGATTCGCTTGGTTAACTGTGTCCACAGAGATCAGGCTCTGGAAAATTAGAAGTTGCAGACAATGAAGATCCCTCCAGTGATTTTTAACGAATTATACGAGTGTTTTGACTCATATGGTTTTCTTCTCTGTGGCAAGAACTTTATTAAACAGTACTGAAGGAAGCTAAACTGCAAACCTTGGCAGGTATGTCCATGTGTCGCCAAATTGAAACTTCAACGAGAATTAAAACAGGAACGAATCAAATTTCAGAAATGAACAAGAGTGTAGGCTACTTCATACAAAATTGTAACTTCTAATTTAGCAAGAAAGTTCTGAAATACCTTTAGGCCACTCCAGAAGACAAGCGTCAGTAATAAAAGTTTAGCATTCAGCAGTGGCATGGAAAATAATAACGTTGTCTTGCCTGTTTCCTGTTCAGTATTTCCTGTTTTGTCACCCTTTTCATGCCTCCTTAGAGGAAGAGAGGGAAGACAGCTTAACAGCTCCCTGCCAACACCCACTTACCGCTTAATACCTCATCCTCGGGGCTAGGTGGCAATTAGGGGAGAGGTTATAGGCTCCTTTATTAGTTAAATAAATGAAGAGATGGCTGGTAATACTCTGTTTCCTGCTGCGCTTCCTCAGGGTAAGATCTGAAAACTGTCATCACCTCTCTTTCTGATCTCTCATGCTGAAGCCTTTAAGACACTGAGCTGGTGAACAGAGCTAATAATGCACAGGGAACATTTAAGTTGTATACCAGAAAGTATACATTTCACTGCAAGTCAACAACCACACAGACCAATTGTACTGCTTATCTTTGTATTAGTTACCTCACAGATTTTTTGGGGGAATAGACTACACTTTTAATTCTGTTCTGTTTTCTAATGGTCCGATATTTACGTTGGGAATCTGATGGTAAACATAAATACACATTAAACAAAAACCATACTCTGAATTTTGAATTTTCCCGGGTAAGCGATACATATTATACACAGTATAGGCAGAGCTCTCCCGCACTCATATGAGGAAGTCCACAGTGTGTGACGTAGGGAGCCATGTGGTGTGAGTGATGAGCACTGGGAAATGTAATGAGGAAAAGCAGTGGTCATTTTTTGCTTTTCACTTTCTACTCATTATTGAATAAATTACATGAGATATTAAATACTTTACTAGACAATAAGCTTCATGTTAATGATGCTGCCAAACTGTAGTTTAATGTAAAGGTTTTAAACATGTTTAAGGTACAGTACATACACACTGCAATACTTTCCAGCACTCGACACAATGTGATGTGGGGAGTCACGTGGCGGGAGTGATGAGTGCTGAGAAATGTAGTCAGGAAAAGTCGTGGTTGCAATTATATACAAGGAGGTGTACCCAATAAAGTGATCGATGTATAGCGGGTATTGGGTATTGGCTTTATTGGGTACACCTCCTTGTTTCTACACTCAATGTCCATTTTATCAGTCCCACTTACCATATGACCATTAGACAACAGAGTAAAGGGGACTAACAAAGTATGTAGAAAAATTCTGTATTGTAGAACTACAATGTGCTTCTGTATGGTAAGTGGGACTGATAAAATGCAGTGATAAGTGTAGGAACACGGAGGCGTACCTAATAATGTATAATATATGTAAATTCATAAATATATACACTTTCCACATTTTCACACCACACAGGGCTGTGCAGGAAATCATATGGCAAAATCTCCTGTAATGGAACAATACTAAAATGCAATTAATTTAAGAGGATTTATGTGTGAACACATGCCAGAACTGACAGCTCAGGTAGAGTTGCTGGGAAGTTACCAGTAGTGCAGGTGCTTGCATATTACCAGGAAAAGATGCACTAATGCCTTTGGAGGCGGATGTTTTTTAAAACATTAGCACAGTTAAGTAAGAACCTCAAGTCTGTAAACAAACAAAAGAAGTGTCTGGAATGTTTAAATAAATGAAGGAGCCATTTGTGCCAAAGACAAAGTATAGAATCTATACCTCTGCCAATAAACTCGAAGAACATGGTGTTAGAAAAATAAAAATAAAATTAGATTATTTCATTTCATTTCATTTCCAGAATTTAGCAGACACCCTTATCCAGAGCGACTTACAATTGATACAGTCTTACAATCCAAGCAATTGGTGGGTTAAGGGCCTTGCTCAAGGACCCAAAAGTGGTAGCTTGGCAGATTGGGGATTTGAACCCTGAACCTTCTGGTCCATAGTCCAGTACCTTAACCGATAGGCTACCACAGTCCCATTTTTCCACTTTTGACTGACTCTAGTTGGGGTGGCATTCTGTGACATGGCCTGTTTTCTTATTCAGTCATTATTAACTTTTAGATAAGTTTTAGAACACATATCTTTCCACCAAATTCCACACCTTGTACCCACGGCCACCACTGGGAACACAAATCCACAGTTAAATAAGCAAATTATGGTAGATGGCACAAAGCAGAACTTATGAGAGGACTGGTATAATATCACACAAATCAGCATACTGTCTACTACAAACACAAGCCCCCTCCCTCTCTCTCTCTTTCTAATTTCTGACAAGCTGATTATTCTATAAGTAGGTGGTCAGAGTGTGTCCTGCTCCCCTGGGGACTGCCTCATACTCCACACACAAAGCCAACTCACGCACATTTTCACAAACACAATGGGCAGCACTTGTAATTAGCCTAAAATCTTGTCTAATTATTACATTCTCATTACCATGTAATGATCTGTGAAGCTTGTGGAAGCTAAAGTTGTTTGAAATAATCCTTTTGCTTAGTACTCTTTCTTCAACACGTTTCTCTTTGTCCTCGTGAACAACAGTACACATTATGTATAAAGTCACTGTATTACATTTTAATCACAGGGTTTCTTTATCAATTTGTTATGGTTTGTTAATCCACCAAAAGGCAGCAGTGGAATACCAATCAGAAGTACCTTATTCCAATTCTCTGGCCTCATATTGGCACTGTATGAACACCAACTGTAATATATCTCACCCTAAAATTTCAAAAGGACAAAATAATTTCAAAATGTCCCTTGAAATGAATAGGGGGACATGCAATATGATAATAAAATCCTGGGAGAGAAGATGCACTGGTTCTAAAAAGAGCTAGATGTTACTCTTAATAGTACTAATCTTCTAAGAAGGCACGTTTTTGTTTATAACTGCATATATATTTTTGAAGTAAAAATTAATGAATTTCAGCAGGAGAATTCAATAAGCATGGGTTTTTTTCCTAAGGACCAACTTAGTTCCTGTGTTCATTCTGTATGATCCTGTCCTTAGGTGAAATGACTGATTGTTTGTTCGTATACTTGCACGAGGCCTTTATTACGCTTCTTCTTGTCTGTGGGACATATCACTGAGGAGGAAATCTTCTGCAGCCTCTTTATTAAAGTGCATTAATTAGCTAGGTGGGGGCGCATACCATGGCCACCTTACCCAGGCCCATTTGTCTGCGTTAGGGGGCTTGTGGGGCACTGGCTGTGTTGAATTTTGCATGGGTTGATGTGGCCATTCCCCAGGAGTAGTGCATCATGAAGCGTGATGGACGAGCAGGCCAGGGCATTATTTGGGGGAATGTTTTAAGGGAAACAAAGAGAAGCCTCCCCCCGTACCCCGCCTTTAACAGCTAATGAAGGCCCCATCTAATGAGAGACACTAAGCACTGAGAAAGAGAGTTCCACAAACAGGAATGAATCCTCTGACCCTTCTTAAAGAAATTAACGTAAATATTGCATTAACTTCTGTAATTAATTCAGATTGAGAGTTATGAGTCAAGAGTAGGTGTGCATCTGGCAACAATAGGTTTTAAGTACTCCCATAGTGTAACTCAAAAAACTTTTTTTTTCAGTGGTAATCTAACCTTATTTCTAGACAGAGGGATGAATGTCAATTATTTACAGGAAAGTGGTTTAATGAGATAATATAAATTAGGGATTAGGGGTAAATTAGGATAGAATACATAAATTAGGGTTTTTTTTTGCATAACTCATAGTGAAACCATCCCTAGACTGTATTTTCCTAGTGCAGACTATTGTATCAAACAGTACCATCACTCACTCACTTTCCATAGCTGCTCAGTTCAGGGTTGTGCATGGTAGCCAGGGCAGCACAGAATGCAAAGTGGGAACCAATACTAGACAGGGCGCCAGTCCATTGCAGAGAAGATATCCCCCAAACACACACACACACACACACACACACACACTCTCTGGTACACTTTAGACATACAGTGGTGCTTGAAAGTTTGTGAACCATGTAGAATTTTTCATATTTCTACATAAATATGACCTAAAACATCATTAGATTTTCACACAAGTTCCAAAAGTAAATAAAGAGAACCCAGTTAAACAAATGAGACAAAAATATTATATTTGGTCAATTATTTATTTGTTGACATGATCCAATATTACATATTAGTGAGTGGCAAAAGTATGTGAACCTCTAGGATTAGCAGTTAAATTGAAGGTGAATTTAGAGTCAGGTGTTTTCAATCAATGGGATGACAATCAGGTGTGAGTGGACACCCTGTTTTACATAACAAACAGGGATCTATCAAAGTCTGCTCTTCACAGCACGCTTGTGGAAGTGTATCATGGCACAAACAAAGGAGATTTCTGAGGACCTCAGAAAAAGAGTTGTTGATGCTCATCAAGCTGGAAAATTTACAAAACCATCTCTAAAGAGTTTGGACTCCACCAATCTACAGTCAGACAGATTGTGTACAAATGGAGGAAATTCAAGGTCATTGTTACCCTCCCCAGGAGTGGTCGACCAACAAAGATCACTCCAAGAGCAAGGCGTGTCATCAGCTAGTGAGGTCACAAAGGACCCCAGGGTAACTTCTAACCAACTAAAGCCCTCTCTCGCATTAGCTAATGTTAATGTTCATGAGTCCACCATCAGAGGAACACTGAACAACAATGGTGTGCATGGCAGGGTTGCAAGGAGAAAGCCACTGCTCTGCAAAAAGAACATTGCTGCTCGTCTGCAGTTTGCTAAAGATCATGTAGACAAGCCAGAAAGCTATTGGAAGAATGTATTTTGGATGAATGAGACCAAAATAGAACTTTTTGGTTTAAAAGAAAAGCGTTATGTTTGTAGAAATGAAAACACTGCATTCCAGCATAAGAACCTTATTCCATCTGTGAAACATGGTGGTGGTAGTATCATGGTTTGGGCCTGTTTTGCGGGATCTGGGCCAGGATGGCTTTTCATCATTGATGGAACAATGAATTCTGAATTATATCAGAGAATTCAAAAGGAAACTGAACTGTCCATAAACTGAATCTCAAGAGACCCTAAGCACACAAGTCGTTCTACCAAAGAATGGTTAAATAAAAATAAAGTTAATGTTTTGGAATGGCCAAGTCAAAGTCCTGATCTTAACCCAATTGAAATATTGTAGAAGGACCTGAAGCAAGCAGTTAATGTGAGGAAACCCATAAACATCCCAGAGTTTAAGCTGCTCTGTATGGAGGAATGGGCTAAAATTCCTCCAAGCCGGTGTGCAGGACTGATCAACAGTTACAGGAAACGTTTAGTTGCAGTTAATGCTGTACAGGGGGGTCACACCAGATACTGAAAGCAATGGTTCACATACTTTTGCCACTCACTAATATGTAATATTGGATCATATTCCTCAATAAATAAATGGCCAAGTATAATATTTTTGTCTCATTTGTTTAACTGGGTTCTCTTTATCTACTTTTAGGACTTGTGTGAAAATCTGATGATGTTTTAGGTCATATTTATGCAGAAATATAGAAAATTCTAAAAGGTTCACAAACTTTCAAGCACCACTGTACCAACTGACCTAACACATGTATTTGTAATGTATCCCGAGGAACTCCTAGACACATGCAGGACATGCACACAGACACCAGGACTCTAGCTGTGACATAAGATTGCTAAACACTGCACCACTATGTAGTCTATGTAGTATCATAACAACTAAATATTCCGAATTATTGTACCTCTCACCACACTCAACTCTAATTTATGTAATCTCTTGAGACTGACTACACTCTATATCTACACTCCTGGACAAAAACGACCAAACCCAAAATCGTTACATATTAATATTTTAATGGTCTTAACAGCAAAAAATTGGTTAGGATCAAGAATTAAACAATAATGTTTTGATATTTTTCTTATACAACAATGGGCTTTAACACATCTGATAACACAAAACTTGCATTAAACATCTTCTTGTAATTGTTCCTTTCTAAAAAAGTCTTGACTTCTGATTCTTGAATTTTTTGGAAGGGTTTTTCCCCTGTCTTTTCCTTGAAGAGGAAAAGCCTCTACCTTGAAGAAGTTTTGGGTCTATTGTTTTAAATCACTGACCTATTCTCTTAATAGCTGATAGTGAAACAGGGATTTGCTATACCTTTAGGATCTTGTCAATTTTAGAATAGCTGTAGTTAGCCTCCTTTCCTGTATTGGGGCCTTGTCGTGGCAGAAGTACTTGCGTGGTCTAATGATCTCCAGGGCGTCTAATGATCACCATGTCGTTGTCAGCTGTTAGCTCCCAGTAGGGTCTCTCAAGACCTACAGGTCTAAAGTGAAGATCCTGACAAACATGATCAGAAGCACCCTTATGAGATCTGAGTGTAGCCCAGAAAAGGTTAACAGGACCTACTCCTGGAGCGAGACCTGGGGGTAGCGTTCATCGGCAAATGCCTGGTGGCTGAGCAGCCCATGTAACCCGTCCAGGCTCAGCCCGAAACGGCAACATGAGAGGATCAATGTGGACCCACCACCCACAAGATCCCGAGTAAGGGTGTGGGGCGTTGCAATGCCCATCAGGCACAGGGTGGGGGTGTAGGGCTCCTGAACTGAAATAGACCTTCGCAACGAAAACTTACTCTTGGCACTGGACATAACCTCATTGGAGGGAAGGAGCTTATAGCTGGTGTCAATGAAGTTGAACAGAATACCAGCTAGATATATTTGGGCTCACCTCCCCACGCACAGTGGAAGCCTTTGCTTCAGTATCTGGTGTGACCCCCCTGTGTAGCAATAATGCAACTAATGTTTCCTGTAACTGTGATCAGTCCTGCACACACGGCTTGGAGGGAATTAGCCCGTCCTCCGTACAGAACACTTCACTCTGGATGTTGTGTGTTTCCCCTCACATTACTGATTCGCTCAAGGTCCTTCCACAACATTTTGATTTTAATTAAGGTAGACTTGTGTGCTTAGGGTCGTTGTCTTGCTGCATGACCCACCTTCTCTTGATATTCAGTTCATGGACAGATGTCCTGACATTTTCCTTTAGAATTCTCTGATATAATTCAGAATTCATTGTTCCATCAATGATGGCAAGCCATCCAGGCCCAGATGCAGCAAAACAGGCCGAAACCATGATACTACCACCACCATGTTTCACAGAATGGATAAGGTTCTTATGCTGGAATGCTGTGTTTTCCTTTTTCCAAACATAACGCTTTTCTTTTAAACCAAAGACTTCTATTTTCATCTTATCCATCCACAAAACATTCTTCCAATAGCCTTCTGGCTTGTTCATGTGATCTTTAGGAAACTGTAGACGAGCTGCAATGTTCTTTTTAGAGAACAGTGGCTTTCTCCTTGCAGCCCTGCCATGCACACCATTGGTGTTCAGTGTTCTTCAGAAGGTGGACTCATGAACATTAATATTAACCAATGTGAGAGAAGCCTTCAGTTGCTTAGAAGTTACCCTGGGGACCTTGCCAACTATTACACGCCTTGCCCTTGGAGTGTTCTTTGTTGGTCGGCCACTCCTGGGGAGGGTAACAATAATCTTGAATTTCCTCCATTTACACAAAATCTGTCTGACTGTGGATTGGTGGAGTCCAAACTCTTCAGAGATGTTTTGTAACCTTGTCCAGTCTGATGAGCATCAACAACTCTTTTCTGAGGTCATCAGAAATCTCCTTTGTCCACAAACATATGTTGTGAAGAGAAGACTTTGATGGATCTCTGTTCTTTAAATAAAACAGAGTGCCCACTCACACCTGACTGTCATCCCATTGATTGAAAACACCTGACTCTAATTCACCTTCAAATTAACTGCTAATCCTAGACGTTCACATACTTTTGCCACTCACCAATATGTAATATTGGATCATATTCCTCAATAAGTAAATGACTGAGTATATTTTTGTCTCATTTGTTTAACTAGGTTCTCCTTATCTACTTTTAGGACTTGTGTGAAAATCTGATGATGTTTTATTTTACATTTATGCAGAAATATATAAAATTCTAAAGGGTTCACAAACTTTCAAGCACCACTGTAGCATGCTTCCTTCAGGTAGGGGGTGAGTAGGCTACAATACCCCAAATGGGAGGAGTCAAATCCCTTGGGGTCTTGTTCACGAGTGATGGGAAGAGGGATCATAAGATCGGCTGTTCCAGACCGAATGGTGAAGAGGGAGCTGAGCAATAAAGCAAAGCTCTCAATTTACCAGTCAATCTACGTCCCCACCCTCACCTGTGGCCATGAACTCTGGGTAATGACTGAAAGGATGGGATCGCAGATACAAGCAGCTGAAATGTGCTTTCTCCGGCGGGTTGATGGGCATAGTGTCCATGATCGGATGAGGAGCTCAGCAATCCAGGCGATGTAGAACCACTGCTCCTTCGAGTTGAGAGGAACCAGTTGGGCATCTGATAAGGTTGCCTACTGGATGCCCCCCACTGGAAGTGTATCAGGCACGGCCAACTTGGAGGAGGCCCCACGGTAGACCAAGGACAGGCTGGAGGAATTATTTCTCCCAGCTGGACTGGGAGTGGCTGGGGATCCCCCGGGAGGAGCTGGCAGAAGTTGCTGGGGACAGAGATGCCTGGGCTTTGCTTGCCCTGCTGCCACTGCAAACCTGAAATGGATAAGCAGAAAAGATGATGATAATGATGATGACGATGGTGACGACGATGATGATGATTGCATACTCTAGATCTCTACCTGTAGATATCTGCCACTTCAATTTAAGAGTAGTGTTGTAGTATTAGAGTCTAGTCTTGTTTTGGCCTTGTCTCGCTCTTGACCACATTTGAACTGGAAGATTACCAACTATTGACTAATCTTTTTAGAAAAAACAACACGAAAGAATATATTTTGGAATATATTGAACACACAGACATGTGTTAGAGTTTCATTCCAAACATTTATTTTTTTCATGAAGTTATCTGTGTTATCAAGAAGACCCCCCAAAACCCCATCCAATCAGGTCAGTGCAGGCAGGGTAGGAGCAATGACGAAAAATAGGTGGAACAGGTCTCGGCAGTAAAGAGTACATTTTCTTAGTTCTTGCTAAACCAATAAATTTGTAAATAATGACTAAACCAGTGATTTGTTGTAAGGACCATTAAAAGCTTGTACAATTATAGGATTGGCTTATTGTTTGCCCAGCAGTGTACCTTCACAAATATTGCAAAAAGAAGTGAGAAAGGGTTAATAACAAGATATGTATATATATATGGAGGAGGGTTTTGCTCTGAGCCATGGAAAGATGAACTAATCAGTTTTGCATAAAATTGCATTAAAGTGCATGATGAGAATATTCATTATGAAGAATATGAAGGCATGAGGGAACTTAGATTCTACAAAACAGTCAAAACCAAGAACCAAAAATGTGAAGAGCGTATTACAGGACACCAGTTAACATGGAACTGTTGGTTATAATATCTTATGGGCTTAGAAGTGCCGTGTGCAGTGCGCAGATGCTCCTGAACTGAAGGGACTAACTGCAACTGCACACTACCTAATAAAAAGTCATGCAGTAATGCCAGTTGGTGTCGGACTAATGTAACATTAGATTGTATGACATTTATACAAGGCATCTCATCAGCAGTGTCACCCCATTGCTAATCATTTTTATACAGATGTATAACAAGCCCTTTTATACACTCCTCACACTTACTTGTATTTTTTATATCTTTCTTCCCTGAGGAGTTTCTCTGATACTCATTGGCTGGTCTTGTAACTAGTCATTGAGTAACTTATTTAAAACATGCTGAAAAACATGAAAGCCTCAAAGACACACTGGTGAAAATTTGAATTAAAATCTTGTAGCGCGTACTAGCTATTACACATTCACATAGACACACCAACACAAACTGAAGACAGATAAAAAGTACTTCAGATCAATGACTTATCCTCACACAATTGATCCTGGATGAAGTACATGCATACAAAATATGTGTACTGAAAACAAAGACAAAGTCACCCTACATTCTCATTCCTATTCAAATCAGTACACAGTCAAATAGCTGCTAATATAAAAAGAACAGTGGTCAGAATACTTATTACATCATCCCCTGTGCCATCTTTAAGTATAACTGAGAAGAAAACAAATTAACATTTACTACACAATCAACCCAATATGTAACATGATTGATGTATTTTCAAATTCTGAATAGAGGGATTAGATGAAGAATGAAAATATTGAGCCACATGTAGAGCGTCGTGACCTTTCAATGAATTGGAAAGGGTTCTTCAAATCCTGAGAGGACCTGGTTTGCCACTTTGCAGCCTGGCTGCCTTACAGTGTAATTCCAAAGTAATTACAGAACAGATTACTGTGGCTTAGATGCACACAACTAAACTAACATCAGTGGTACATAATGCCCTATTTACACCCAACACATATAATTGACACGTACATTGACAATTATATGTATTTCTGGGAACAATTTCACACCAGAAGTTTCATACTGCAATGATTCATCCAAGTCTCTCAATTTATTTCTTCCCAGTTTTATATACACAAAAACCCTATCAACAAATCTGATTCCAATGTATTAATTTGATATCTAGGTTTCATATCAATCTGCCTTCAATGGCTAAGCATTTAGTATTTCTTTAGTAATTTCTGAGAGCTATGAGAAAAATGATTAGAAGCATACAGGAAACAAAAATCATGGACCTATAAAAAACGATGTATGTCAATGCTGAGTCAAGGAACCCAAGTTTCAAGTTTCATAAGCTGCTTTCACACTGGAGAAACTTCTTCATAGTTCTAAGGACAGTGCCCTCTTTCTCGTGTGTTTGCACCGCAGGAACTGGGAACGATTGCACTTCTTCGAAAAGTGTGTATAGGGAATTTTTTAGCCTCTGCTTCAAGGTAGGGTCTCTACTCAGCACATACAAACCCTGAGTGATGTAAGTATGTAGCAATTGGTCCAGATGTAGTAACGCAACTGTGCATAGTGATTGGGCCAGTTGCAAGCACCTGTGCTGAGCTCAACCGCCGTTTAAATATACTTGTACACCAGTAGCCATATCAACAAGAGATCTTCACACTAACAATGGTGAAAAAAAAGAAAAACAGACAAAAGGACTGACAGTGAAGTTCAGGCTTTAGAGGAGGTAAATGTTATGGTTCGCCATATTAAAACCCGGACAAACCATGAAAACAAAAGTATAAAGGTTTTTAGGACCCAATTGCAGTTGCCTCCAGATGGAAATAATGAACCAAAATATAACTAAATAAAAGAAACTAAATAAAAAAACAAAAGGTAAGTAAGTAAAACAACAAAGAAAATGGCTTCAATGGCTGAGGATCGAACACTGGGTGAACGCGTGGGTTGACGTTGTTTAAACCCAACAGGCTACCTAGCCACTGAGTGGCGGAAACACAGCGGAGTTCCGCGAAAGCATGCCACGGGGACTCCTACAGGTTATGGGAGCATGGCACTGACACGGAAATAAAAAGGACGAGGCTGAACCTTCTTGCTGTGAGGTGGCGGTGCCAGACCATCGTGCCAGTTCAGCAGTTTCCTGTAAACACTGCATATTTCATCACATTCTAAAGGATTTACAGTGAAACACTGCAAAATTACATTACTGTATTTTGCAGTGTACATTTTAATATTAAGTGTAGAATGACTGGAGAGTGAAAAAGAGTGCAAGAAAAAAAGAAAACTGAGAGATGAGAAGAAAAGATAGAAAAAACAAGACCAGACACAACAAGATAACTAAATGATGAGAAGAAGGTAGAAGGTAAGATAAGAAAGGACAGGAGAGGACAGGACCAGGCAACAAGAGATCTGAATGATGGGAAGTGAAGACGAGAAATGAAGGGATCAAAATGCAGGGAAGGGAACAGATAGGAAGATAAGAATATGGAACATAATAGATAGGAAGAGAAGATAAAGGAGGAGAAAATAATCATAGGAAAAGGTCAAAAGAAGTATAGATATAGGGTATATACATGAATGATTGTATAAGTGAAGAGAAGATAACTGAAGGGCAAGATAGAAGAGGAGAGAAGAGAAGAGAAGAGAAGAGAAGAGAAGAGAAGAGGAGAGGAGATCTGAATGATGGGAATAGAATGGAATAAAGAAATGAAAAGAAAGAAGGGATCAGACAAGAAGAGACAATTCAAAAAACAACTAAATTACAGGATGGGGTGGGAAGGGAGCAGAAGAGAAAGAGAAGAGGAAGAGTACTTAACGGTGAGAAAAGAAGACAACTGAATAATGGGAAAACAGAGAGGGAAACAGAACGTAAAGAACAGAACAGAACATAAAAGAAAGAGTGTATAATGCTCTACCTTAAATAAAAGCAGAGAAGAGAGGTAAAGCCTGCTGGGTTCAGCAGAAGCCCCTCTGTTCTGAACCACTTTTAATTAGGCTCACAGCAGGGATGCCTCCTCCACACACATGCACCCACTCCTCTTTATCACTTTTTCCTTTTCCATCACTTTCTCTATCGGTCTATTGACCATTCATTCACCCCTAAATGATTTACAGAAAAAAACAAAAAA